>JNEN01001259.1:0-233220 GCA_000697355.1 Syncephalastrum monosporum B8922
CAGTTCCTTTTTTTTTTTTTTTTTTTTGCCCTGTAATCTGTCATTGCTTTTGTTAAGGCTGCCCAGTTCAGCTGCTGTGTCCAGGAACAATCTTTTACAGAAGCTACTTCTTGTTCTATTGGACACATGAATAGCAGTAGATGGACTATTGATGTATGTACAGTGGTTTTTTTTTTTTAAACTCTATAACCGTGATGCGAGCTGATCCCTACTGATCTGACCAGCAAGAGAGCTTTCGATAGCAAAAAATAATGTATAACATGTACTGTTTGGTATGCACTTTCTCTTTTTGAAAGAAGTACGTTACAATCGCTCTTGTCAGGCTCTTTCTCTTCCGGTGAATAGCGCGACCCGTGATTGGTCAAGCGGTTTCCTCGGTCGCCATTAAGTAAGCAGCGCTAGCTCTTATCTTCTCGTCTTCCATATGTAAAGTTATCAGCTGATTCACTTTTGCAAAATGATTACAATACATTCGCTCTGGCCGCGTTGAGCTACAGAGTTAATGGCCAAAACCTTATCAAGGCGACCAAGTCACCTTCTAAATTCAAAATCAAGCGGTGTCTCGCTACAAGACAGTATGATGAGCCGTTGTGTAGAAGGGGTAAAGAAGCGGAAGGGATTCGAGGAAGCAGCCCGTACCAGTCCACCGCGACGGCTTCCGATAGCCGCGCCCGCTCGCCCATGCCGGTGTCCTTTGCCTTGTCTGCCATGATCGTCTGTGGCTAGGGAAGGGAGGGCTCACCAAGCCGCTCATGGAATCGCTGTCCCGCCCGTCTTGAAGCAGAAGCCGCGCCTCAGCCGCTGCCTGCAGAAATCACCACAGCCACTCAGCACGCGCCGCCGTCATCATAAGCAGGACAGAACTACACTTGTGTATATTTGTTCTCCTGTTCTTTTTTATTGAACGCCCGGAAGCGCACCATCATTCCAATATTTTATTTGAGACAAATCATTTGGATATCTATACTATTCTCTAAACTATGAGAGTAAAACAGAAATGCTTTGAGGTTGGTAATTACGAGAAAAAGAGGGGAGGCAACCGAAGAAGAGTTTCGTTTCTTTTTTTTTCCTCCTTGCCTTTAGGGCAAACATGCTCATTTCTGGTTTCATTGAGCTCGATACACAGGAAGGTTCCAAAAATGAGACATACATGCTTATGGACAGCGGCTGATTTCCACATCTCGGTTACGTTGACGCATAATTCAAGATCGCTGCGGTAAGGACAGGAGAAAGGCCGTGTATGGCAGGGGCAGACCGAGTATATTCGCCGTCTCAGTAAGGTAAGATTTTTTGCCAGAGTGCATGCTTGTCTTTGCCTCGAAGATACTTCGTCTACAGGTAGGATAGCTGTTCGAAGCCGAAAAGCTTATTGTAATCGTCGCTCTCGTCCTCCATGGGGATAACAACGTTCAGATTATCGGGCTTGCCGTTTTTTCTGTTAAACTTGCTCAAGTGAAGATGGCACGGGACACCTGCAGACTTAGCATAGGGTATGTATTCATGGAGGTCTAGACAAAAGAGTTATCGGAACTGGGAGTCCAAGATGCAAGAAGCCTTGTGTCACCATCCAGAAGACCTATGTCGCATGCAGCCAGGCCCACTTGCAAACTTCACGCGGCAGTTTCACAAGCTCCAGGCTTCCTCCCTACCGCTGGCTTCGGGGAAGCTAGGTACCGCTCAAGACAAGAGAACGGAAGGATTTGGTGCCACTGCTGTCATCAGAGGTAATTTTTTTTTTTTTTCAATGATCATTGAGTACTTACCTAAAGCGGTGCCCTATACGAACCGGTATCGAAGGTGAAAAGTGGCCAAGGAAAAATGAAACGAGAATACAGCGCACTCTCTCTGCTTTGTATTATCTCTGTAATGTGTTATATGCGATAAGGGCGTGTCATGTTAATGTTTGGAAGGCAAGCATTTGAGACAGTTCTTTTTTTTTTTTTTCTTGAATGTGGTGTTAAAGTGCGGAAGTAATCTAAGCGTGTAGCACAGACAGACTCGGTTAAGATATTGAGCGCTGCTGATTAATGTATGATAAAGCGGTAGTAATACGTCTGCGTAGGAAAAGGGGATCCAGTTTTCATTACAACTTTCTACCGAAGATTTCTAATGGCAGACGTTTTTTGTCACACGCTTCTTTCTTTCTCACAGACATCGAATGCTAAGCGCGCATCTGGAATCTCTATTTTGCCTTTTGTCTTCCTGTCTTCCTGTCTTCCTGTCTTCCCATCTTTGTTATACTGCTGAGACAAGAGATATTCTATGGTAGCGTTGAAACGGTATATGAACCATGGGCACCTTTTTCCATTTGAGTCTTCTTTTTTGAATGGGGTGGCTACTGTAAATTTTTTATATGTAGGCGGGGAGACCTTAAGCATGAATCTCACAGGGCGATGTGCTGACTTTGAACCACCGGGGATCATAAAGCCCAAGGCATATGCACTCAGAATACAAGTTTGTGAAGGAGAATCACGATCATAGAAGGTGTGCTCGGATTAACGATCACCGAGTGAATATAAGATGACGATTCGGGGGACAAATGTACAAAGCCCAAGTGAATCCACTGCTGCAGTGTTCAAAACATCGGAAAACAGGGCGAAGGACTTTGTGGTTATACATGAGAACCAATGTTACCACTGAAAATAGGTGAATTAGCAACAGATAGAATAGGTATTATAAAGAAGTGGTAAACGAGATGGCCATCATTTATCGTTGTGCGTTCCCACGCAGTCAATCACAGATGGGCCGTTGACATGCCAGTGGGAAAAACCGGCGGCTAAACATTTATAATCACATCATCGCCCTGGAAGGACAAAAATGTTTATCTCCAGTATTACCTAACGGCTCGGCTATCTGACCGTACCCCACAATTTTTTTTTAATTCTCGTCCAAGCTATAAAAAACTCACCCGCATTGCATATTGAACTCTTCTTTCCCCTTCATTCAAAAATGGTCTTTCATCCCAGCTACGCGCCCGTCCAGGAGCCAGAATGCAACGTGGTCGATTTTCTCTTTCAAAACCGACTCAACATACCCGACGACCGTCCTCTCCTCATCGATGTCGTCACTCGCCAACAGTTGACTTTTGGTGAGATCAAAGATGGTATTCTGCGCTTTGCAGCCGGTCTGCAAGACAAATGTGGCTTCCAAAGAGGCGATAGCGTCCTTCTGTTTGCGCCCAACCAGGTACATAAATTCAGGTCCAAATGCATGCAGAATGATGCTCATATTCATGCACCACGAGCCAGTATGATTACAGCGTCGCGTTGTTGGCTGCTCCCGCCGTGGGTGGTGCGTCCTCGCCCGCAAATCCAACTTACACGGTGCGTGAGCTCGTCCACCAGCTCGAGCAGACGAAGGCAAAGGTCATGATCGCGCATCCCGAGAACATTGACCGTGCCCTGCAAGCCGCTGCTCAGGTCAACCTTCCCAAGCAGAATATTTTTATCTTTGGTGATAAACCTGTCAAGGGTCTTCAGCCATTCAAAACAGCATTGATGGGCACCCGTCGAGCCGAAATCTGCCACCTGTCTCCCGCTGAATCCAAGGACGTAACCGCATACCTCTGCTTCTCTTCAGGCACGACAGGCCCGAGCAAAGGTGTCATGACGACGTAAGTATCGCGTATAAAGAAATTGAGGGAAACTTGGCTTACATGGAATGAAAAGGCACAACAATATTGCTGTGAACATCCTTCAGTACCTTGCTATTGACGGCAAATTCCTTACGGCCAATGATCGTACACTGCTCACGCTCCCCATGTTCCATATCTTCGCCCTGACCAACATCCTGCATGTCTCGCTGTACACGGGTACCCCGGTGTATGTCATGCAGCGCTTCGACCTTGCACTTTATTGCAAATGTATCCAAGAGTTCAAAATCACGTTTGTCTACATGGTGCCTCCGATCCTTTTGGCTATTGCCAAGGACCCGATCGCCCTTAAATACGACCTTTCGTCCCTCGTTTGGATCTTGTGTGCAGCCGCCCCGCTAGGTCTCGATCTCCTCAAAGTGGCCAAGCAGCGCGTCCCTGGTTCGGTCATTAAGCAGGTAATTGAACCCAGGAAAGCAATGTGCAGCGGTCTGATCTTTTGTACGCAGGGCTACGGTCTGACGGAATGCTCTCCAGTCGTCATCATTGAGCCGAGTGATGATGCCCATCCTGGTACATAAGCATTTATTGGTGAGAGACGATCAGCTAAAGATTGTGTACAGGATCAGTTGGCTACTTGGGACCCAATATGACTGTGAGACTTGTTGATGAGAACGGCAAAGGTAAAGTCCTTCAACTGGTCATGGGTGCAAGAACTAATGTATGTATACACACTACCTGCAGACGTTGGCCTCAACGAGCGTGGTGAGCTCTGGGTCAAGGGCCCAAATGTGATGAAGGTTTGTTCAATAATTCGCAGCAAACATATGAACTCATTCTGGCTCCAGGGATATATCAACAATCCCAAGGCGACGGCTGAAACCATTGACAAAGATGGTTGGCTTCACACAGGCGATATTCTCACTCGGGATGAACAAGGCCGCTACTACATTGTAGACCGCCTGAAGGAGCTGATTAAGTACAAGGGTTTCCAGGTATGTCATTGAGGTCCCGTTTCGAGGAACTAGGCGTACTAATACAACATCCATCAAAAGGTCGCACCTGCTGAGCTTGAGTCACTTCTGGTAATAAGAAACAGTTCGTGTCTGCAGAATCAGAAAACGCTGACAGGCCTGGTTATGATAGCTGCAATCACCTGACGTCGCCGACTGCGCGGTCATTGGCCATTATGAGGAAGAAGAAGCCACCGAGGTGCCGATAGCGTATGTCACACTTATGCCGAATGTGCCGCGCAACGAGGAAACAGCGGCTCGTCTGAAGAAGCACGTGGCTAGCCAAGTCGTCAACTACAAGCAGGTCCGCAAGGTCAACTTTATCGACGCTATTCCCAAGAACCCATCAGGCAAAATATTGAGACGCGTCTTGCGTGAACTGGCTGCTCAAGAAAAGTCGAAACCCGCACGCGCTATGCTTTAAACACGCTTATAACCCCCACTATACAGATTAACTTGTAACATACATTATTTTCCCACAAACGGATGTCACGATCTTGTACGATTCCAATAGACACGACACAGTAGACACGCCAAATTAAGGGTGTTGTATAAAACTTTTGAAAAGTATTTGTGCCAGCGAATCGATAAAAATGGCGTAGAGCATAGGGCTAAGGATGGATCCTTGAAGGACCCCTCGTCGAAGACGTACCCATCGCGAGTAAAGATTCTGCAATTTTCAAAAAAGGGGCGATACAACCAACGAAACAGGGCATCCCAGATCACCGTGCGGTCCACCGAGTCATAAGCCGATTTTACGTCCAGGAAGTCGGGGTCCATGACTAGCGTCAACGGACCGTGAAGAGCTTGGACGCCCTTCTCCTATTAGTATTCTTTGGTGTCGTGTGGAGGCAACGCTCAACGTAAATCGCGCTCTTCTTGATGATGATGGCAGCTGCTTGAGCGAACGCGTTGCCTGATGGGCATGACTAATTGTAGCACCGCTCTATTGTGCCTAAATTAACCTTTTGAATTGCTACGCGTCGTGTATATGTTTGTATGCCGACAAACAAAATGTGAAGTGATAAGGGGAAAAGGCAGCCTAAAGATGCTGTTTTGTAGTAGGTTCTGGTACTGGGTTGCATACAACAGCTTCAGTTGCATCATGGTGCTTTCCATATACATGTAAAAACATTGTAATACGGTATGTGGTCTGTGCTTCGCACTAAATACAGTCTGGAATAGGTCTAACGCTCCAATGAAAGAGGTCACCCACGTTACCATAGAAGACCCGTGTTTCATTCATTAGGGTGATGTCAAATATGGATGCCCTCATACTCGTAATATAACAAATGAAAAACGGCACCATGCTGAAGTTTTGGCAAGTAGTTAACTTGTAACTGCAGTGCAGCAAACGCCATATCTTTTTAACTTGCTGTAAATTTCTCTATATGCATTAGAACGTTTATGTCAAGTGGTATAATAGCTGATTGTTGTTAATCAAATGAGTCGCCTTTAATAAGCATTACCAGCTGCCCCTTGCAGAAACGAGCTTTAAAAGGTCATACGAAGAGGAAGCAACTGTCTGCCGTTATTCTTCCTATTGTCAGTCTGTAAGCAGCAACGAAGCTCACCACTTCAGTAAGACGCTCATCGCTGACGCTACACGAAGTTACTTTAATGGATGAAGCCAACACCGTTTCCGTAACATAGGTTTTTTTTCTTCCCTTTACTTCCTGTCAGCAAAGACTTCGCCGTCACATCCCTTTATCCGGCCCAAGTCATCTATGCGGCAGTTATCCCATCGACGTGCTTTCTGACTCTGAAAGCCAGAACCCACAAAAGACCTCCCTAGAGTCTGTCTATGACGAGTGGACCTTCTAAACCAGGAGGCACATGGTAGAGCCCGTACCCGTTGACGAGGAGAGTAACCGAGAATTCGACAGCCGTATGCAGACAGAGCAAGGCGCGGGTATGGCACGTACTAAAGCCATATACGATGTGTACCCAGATTACTTTGTCTTTGAGACACTCCGCTTGCCCCATTCGAATGCGACGCGACGCGTTTTCCTGCTGCACGCGAAAAAAGAACGAAGAGAAATTTTTACCAGAGCACGCTGCCCCCCTTTCTTTGCTGCCATTTTGTCGACACACGCAATGCCGGTGAAGGCAAGACAGGGCGCTCTTCATGCTTTCTTTGCTCCCAGGAAGCAAGTCGAGTCTAAGCCACGCACACCGCCTGCTCCTCCGCCTCCTGCTTCTTCTTCTTCTAAACCCCCTCCATCCTCCCCATGCTCTTCATCCTCGCCACCACGGCCTCAGCAACAACAACAGCACCAGCAGCACCAAGAACAACGACCTGCTGGCCCGTTGCCTGCTCCATTCGCGCGTTATTCCGACGCAGAATGCTCCAATGCAGAAGCAAAACGCTTCGCCCGCTTCCAGAAAATGAGGGCAGCGGCTATCGAGCAAGAGCAGCGCGCCACCGCCGTCGAGCCGGGATTGCCGCTGCCGCCCTTCGAGGACGCACGTCGCGCTTTTTATGGCACCACCGAAGGCTGGGTGGAAACCAAACCTCCAGAGAAGGAGCCCAAGCGCCGACCGGTACAACCTCAGGAAGCCATGCTGCCTGACAAAGACCTCTTTGAGGGTGGTCATATTTCACAAACTGCCGAGCCAGGAACGACCGCACACGAAGACCAGGCCATGCGCGACGTCTGCCCAGTGCCACCGCGTCCCCATCCCACCGATGTCTCCAGCCTCTCCATGGATCAGATGGCGCCAAAGCGACCCCAGCAGGGCGCCACGCGGGCGCAACGCAAAGACAGCACAAAGCACGTCCTCAAAAAGTGGGCTCAGTCCGATCTGCGACGCGTCATGGACACGCTCCACCCTCAGTGGGATTCTGACCCTGCCTGCGCCTACCTTTTCCAGCAGTCGAAACCCACCGTGGCTGAACACAAGAACCATCAACAATGGACCGAGCGATACCGTCCGCGGGCTGTCGAGGGCTTGCTCGGCAACCACGAAAATTACACTTACCTGGCACGCTGGCTCGAAACCCTTCTCGTCGCGTCTCCCCCCTCTCCACAAGAACCCACTAAGAAAACAAAAAAGAAGAAAAGCAAAAGCAAGTCCCCTGGTATCGATCTGAAGAACCTCAAGATCGGCGACAGCAAGAACAGGAACGAGGTCCACTCCTTGGATGAAGACTCGGAGATGGAAGACCCAGAAGAATACGAAAACAATGACGACGACGACGACGACGCGGACTTTGCACCCGAGGCGATAGCCACGCGCAAAAAGCCAAAGAAGCAGCGCGTGCGATCCAACCTGATCCTCATATTTGGAAAGCACGGTATTGGCAAGACGGCCGCCGTCTACACCGCCGCCGAAGAAGCCGGCTACAGTGTGTTTGAGCTAAACAGCAACACACGGCGTGGTGGCAAGGATATCACGGCAGCCGTCGGCGAAATGACGGAGAGTCATCAAGTGAGCTTCCACGCAGGCAAGAAACGGGGTCTGCCCATTGCCTCGACGGTGCAGCCTGCCAAAAAAATTCAAAATACCGGTCTCTTCAACCATTTCAAGCGCATTGAGCCGGAAAAGAAGGAGAAAACACCCCCGCCTCCTCCCGAGCCCGAGTCTGAATCAGAACCGGATGAACCGCAAGTCAAAGGCAAGCCGAAGCAGAGCCTTGTCCTGCTCGAGGAGGTCGATGTTCTTTACGAAGATGACAAGGGCTTCTGGTCTGCTGTGACAGAGCTTGCGGAGAAGAGCAAGCGTCCCATTATCATGACGTGCAATGGTATGTGTACGTGATCTGACCTACTTTATAACTCATCCTGTGTGTCTAGATGTCGATGTGATCCCGGTGGACACGTTGCCTCTCGAATCTGTTCTGGAGATCCAACCTCTCGTTATCCAAGAACTGGTGCCCTATCTCCAACTGGTGACTTTAATCGAAGGATACCTCATTGACCCGCGCATCCTTCTCGCACTCGCGATTGAAAACGGGATGGACTTGCGGCGCTGCCTGCAAACGCTCCAACTGCAATGCGGGTGTGCGCCCAAACCCAGCGCCGGCTTTGCTCTCGCGTGTCAAGACTACTTTTCTGGCCTGAGTGACTTTACTTTCTGCAACGGCGTGGATTTGTCTGCCATCGTTCGGCCCAAGGACGCGAATGTGAAGGAGGGTATGCGAGGCTTCGGAAATCTTCAGGAAGCATTCAGCACGCCGAGTCTGCAAAACATTGCGCAGGTGCTGGATCGCGCTGCATTTGCCGACGCATACTTGATGCCCTACGATACCAAAGCTCACACACAGGTATGAACAGAGAAAGAAAAAAAATGACTGCATCGAAATAGGCGCCTCACCAGAGAACGTAGCTTTTGTCGAGCACGGGCGACAACATCGTGGGCGTGGCTGGCCATTTGCATCATGAGGCGGTGGACCTTCCTGTGGATGATTTTCACAATGCTCTGCGCGGGTACGAGGCCTATGTCAGTCGTTTGAACGCCAACGAGTTCAAGGCGCAGAAATGGCAGCAGAGGATGCACAGTATCACGACCCTCAATTCGATGCTCTACTCGATCCGGTAAGTGAGACCCGAAACAAGCGTGCCCACTCCATCCATATTCATGGAATAAATAGGTTCCAAACATATCAAATCTGTGCCGACTCCATTGACCGACTTCTGCCCACCCGGATGCAATACATGCCTGATCGGAGAACGCTTATGGAATACTACGTGCCGTACGTGAGAGACATGTGTATGCACGAGAACAAGGCGTCCACTTTACACCGCAAACGCGGTCGTTTGGGTCGACGGACCGTCTCGAAACGCCACTTTGGAACGCGCTTGACAGATGAAGATGAAGAAGATTTGGTAGCAGCCTTTGAAAAATTCGATTTGGAAAAGCAGGTAAGACATCCCAAAAGTGATAAGTTACCATGATACTCATCATTGCCTAGCTACAACGCTCGTCCAAGCGGGGAGACATATACACAAAAAGATACCAGTCCCTGTTTCATAGCTAAAGAAGAAATAATATATACTGCTCGAAGGAGGAAGAGGAGAAAAAAAGATACAAGGTTTATACGTACATTCACATGCTACTTACAGAAGAGAGAAAGGGCCTCTAAAAATACAAGAAAGAAAGAAAGAGAGGAAGAAGAAAAAGAGCCGGGGAGAGGGAAGAGACTTTGCATACTTTTTTAAGGGGGATACATGTATGTGTTCTCAACGTTTGCCGGGTATCCAAGACCTTCGGTTATTGCGCTTCGTGGTAGCCGTCGCAAAATCATCTCCATGGCTACGCATGGCGGGTATGGCACTTTTGGGAGGTATCGGCAATCCAGTATCATCATACGAACTAGGCAAGACGACGGCCGATTGGGTACTCAGGCTCGGTCTGACCTTTGTCATGTGGGTATAAGTGCGAAGGAAATCTTTGGTGGACGTGGCCTCAGCGCCCTGGTGACACAAGGATTGGGTCAGCTTTGTATCTTGCAGCAGCGGCACGATTTCTGCGGGTATCTGATTCAGGATGTCAGTAAAATAATAATACTGACAAAAAAAAAAAAAAAAAAAAAAAAAAAAAAAAAAAAAAAAAAAACAAGGAATACGCCTTGTTCTCTCTTATTTTATCCATTACCTTGCAAAATTCGGCCTGATACCGGATGAGCAGCGTAATGACCTGGATCTCGTCCTGGGCCGAGGATTGCTGCTGCGCCCTTGCTGTGGGCAGGTCTTTGGAGGGAGGTGCGTAGAGGATCGTGGGCGTGAAAATGAGAGCGAGGTTCTGGATGTCCATCTTGTTCTTGTCCTTAAAGGATGCGACCCACTTGAGGAACAGACAGAGAAGATGCATGACGTCACGGTTCGGTTTGGGAAGCATGCAGCACGCCAAGTGAAGGACCCGTTTGGTCTTTGCCTCTGTTTCCATGCCTACAGATATACATACACCCGTCATGATATAATGAGATATGTGCCACTTCTCCCGCTCCATATTCACTGGAACATACCGATCGACGTCAGGAATAACTTGTAAAGTTTGAAGGTCAGAAGGGGCTCGGGCAGATCACGGAGGTACCGCTTCAAGAGCGCAGCGAGCTGGATGGGCGATTCCTTCTTGAGCGATTCGAAATAAGCTTCCTGTTGGTCGATACCCTCGAGTCTGTTGACGGCCTCGCACATTTCCCGTAGCTCCCGAATATTTCCATTTTTGCGAAAGATGCCTTCGACAGACACATCTTAAATCGCCAAGATTGAGTTTCCTTTTTTTTTTCGTTCTTTCGATCGATCGATCCAATCCACTTACCCGATTGGAGTAACGCGAGGATGCAATTTTGGACAAACGAGGGTACGAGAGCGTTCTTGGAAAAACTGGACATCATGTCAGGTTGCTGGGCAGATACGGAGGCGAGCGCAACTGCACGCGCAGCCGGCGGTGTCACGGGCGTGTTTCTGAGACGCTCGGCTCGCTCGCGTGTAGCTAGGGCTGTCAAGGGCATGCCAAATGTCTTTTGCGAGGTGTGGTCCGAGCCGTCGTCGTCTGAGGAAGAGGAAGCATGGTAAGGCGATGAAGTATGAAGGTGTGAATGGGGTGGCGAAGGTGATTTGAATCCACCCCCTCGAATATGGACTTTGAGTTTGCCCCAAAGTGATGCCTTCTTGTTTTCGACAAGCGCTATTAAATCCTCGAGCTCAAAGTGAGGCTTGACATACGCCTCCAGCTCGAGCACCGCGATATGGCGCACCACGAAATCCTGGGTGGGTGTCAACTCGGGGAGTGTCGTCGAGCTGGCGACCACCTGCGCACGCTGCAATGGTGACTGCTCTTGCGAGCGTCGTTCAGGCTGGATCTTTCCACCCGCCGCATGCTCGCTGCCCGTCGGGGCCGATTGCCGGTGGTTGTTGGGTGCGATATGGGCGGAACTGCCGCCAAAAATGTTCGTCAGCGACGTCTTATCCCGACGTCGGCTGGCGCTGAAAGCCCGGCGGATGGTACTAATCTTGCTGCCACGCTGCTCCAAGGGCGTGCTGTGATGGGCATTCTCGTTGTTGGCCATGTTGATATCAGCCGCGTGCAGGGTAATCGCCCGCCGAATGTTGGCCGGCGACGTAGGAAGGTCGGCCTTGTCGAGTTGCGAAGACCGCGTGCGTTTAACATTACGAAGGAGCTCCGAGGTTGTATCAGAAACGGTAGTCGTCATCCGGTTGCGTTGCGTGGGAGAAGGTTGTTGTGGCCTGGTGATGGTCTCCTTATTTATGGTGTCGATTTTATGCGGCACACGAGTTTCGCCGGCCAGTTTCCTATTATCTGCTGTTGAGACTGATTCGTCAGTATGGCGTTTGATGCTTTGTGAAAAAGGGCTCGCTTGTTTGTCCTTTGCACGTTGACTTACCGTACTTGTACCCCTGCTGTCGTTGATGCATTTGCGTACGCGCGAGTGCGACGTGCAAGAGATGGAGACATTGCTCAAGCTGTGTGACGTACACCAGGGGAGTTTGCTGCTGCATCGAATAGCTGCGCCGCTTCTTATGATTGACGAAGCACCGATCACAGAAGAGAATCACGGGATCTTTTGCTTCTTCGACCATCGTGTTTGCCTGTTGTGCACGAGGAGCCAAAGTCGTATCCGACGAGAGTAAGAGCTGACCGAGTCGTGCGTTCTTCGGCTCGACCTTCATTTTGCATGTGTCGCAATGCAGGCAGTCAATGTGCCACCGGCTCTGTCCGTGCTGATAGCATGCATGCTGAATCAATTTGTGGCAACGGCGGCAAGTGTCTGCATCAGGAGCGGGCATGGAGGGTGGGAAAGGGGCTTCCTTGAACCAGTAACGCTTGGAGATGCACACCCTGCTCTCTTTGACCTGAAGGAATACGTCCAGAAAGGTAAAAATAGCGTCCTTGACTCCATGTTGTTCCTATTAAAATAGAATAAAAAAAATAGAAGAAATATGTCAGGCTTGGTATGCATGCATGAGGCAAAAGAGAATAAAATTGACTACTTACGAGGCGGAGTGATTCGCTTAAACCCACACGCAAGAGCGACTTCAAGCTATAGGCGAGATGGGTAACAAAGGCAAGCACCTCTTTTGAGAAGCCAGCCTCCCGCTTGAGGGGATATTTTGGATCGAGAAACTCAAAGAATTGTATGACATGGTCACAGATCGTGCGAGACAAAGCATCACATTCGGCAGCTAAGATATTATGTGAGACAAGAAAAAAAACATTTTCCTTTGTTTATGTATACTTACTACTTTCGTTGCGTAGGCTGTAGATGTCGTGGATCGACTTGTGCGCTTGAAAGAGAACCTTGAGGTGCCAAGCAAATTGACCTGCCATCTGCACGCCGTCTTGGTAGGCGCTGGCGCTGATATGAAGCGCCATATCGGATATGCAGGTGGCCAGTGAATCCTCAAAGACGCCCATTTCAGCCCACACTTGCTTTCGCTTGCGCTCCATGGCTTCTTGCACTTGATACAGTTGATCTGGGCTCATGAGACTGAAATCTTGCAAACAGAACTCGTCAGACTTTACATGATTGGACGCAGACTGCGAAATGCTCAGGTCCGTTTGTATTATATACACTTACCATGTTGTTCCTGGTCCTGCGTGGCGAGACGGACATTCCAGTACTTTGTCATGGCGGAAGACAGATGCATGAGGATATATGAACAGACAAAGGGAAAGGAACGCACTCATGTAAAGCCGTCCTCTTATTTTTACCTTCTGTATCATGTAGCACTCGTGATGCCATCGTTTCCCGTCTTGTTGTATATCGTCGATGGGCTGTAACATGATTGCCTGATTACAACCAGCGCACTCTGTCCCACGTAATAGAGAGTAGTGGTAGCGACAATACGACCGGCCATCATGATGGACCCAGCTGGTCGTGCTCTCGCTGTCTTTTTTGCTGTTGATGAGATCAGTGGCAGAAGGCGTCGTGGTGTTGGCAATGCTTGAATGCGTATTGTGACGGCGGTGGTACGAATGATGGTGGTGATGCTGGGACTGCGAGAGCGGTGATGGGGGTGCATGCAGGGCAAGCAGACATCCAGGGCACTTTATGCATTGCTCGTGATATTTGAAGCGTCCAACTGTCTCGGCAGGCGCACCGGCACGCAAGGGTTTCTCGCATTGCTTACACAGGAGTCCGCGACGCACGTAATAATGAATCTCACAGACGATGATTCGATCGTCGCCCATTTCGTCTGGATCGGCCGCATAAAATTTGTCGGTGACAGGCTGATGGCAATCCTGCATAATGGAAAAGTGAAAGGGGGAAAAATAAGTGAAAAAGTTAGAACGAAAGCAAGAAGGAAGGATAGGATCTCGTTGTGATTTGCATGGATCTTCCAAGTGTCCATTGATTGTGCTGTGTACGTCCCCAAAACGAAGCATCAGCCCCTTTCTCTCCATTTGCAGCCCACGAAAAAGGTTGCTAAGAATAAAGAGGAGAGTAAATATGAAAAAAGAAAAAAAATCGCCACGCGATGCGCGTGTAATGCGTGTGGTTGGTGTGCGCTTGCTGGCAAAGCGGGAACCGTCTCGGCATGGTTTCTTTTTTCTTGTCCCTTTTTTTTTTCTTTCTTCGCGAGGGCAGGATATATAATGAAAATAAGAATAGAAAAAGGAAGGGAGAAAGGAAGAGCAAACAAAGAATAGAGGAAGGAGCCATAAGGCGTTGGGCGTACACAGCAAAAACAATAACTGAAGTCATTGTATAATGGCGTCCTTTTTTCTTTTCTCAAGGGGTAAAAGGTACTTGCCTCGCAGACAAAGCATCGGTAGTGGTATATACGGTCGAGTGCCTGTATCAGGGATCGGTCGGTCCGAACACAGGATTTGTCGCAACGGTAACAGTGGTGCTGAACGGTGGCTGTGTCTGTTTCTGTGCTAGCTTGTCGTCGTGAGGTGGGCCCAGTCGCGTTTGACTGGCGCGAGTAATGGTGCGCTGCTAGATGGTCAGAACGGTGAATCTCACGAGATGAAGTGCTGTCAGCTAATGTTGAAAGTGGAGCTGTCATATTATATATTTATAGGCGGGTTGAGGGCAATAAGCATGACCACCTGGGAGGGTCGGCGAGGAATAGAGGAGTGTAAGGGTGAGGGGAAAGAAGAAATAGAAGAAAAAGGGAAAGAAGAAAAGAATAAAAATAAAGACACAAAGAGAAAGAAGTGGGGGGGGGGGGCGTGTCTATGTGTATGAGTGGTGTGTGTGTGTGTGCAAGTGTAATGTCTGTTATGGTGTGGTGTGGTATTGTGTACACTTTTATGTGAATGCGCGTACGCAGCCCATCTGCTTTGCTGTGTGCGACGACTCTTGTCCTTTTCTTTTCTGTAAGTTGGGAGCCGATACTTTTTTTTTTATCTGAAGCAGAAAAAAAAAAGAGGTGGGGCGCCTTACAAAGGTGCAGAGTATTTTTAGCATTACCTTCATTCATCAGTTGCAGCAGGCAGCAGCTCAGCTGGGGGTGTGAGTGTAAATGTGTGTTGTATGTGGTGCAGTCCCCCATCATCGCACAAACCAGGCCCAGGTGCGTTCATTTGGTCGGTTATTCACCCACTCCATCTGCTGTGCCTGTCTGTCTCAGCCGCAAGAAGATAATTATAACGAATAGGCCGAAAAAGAGTCAAACGAGTCCCGCCCGCGTTTGTTGCACCCGCATGACTCGTCACCTTTTGGTCCGCAGCATGTTGCACCATCCACGCTTGCATTCCATGGACCGACCGTCAGTTGGTGCCACCATCCGTCCATTTTAGGATCATCTTTAATCAGCCAATGACAGGACGTCCCTTAACTTTGCAGGCACTCTTACACAAATACGCAAGCAAACAAGCACGCCCGGGCCCTTTTGTTTTCTTTTACTAAAAGGCCACACCAGCATGGCTATTTGATAGATTGGAAAGGAAATATAATTTGACAAAGTCTTTAGCAACAGAAAGGGGGTAAAATATATAGATAATAACACAGAAAAAGTCAGTCCTATATGAAAAAGAAAGTAGACACGCGTTTTGATCCGCCGTAAAGGAGGTTCGTAAAAAAAAAAGTCAAGGAGTTGGGTCGGGGTAAGAGTACTCAAGGAAGGGGGTTCAAGTCAACTAGACTATGGCAGGCTGTAGGTAGTATTTGTATCTTCCCTTCTCTCCCTTACTCTTCTGTTCCTTCTTCTTTTCTCATTTTTATTTCTCGTCAACTCGTTCAATCATTCATTCATTCTCTCAATTGCCAGTTGTAACATTATCTATCACACTCGCACGGCCTGTGTACCGAGTCTATTTTATCTAAAAAATATCTGGCTTATTATACAACTACTACCTCACCCCAGACCTACCACCTCCATTCTAATTCTTTTACAACACCTCGCATATCGTCGATGTCGTTCCGCCCCTCACCTAGCCAACAGCACTGTCACTCACAGGGCATCAGCGACCTCACCGACATTAACAACTTGACCGAAGAGGCGCTCGTCTCGACCGTCCGCGATCGCTTCCTGCAGGACAAAATATACACGTGCATACGCAACTCCACTCTTGTCGCCGTCAACCCCTACAAAGATATATTTGCCTCGGACGATCTCAGTGAAAGATATCTTGCCGAGTACAAAGAGACGGACCATAGCCAGCCTTTACTCGAGCCGCATATATTTCAGCATGTCAATCAGGCTTATTTCCACCTGCGGAGGACAGGCTACGATCAGGCCATCATTTTTCGGTACGTACGCATGCATCAACGTATTGTAAAAATCCCTCGTTCTCCACACAATGTCTCTCCTTCCTGCTTACCCCTTCTAACAAAAATAACTGTTCTTTTGTTATTACTAGGGGCCAGAGCGGTAGCGGCAAGACCGAGGCACGGCGAGCCGCTTTGAAGCATTTAATTACACTCAGTGGAAACAACAATGCAAGCAAAACCAAAGTACACGACCTGGTCTCTAAAGCTTTCCGGATCACTGAGGCCTTTGGTCACTGCAAAACTCTCACCAACAGCAATGCTTCCCGGTTTGGAAGTTATGTCGAGATTCAGTTTAACGAGCGTGGCCGCATGATGGGTGCCAAATTTCTGGACTACATGCTTGAGAGCGTGCGGGTCACCGACATCCCCGCCGACGAAACCAACTTTCATGTGCTTTACTACCTTACAAGCGACAAGTCGCTTCGCCTACACGATGGTTCCTTCCGCTATCTGCAGGATGCCAGCGGCATGACCCGCCTTGGCGGTAGTATGGACGAAAATGATGGATTAGCCGAGCTCAGAGCGGATATGAAGGCCCTCGGCATCACCAAACAAACCTGGCAAGATCTCATCCATATTTTGGCGGGTATCATCCACCTTGGCAACATCCAGTTTGTCCAAGACAGCCGGCAACAAGATGTCATTACTGTGCGCAACCCGGTCGCGCTCGAGACGGCAGCCCAATTTCTCGGCATCGATCCCAAGGCACTCGAGAACATATTCTCCTATCAGACAAAGATGATCAAGCGTGATATGGCCACTGTCTTTCTAAATGCTGACCAAGCTGCCAAGCAACGCGACCAGCTTTCTCAAGCCCTGTATTCGCTTTTGTTTACCTGGGTGATTGAAATGATCAACAAGAAGCTATGCAAATCCACCTTCCAAAACTTTATTGGTCTTGTCGACTTCCCTGGCCAGGATACACGCAATACCGGTATCCAGAACTTTGATCAGTTTTGTGTCCAGCTCGTCAACGAAAAGTGGCAACATTTTATGCTCCAGCATGTCTTTGACAACAACGTCCAGGTTTACAGCGAGAAACCTATTGACCGTGATCCGGTCGAGTGCCCCACCATTGTCACCACTGCGGCTTGCTTGGACCTGATGACCCACCCAACCCAGGGTTTTGCGGCTGTCACGGACGCAGCGGCCATGGACAGCTTGCTGAAGAAGCAAAACGAATATCTAAGCATCAAGCGCACAGGCACCTTTACAGTGACCCATTATGGCGGGCCCGTCACCTACAGCCGCGCCGAGTTTGCCGCTCGCGCGACGGATCCCACCCTGAATGCTGACTTCGTGGCCCTCTTCCGCGGCGAGGACACCACGAATGAGCTGGTCAAACAGATCTTCAACCAAAAAACGATCCAGACCCAGATGCACCCCAAAGCTAACAAAACCATCGTATCTGCAGAACAGTCGTCGAAGCCACGCCGATCACCATCTACACGCAGAAAGAAGCAGGCTCAAGAAGGAGATGGAGCTGCACCAGAGTCGGCAACGACAACAACAAAGATCAGCCAGTTGAACAGCGCACTCTCTCAGCTGCAGTCTTCCATCGCCGAGAACGCGCAGATCTGGTGGGTCCTCTGTCTACGGCCCAACGACCTTCATTTACCGAGCTCGGGCGATAAGGCCAAATTGACCAGCCAGCTACAAGCCTTCAGCATACTCGAATTGGCGCTACGAGCACGCCACGAGTATATAATGGGCCTCGAGATGGCCGAGTTTTGTGAGCGCTACGATAGCCTGATCCAAGCGACAGCCAGTATGGCTGATGTGGATGAGGCTGATGAACGTGAAAAGTGCTATGCTATCCTGGGTGCCTACAACTGGAATGAAAAGATGATGGTCGTAGGTGCCAATAAGGTAACGTTAAGCAACTGCTTGAGAAATATCGTATTGATTTATACTGTGCATGTTTATTTAGGTCTATCTTCAAGGCACAGCCTGGATCATCCTCGAAAACAAATTGCGCGCCATGGAGAAGAAAGAACAAAAACGTGCTCGATATGCAGCCAAAGGGATCCCGTATGGTAAGCTACGTTTTTTTGATGCCGATTAAATTCACTACTTACTCGAGTCCGCATAGACGAAGACGATCAAGATCTTGCCTACCCACAGGTGTGCGACTACGCGACAGAAGGTTCCCTCTATTCGGGCATCCATTGCCATAGCACATCTCACTGCTACACCGACACCAACTCCATTTGTACGACCTCGCAGCTGGGTGACACCGCAAGCGAGCTGACAAAGACCCCGACGGGCGAATCCAAAAACGACGCGGACGAGAAGAAACAAAAGACCAAGACGCCTTTACCCAGCAAGGCACGCATGCTCTGGGTGTCGATGACCTGGATTACAACGTGGTGGATCCCTGGTCCCTTGCTGGGCAGCTTGGGCGGTATGCGACGACAAGATATTCGTATGGCATGGCGCGAAAAGGTGACTCTGTGCGCCCTGATCTTTATCCTGTGTGGTGCCATGATCTGGTTTATCGTCTTTTTTGGCCAGCTTCTTTGTCCCCGACAGGATCTGTACACACAGAGCGAGCTTCAGTCCAAAAACAACAAGGACAATGCTTTCGTCGCGATCCGTGGCGAGGTATTTGACCTGACCTCGTTTGCGCCGCGCCATTGGGCATCCGAAGTGATCCCGGCCAACGCACTTTTCCAATACGCAGGCCAAGACGCGAGCGATTTGTTTCCTGTCCAGGTCTCTGCTCTTTGTGACGGTAACAATGCACCTGTGCCCAAAGAAGTAACGCTCGCCACGCGCATCAACATCACCGACTCAAATGCGGCTTACCACGACTTTCGCTACTCGCGTGGCGATGACTACCGTCCTGACTGGTACTTTGAAAAAATGGTGTACCTCCGCAAGAACTATCGCCTGGGGTTTATGGGCTATGATGTCGATGATATTCACAATCAAGCACATAACCCTGTTCAAATCGGTGGCATCCGAACGCAGCGTCGCTGGGCCATCCTCCACAACACGCTGTACGATTTGACTTCCTACATGGAGGGCGGTGTTTCCTTACGGTCCCCTGGATTACCCGAAGTCCCCACAGATACGAATATGACAGGTGTCGCAGGAGCCGACTTCATTGACAACTCGATCGTGGAACTTTTCCGGCAGCTCCCCGGTACGGACATTACGAGCCACTTTGATGCGCTGCCGCTCGACGAAGACAAACGGAGCCGCCAGATGACATGCATGCGCAATTTGTTCATGGTTGGCAAAGTCGATACGCGCAACTCGCCCAAGTGCTTGTTCTCCGAATACTTTTTGCTTCTCATCACCGCCTTCCTTTGCTCGGTCATCCTATTCAAATTCCTTGCCGCCTTGTGCCTCACTAAGAGTGAACGTGCCATGGAAGAGTACGATAAATTCATAATCTGTCAGGTGCCGTGCTATACCGAAGGCGAGGAGTCGCTCCGAAAGACGATTGACTCAGTGGCAGCACTCAAATACGATGATAAACGCAAGCTATTGTTCCTTATTGCAGACGGCATGATCGTCGGCAGCGGCAACGACCGCTCCACGCCTCGCATCGTGCTGGACCTCCTCGGCGTCGATCCTAACGTGGATCCCGAGCCTGTCTCCTTCCTGTCACTTGGCCAGGGCCAAAAGCAGCACAACATGGCCAAGGTGTACTCTGGTTTGTATGAGCATGCGGGCCACGTGGTGCCCTACATTGTGGTTGTCAAAGTCGGCACGCCGCTCGAACGTGCCAAATCGGGAAATCGCGGCAAGCGCGACTCGCAGATGGTCTTGATGAACTTTTTGAACAAGGTGCATTACGATATACCGATGACGCCGCTCGAGCTCGAAATATACCATGAGCTCAAGAACGTGATTGGTGTCCAGCCCAGTTTCTACGAGTTTGTGCTCATGATCGACGCCGATACGGAGGTGATGCCAGACTCGCTGAACCGTATGGTGCGCCACTTTGTCCGGGACCCCAAGATTGTCGGCCTCTGTGGTGAGACGATGCTGTCCAACGAGAAGGACACTTGGGTTACCATGATCCAGGTGTACGAGTACTACATTTCGCATTACCTGTCCAAGGCGTTTGAATCTCTCTTTGGGTCGGTGACCTGTCTACCGGGCTGTTTTTGTATGTATCGCATCCGGTCTACGTCCAACAAGCCCTTACTCGTGTCCAACGCTGTCATCCGCGACTACGCCGAAAACAACGTGGACACGTTGCACAAAAAGAACCTGTTGCATCTGGGTGAAGACCGTTATCTGACCACGCTGATCCTTAAGCACTTCCCCAACTACAAGACCAAATTTACACCCGATGCAGCTTGCATGACCAACGCACCCGACCGCTGGCCGGTCTTGCTCTCGCAGCGTCGTCGTTGGATCAACTCGACTGTGCACAACCTCGGTGAACTCATGTTTTTACCGCAGCTGTGCGGTTTCTGCTGCTTCTCAATGCGCTTCGTCGTGATGCTCGATTTGCTCAGCACCCTGGTCATGCCTGCCGTTGTCTGTTACCTTGGCTATCTCATCTACCAGCTTTGCACAAGCACAAGTCAAGTGCCATTGATTTCGATTATTACGCTTGCTGGTGTCTATGGTCTGCAGGCCATCATCTTTATTCTGCGGCGAAAGGCAAGTTGGTTCATTTTAATGGTAGAGCATGGTCAGCTAACATAATTTGTTTCTTTTTTCTTTCTCACCAGTGGGAGCACATTGGATGGATGATTGTCTATATCCTAGCCATTCCAGTATTTTCGTTCCTCGTACCCATCTACGCCTTCTGGCATTTTGACGACTTTTCCTGGGGTAACACACGTATTGTACTCGGCGACAAAGGTCAAAAGAAAGCTGTGGGTCCTGAAGAAGGCGCTTTTGATCCGGCTTCCATTCCTACCAAGCGCTGGGCCGACCATGAACATGACTTGCTGTTCCGTGATGACCGATGGGAGAAAAGCACGACCACAGGCTCGTACTACAATGGCTCAGTCGCCGGCGACGGTCTTCCTCCTCCCAGTCCTATGCGCCATAATCTCTCGAGTCTCAGCTACCAACAATCCCCCTCCTCCCGGCCCATGTCGCCCGCCACACGATTCTCCAAAAGGCCCTTGTAAAACTTTTCTTCCCCCCTTTTCCTTCCACTTCTCCCTTGTATCTACATACATAGTTCGTTGATGCCGCTCATTTCCCCCTTCTTTTGGATACCTTTTTTTTGCGCAGAGATAAACAAACATTGTACAAGAGAGAGCGAATCTTTATGGTTCTGTGTAACGAAGTATTTACGAAAAGGTGTGAGCGAAGCTGTCACGCTTTTGGACACGCTCGTAAAACGCCTTGAGTTTAGGTCTGCCTTCAAAGACTTCCTCTGGCTTTTTCACAAGCAGCATGCGGAACATGTACGATGTCAGGTGAACGTCAGCGAGCGAGTACTCGCCAAACAGCCACTCGCCCGAGCTGCGGCCCAGAATCTGCTCGGTCTTGTCCATGAAGGCTTGACCGGCCGCCCAACATTGGTGGTTGGTTTCATACATTCTTTTTGGATCAGTTTTGCCCGTGTAGGCGTCGATCATAGCCTGCGTAGCCTCGATATTCTCGTCGTACAGCTTTCGGTGCTGGGTCTCCTGCTGTTTGTATTTCTTCCAGCCCTCCACGCGGCCTTCGAGGAAGGGCACGATAGTTCCCTTCTTGCTTGCCAGCTCGTTGTCGTCCTTGGCAGTAAAGAAGAGCGGGTTGCCCACGTCGGCCTTGCCGTGCATCTCGTTGAGATACGCGTCAATGTCCGCTCTTTTGTCGCTCCTGTACAGGCGCGGCTCGCCGCTCACTTGGTCAAGATAATCGCAAACCTCGATGGAGTCGTCCAAATAGGTTTTTCTGCCATTCTTATCCGTGATCTCGAGGGTGGGTACGGTGTGGTTTGGGTTGATCCTTTACAGAGTGGGTGAAACAGGAAAAAAAGAATTTATCACACACAACTTACTCGAGATACGAGGGAGAGAAATTCTCGGCCTTGGACAAGTCGATCGTGACGTACTCGACGTCTTTAATGCCTTTTTCAGCAATCAAGAGACGCGGCACGGAAGCCCAAAGCGAAGGAGGGAAGGTGTAGAGTTTTAGGTTGGACATCGTATTATGACAATTGGAAAGAGAAGACAAGTGCCCGGTTTCATGGGAATCAAGCAGGGTTTTATACCCTGGTGTCTTACGTCAGATCACCTTCCAGCAATGTGGTCGTCGATCAGCATTGATTTATCATCCGTCTAATTCTATATGCATTAATCAGCTTCATTATAAATGTCAAATCCCTGCTCGTGCAGCAGGACGCGTGCATGCTCTTTTTAGGAAAGACTTTTATTATTTTGGGCGGCTTTCAATGCAATATGGCGGGGATTGTTAAAGCAAAGTCGCCGGGACATTATATTTACCGAGCTGAGCAGCGCAACGCCCTTACAGCGCAACGCCCTTACGCGCTTATTTACATCAATTTACGTTTCACAGAAAATTCCATTGAGATGCGGCGCATAGTTATATTGTATTGTGAGCTATTTACAAAACTGAGCTAAAGATTGTATAGAGATATAATCAAGTCAATTCAATCACCCAGTCCCTCTAATGCCAATGCTTCGAGGGTGCGGCTGATGGGTTCAATTTCCACGTCCTCATCCTCAAGTGAGGCTCCGTCGCCGACGTCTTCATAGTTTCTTCGTCCGTTGCGACCAAACTCGTCGCTTCCTAACCGATTGTAGTACTCGACCTTGGCAAGTCCATCCATCATGACGCCGTCGACATCGACGTCCACATCGACAAGGTATCGGTCCTTGCCCGAAGCCAACGTGTCCTTGCTTTCGCGTCGGTTCACAACACCCGGTCGATGGAGAACATAGTCATCGCGCATTGTGCTTGGACTGTTCCTGCCTTCTGCATCCATCATGGCCGGACTGTCTGGCGCAGTTGCCTTGTCAGGCGAAGGCATAGCAGTATTGTTCTCCGCATCTTGCTGCGACCTCGAGCCGACGCTGGCATTGGAACCAGAATAATGGGACGATGATCGATGACGCGCGTGTGATGTGCCCGATGTGTCCAAAAGGTTATCCAATAGATCTAAGATAGTTTTTTTTTTTTTTTTTGAGTTTCTAAATGGTAACATATACATTCCTCCCTTCCTTACCATTTTTCCGTCGCTTGTAGAAGTCTTCTTTTTCCTTCTCCATTTTCTCTTTCCGGTCACGTATCTCGCGTTCTTCTTCAGTCATCATGTCTGGGTTCAAGAACTTAAGTCGAAGGCAGGAATGCTTTCGGAAGGTCGGTGCGCCGCCCCAGAGCCAGCCAGGAATGATGATAGGGATAGTCACGTCAAAGTTCTTAAAGTTCTCGACGAACTCAAACTCTTCGGGTGCAATGACATTGCTGTGTAGATACCTATACATCAAAAGAAGTCAGCTCAGTGCCAGGACTGAAAATTGCATGAAAGCGATGTACCGAGAAAACTCGCTCATAGCGCTGGAAGTACTCCACATTTGTAGCTTGCGCAGACAGGCAATGACAAGACCTGTGACATCGGCACCATCCAGGCAATGGATATACAGAGGATGGTTCGCTGGGTCAATGATGATCTAACAAGGACCATGAATATCTCGTTGCGCGTCTGCTTATTGAGGCCATACTTGCAAAGCCATGAGGGTTTTGTTGTAGCTCAGAGGAATGTTATCTTCCTTCATTTTGTCCACTTTGATATGTAGTATGTTGATGTGGTGTTGGTGGCAGAAGTCTTGGGCTTCGGGAATCAGTGCATCGGGAATCAAGGACAAAATGGTCTTCAGACGCAATCTAGCCGAATGTAAGCCAAGATAAGAGAACAATAAGAAGTGTACCTTTTCATGAAGCGCAGATTACGGGCTTTGGGATATCCACCACGGAACAAGCCTTCTTCGACGGTTGCATATCGAAATGGTGGAATGAGGTTGGGGAGCAGTTTAGACATGACCCGCTGGCAGTGGATTTTTCCAGCCGGTCCACCGTATTTGGATTTGACGGACTTGAATTAGGTAGGACACCACCGCGATCCAAGCTGGACGATACAACTGCAGAGGCGTAGGTGCAGGTGCGGGCTTCTTCTCGGATATGTGCATGGGACGCATCATTCCTAGTCCACACGCTGGATTCCGTCTTTCATTTTATTGCCTTCCCAAGTTTCCAGGAGAGGGGAGTGCCCACAAATGTTATAATTTATTGCAAGAGAAGAAGGCAAGATCATTTTACACCCCTGAGCCTGGTATGTGCGCACTAAGGAAACCAAAAGGAGAGCAGAGCGACCATAACTGATTTAATTTCTGTCATTTGTACGGGTTTCCTTTGTTCCTCGTTCATATCCATCATTTCATCATGCTTCCCATCTTGCTGGCTATGGTCGCTGTTGCCGTCAGCGGCAAGCACGTCCTAATTATAAACAAATGTGATTTTGATCTACAACCTGCATACCAGACCAACGGCAAAGCACGGGGGAAGATGCTGTCGACGATATCAGCGAACGGCAACTACAGCCTCTCCGTCGGCGATTCATGGGCGGGCCGCGTATGGGCTCGACGCGGATGCGACATCCATGACTGCGAGCTGGCCGGTGCAGCCAATCCAGCTTCGCTGGCCGAGTTTAAAATGTCCGGTGCCAACGACATCGACTACTACGACGTATCCTTTGTCGATGGGTACAACCTGCCTATGCGCATCGAACCTTTTCACCGGTCAGGCAAGAGAAAAGCAGACGATCCGCGCCATTGCTCGCCTACCTTTTGCCGCGACATACCCAAATGCCCCAAAGATCTACAGCATAAGGATAAGGGTGACTCGTTCATTGCCTGTCAAAGCGCATGCTCACGGTATCAGAAAGATCAGTATTGCTGTACAGGCAAGCACAACAAACCAGAAACGTGCACCTCAAACCACTTTGCACGGGCTGTCAAGAAAATCTGCCCCGACGTCTATACATACCCATACGACGATGCGACTAGTGTTTATGGCTGTCAGGCACACACTTATACCGTTACTTTTTGTCCATAAATCTTGGTTATATAAATATAATACTCTGGCGTTAATTTTGTACGAATACCCTACATGTAGGCTGAGGAACGAAGACTAGTACGAGCAAGGTTGGGAAACGGCAGATATACAATGTCATCAATTAATATTATACTGCGTAGCTAGCGCCAGCAGCTGAGGCAACAGAGCTAATATAATTAACGTGTTTTACGTAGCACTCAATTCACATCATGCGCCACAGAATATTAAACTTTGTTGCCTGGAAGCTGCGTCGTAATGTACATATTGGAAAGATTTTGCTTAATTCAAATCTATAAATGACTTTAAGAAACTCAATTGGTTGAATACAAGCAATCTTGACATGTGCAGATGACATGTCTTCATCTGTGATCCAGATATCGACTTGCATAATCCGTCCTGCTAGGCTTGCTCGCTAATATTTAATTACCCAACGGTCTGCTGTCAAGAACGTGCTTCCGTAGTATGCAGACTTCTCTGCAAAGTCTAGACACCGGATATGGTCTGCTCAGATGAGAGCCAAACGCTGTGAAAGGAGGCTGTGCGAAGAAAGAGCGGAAGCGCGCGTACCTGAAGACGTCCAGCAAAAATTCGGACAAGAAATTCGGCTCACAATCATTACAATTCGGGATCAATGCAGTGCAGATTACTTTGTGCTTTATTTGAACCCGTCTGTGCCAGACTTGCGTGGCAACAAAATCAACATTGGGAAGGACGACGAGATCAAAGAGTAGAGAGCTGCTCAAGGCTGGCGGCCAACCCAATCTGTCGCCTGCTCCTTATGCCCCCAACTTATTGTTAAGAAAACGCCAACACACTGCTGCGCACATTGTCAAGGAATCGAAACTCTTGGATGCCGAATTGAAGTCTCTCGCAGAAAAGAATGCTACAGAAGAAACAAAAGGTGTGTTTTGCGTAATGGTCGCCTTGGAGTGAATCTGACTTATCTATTGATCAGTCAAGGATAATACGGAAACGTCCTGGCTTCGTCCAAGCGTCGTTTTAGACCCAACGAAAGATTCTCTAAGTAGGTGTCACGAAGTACAAAAGTGGATCCAGATAACGCTCATTGACTTTTTTCCGCCAGTTTTTCAACTCATTGACATCGATACACATCTGGATCCAGCGACACAAAAGGCCTCAGTACGGTTGTATGGCACCACACCCGAAGGCAACAGTGTTATATGCCACGCGAATGGCTTCTATTCCTATTTTTATATTCCTATTCATGTTGATATGGGCCAAGCCCATCTTGACGAGATGCGAGAGATCATCTGCGTAGGTCTTCCTCTTCCATTCTGTCGAGCAAGAAAGTCTCTAACCTTCAAATAGACACACCTGAAAATACCGGATGCTATCCACGATATGGAGATCGTAGAGCGCGACAATCTATGCACATACAGTGGAGATAGCAAGTCACGTTACGTCCGGATATCTTCATCATCCCCCAAACACCTCCATCGCCTACGCAACAAAGTTCAGAATGGGGTTCGTTTGCGGGATCGCTTTTTTAAAGCGGTGACGACCTTCGAAAGTAACTTTGCGCATGAAATCAAGTTTATGGTCGAGTGCAAGGTAGGCGCCCTGATCAAGTTCACGATCGCAGCTTACAAGTTATATCTCGAGTAGATAAAAGGGCACAGTTGGATCGAACTACCTGCATCAAATTATCATATTTCTAAGGAAATTACCGGCCATGCACAGATCGAAGTTAACTCGACGTAAGTCTCGCATGAATAGAGTGGATAATGGCTAATGCTTCCCCTTACAAGGTACACGGATCTCATTGGACATGCTCCTGAGGAAAATTCCTGGATGCATGTGGCTCCTGTCAGAATTCTAAGCTTTGACATAGAGTGCATGGTCCGAGATAACCAAATGTGTGATCCCGAAGTAGACTCTGTCCTCCAGATTGCCACTGTTGTCAAGATACACGGTAAGCGCATATACAGTAATATAACGTGCCCTCTAAGTCGTGCCTTTAGGAGAGAAAACATCTTTTATACGGAATGTCTTCACTTTAAACTCCTGTGCGGCTGTTTCAAATGCCCAAGTATTCTCTTTCTACAGCGAGAGAGACATGCTACAAGCATGGAAGGATTTTTTCATGCAGGTAAAGCACATGCACGCCCTGTTTCGAAAGCGCACGTTCTTAATCTTGAACTTAGGTGGACCCAGATATTGTGACTGGCTACAACGTTTTACATTTCGACTTCCCGTACCTGATTCGAAGAGCAAAGAAGCTTGGGATGGAAAGATTTCCATATTTCAGTCGTATTAAAGGTATGGAAATTCATTTTCTATCTTAAATCGCTTTCGCTGAGTCAATTCTCCAGATAAGGAGACAGTGATTACAAAAGCAGATGATGTCGTTTCTTCTACGGGCCGAGTGTACAGCCAAGATACTGTAACCATGTCGGGTCGCGTGGAAATGGACGTGATACGCATCCTTCGGCGGGAAATTAAAATGAATCGCTATTCCCTGAACGAAGCATCCAAAGTCATTCTTGGTAAGCTGTATAATTCCGTTATTCTGGTATATGCTCATCACCAGTTAGGGAAAACCAAGGATGATGTGCATTATAGCGAGATCAGTAAACTCCAAAACGGAAACGCTGATAGCAGGCGCCGGCTGGCCCAATATTGCTTAAAAGTAAGTGACAGGAGGGGGGGGGCACGAGCATGGAAGACAGGATGTTCTGATTGTATCTTCAAGGACGCAACCTTGCCACTTGAGATTATGGAGAAGCTCACAATGGTCTCCAACTATACCCAAACGTCTCGTGTAACTGGTGTGCCCATACGTCACCTTCTCACGTCTGGGCAGCGATTGAAAGTTGCCGCGCAACTCCAGTCCTATGCGACAGATCAAGGTTTCATAATTCCTATGATCGAGAATCAAGGTGAATTGAGAGTTCTGCAGTTCGAAGGAACTTCGCTGTTGTCGTAGTCATAGATGCTTATTCTTTCTACTCTACATATATTTAAATATATAGATTATACAGATTTACACAGAGCGCCACCTGAAATCATCAGTCCTGCAAGGGGCCTATATGATAGACCAGTTGTTCAACTCGATATCAAGTCGCTATATCCATGCATTATTCAGATCTACAATTTGTGTTACAGCACAGTGATCCGGGACAAGGACGTGAGACAATTCAATCTGCAGCAAAACGAGGATTACATTGTCATCGCAAACGGAGGTAAGGAGATCGAAGCAATAAACCGACGAAACGAGTCATATGTCTCGTTGATATGATTCTGTGGTTGAATGTGATCCTTCCTACAGTAAAGGTTCTCACTCCAAAGAAACGGAGAGGCGTCCTGCCCCGATTGCTTTCAGATTTGCTTGCTGAAGAAAATCGTATGAAGGAGGAGCACGAAAAAGAAAGCGATCTATTTCGAAAAGAAACTCTCAAAAGTAGAGAAATGGCTTTGAAGGTATTAGAAAGGTTAATCTCTTCTGAAGACATTCAACTAATGCCGGTATATATGCTACTTAGACTAGCGCTAATACAGTCTATGGATTTTTGAGCGCATCGAGATTTGGAGTTGTCTCGCAAGATATCTTATCATACATTGATTGTCTAGGACGTGACATTCTATTACGCGCGCGCCAGGTCACTGTTTAGATGTGGAGAGAGACATGGGTTTGCGTCGACTAATATTTTCATACAGGCAATCGAAGCACGTTTTCGAAATAGCAGAGTGATTTATGGTGATGCAAATTCGATTATGGTTCTATTCGGTGTCGAGGGCGTGAATGAAGCCATCAATTTGGGTAAATATGGACCAGAATGGAAAGTGGCAAGACCTAGTTACTTACACACACCTAGGTCGTGAGGCTGCCAAACTGATCACAGATCAACACGATATGCCCATCCGTCTCGAAGTTGGCAAGATATATAGCCCATTCTTATTAACGGATAGGAAAAGTTATGCAGGCGTGCCCTGGAGACGCCCAGATGAACATGGTGAACTAGAAATTCAAGGCTATGAGGTATTGATTTACATGACCGTAGTGCGATTATCTTACCTATATGTATCGGTAGGATTTTAGGCAGGACCACTGCAAATTGAGATACATCGTTACCAGAGAATGTATTGAGAAGATTCTTGTCGGTCGGGATGTGGAAGGAGCGAAAGCGTAAGTAGTAGCAGCAACAGCAGTAGCATAATAGTTAAAAGTATAGCACTGCTCACATCCTGTCAGCTACGTTATTACGACCGTCAACGACCTGCTGAATAACAGGGTGGACCCTTCATGGCTTGTTCTCTCAAAGGCACTTGACAAAACTGATCAGAAGCGCCGTGGCGAATATACGGAGCTACTCTTCCATATACGTCAACGCAATCCAAGAGCGATATCGTACTTTGGTGAGCCGATATCCTACGTCATGGTACAGACATCCAAGTTCAAATCGTACGCGGAAGAGCCACTATTTGCGGCCGAAAATGATATACCAGTGGACAAATCTTACTATATTGGAAACCAACTCCGGAAGGCAGTCGAACGATTACTTGAGCCAATAATAGGATCAAATATATCGAAGCTGTGTAAGTCATGCATCCGTCGTACTCTCTGAGCTGTAGGGGGGCTGAAATTGAACCTTCTTTACTGTAGTCGACGGAGATCACATACGCTCCATTACTGTCACCACGCCCGCTACTGGGCCCCTTAAAAAATTTACAGTAAAATCGCTTAGATGCCTAGGCTGCAAGGCGAACCTGAGTCCCACGAGCGAACATGACGACCCGGTTCTATGCCAACATTGCCAACCCAGCATTGTTGATATCATAATGAAAGAGGTGCGACGGGCTCGGTTGTACATCACATGTTCTAACCAATTTGACATCACACAGAACGACAAGCTAAATGACGCTGAAATTCGCTTCTCTCGTTTATGGACTCAATGCCAACAATGCCAGAGCCGCCTCCACCAACAGATTGAATGCGGTAATACGGACTGCGACATATACTATATGCGCTTCCAAGCGCGCAAAGATTTGGAGGACGCTTCTGCTCGTAACGATAGGTTCGCCAAGCTAAATCTAGATTGGTAAACAGACAACTCCAGGTTGATTGTATATTTTATTCCAAGCGTTATACAGTGCTTAAGTCATGTAAATACAAAGAACGTCATAAATTACTTTTGTTCGACACGGTGGGAGACTATTCCATTTTGCCTATGCTTGCGCACGAAGACGTCCAATTACGCGTCTTAAATAATGGGCTGTCTACAATATTGGAAATCTTATCGTTTTGAAACATGTAGAACAAAGTATTGGTGTTATATTACAGTGATGATATTTTTAGCATGTAAGGACGGCATATCATATAAAGGCACATCTACGCGAGCCTTGCCTTGTGAAAGACCAGAGATTCCTACATTGACTAGAGCAATTCGATGCAGAAAATTTGTGAGGAGCTCGACAGTTATAAACAAGACAATATTGGCTCTTCAGGTAAGCGGATTGTCTGGAGATATATCTATCGGTATGTTTTCAGCGGCAAGTGGCATTAAAACACTACTCCTGTTATTTATTGACATCGGGTGAAATCAACTAGGTATGCATACAAAATCACTTGCATGCAGGAGTAACGCTGTTGTACGATATAAGTGCCTGGATTTAAACATGTGAATGGGTTTTTGTGTCTTCAGCTATGCAGTGCTGCCACAGGTTCTTGCTTCTCTATCCCTCTCTCAATAGACCGCCGTTTACTAAACGCAGCGACGCGTGCAGTCATTCAATTGTATATATGCGGACCAGGTACCAATAATCACCGGGTTTGTGGTGTTTTTGCTAAAGAGAAGCAGTGACCTGGATTTATGCTATCCGCGTGCCAGGGTGAACATAATTTTATAGATTTATATGGATCACGCCTAATTTCCGGTTCGACTTTTTGCTGAATCTGAAAGCTACACAGCAACTGATATGGATGTAACAGCATTCAGGGTACTGCAGTCAATGTAAGCAAAGGAGGTATGCCTTATGCACATTGCAATGTGTTTGACCCATAGCTCAAAATAGCGCAAAATAATGCAAATCAGGAACACACACAGTACTATCACCAGGTAGGCTTGGGGGGCAAAAGTGGCAAATAAAACCTTTTGATAGTTATTGGCGGCGCTGTTTTATGTATTGTTGGGAAGCTACAAATATCCGATAATGTTATTTCCAATATGCGTCGCACAGCAGGAGAAACATCACAGCCATTCATTTATGAGGCCTTGTGCGCAGGCGGCCCAAATACAGGCGCATGTTAATTACCATATATGGCTATATGATGATGGCGAGGGCAGGCTATCGACCGAAATAGTGTAGTGTAACATCAGCAGACATGATGAGCTGAGGACCCTGTGTATCGCAAAAGCATCAACCGTTGAAGCCCTCCGCGGGAGCGACGATCTATCACATCACACATGTACTTCCGTGACTCATCAATTAATAATGCTAAGACGGATGAAAAATACCCATGTCTGTGCTCAAGTGTTAACATACAATCAGGCAATAGACAATCATATCGATGAACGTACAGCAGAAAGTCCTTTTATCCGAATTAAGGGCTTGTGTGGGAATGAATCGACGATTGTCATGGAACATGAACGGCTATCTTGAACCGCCGTAAATGAATTCCCCAGGATATTAGCTCGTTTCTAAAAGCGGTGTTCACGATTGAGTAAGCCTAAACGGGTATCATGAGCAGGAAGTTGCTCTGGAGCCAGACAAACCCCTCGGGGCGGCTCCATTGCCGCATTCTAGACATGGAGAAGGCACCTATACATCTGAAGCATATATGCTGATAGAGTAAATGGCGAAGAGGCTGCAATAACGTGCTCCATTTCGAAACGCACGTTAATGTGCTGGCTATATTTTATTTTATTTTATTTTTTTTTTGCTGCGGACTTTTTGATGGGCCCCCGTGAAGAAAGATGATGTGCCGGACGGCAGAATTTTTGCCTGTCAACGCTCTCTCTCTCTCTTTTTTCCTCTCTTTTAACCATTGATTGCGACGCCGTTTTCCTGCGGAATTCGTCTATCGCAAGCTCAACCTTTCGGCTCAATGCGCTCTCGGGGACTGAGAATCACGTCCCTCATTGTCGTCTTCCCGGTTGCTTTGATTCTCGTTTCTCTTGTCACGATTTTCTGTCTGGCAGTGTCGTCTCAAATCAAGATTGTCCTTCGTTTCCTTCTTCCACCCGGATCGTCCGCTGTAACCGTCTCGAAGAGCATTGCCTCAGCAACCGCAGGCCAACATTCCTTTTTGTCTCTCGCACTACGTCTTTTTGCTTGGCCGGTGCTACTGACAGCACTGGCCGCTGTGTTCCTAATTATCTTTGCCAGCCGCAAGGTAATTAATATCGAGGATTTCTGCTTTTGTACACTTTTAGCATTCAGCGGATAATACTGATACTTCCTTCAATGCTGTCATAGTTACGAACCCGTCATGCAGCGCTTGACAATTGTCTGGAGGCGTTGGCAGAGTACGGGTTTTCAGGGACCAAGTACCTGGATGCTCGTCAGCTCCTGCGATGGCCTTCGACCTTGTTCCATGCCCTATCAACACCTCCTTCACCGCCGCCAGCAGCGTCGCCCGCCCTCTACTCTCCTCATACCGAACCTGACTCGTCTCTCCCTCCGTCTTCTGCAGAAGATAGCTCAGGGGTGACTTCTTCAGCTGCCACTCCCAAATCTCATCCTGCTCGGCTTCACACCTCGTCCTCTATCGCCTCATCTGCTACCACCGCCTCTACCTCCGCCTCTTCCACATCCGCCACCGCCCCAACCACTGTTCATTACTCATCGCATCTGTATATACCTCAATCTCAGCTTCATGATCATAGTCAGCACATCTCGCGAGATGTGCCGAAACAACAACACCTTCCCGTTCTGGATAAGCCTGTTCCTGCTTCCTCGGCGGTAGCATCTCATCAGCAGTCCCGTATCGATGAGAAAGCTAATAAGCCTCTTGAGCACGAAAAGAAGGAGCCGAGCAAGCGCAGCAAGCGAAAGAAACAGCAAAAGGCAAACAAAGCACCTACGTCCTCTACGCAAACGCCTATTCAGACGGCCAAAGATGTCGTCGTTATCCCTGCTCCAAAGACAGACATAACAAAGAAAAGCTCTGTTCCACAGACGCCGATCCTGCCTGTGCCACATAGCAAGCCTGCTGAGCCGGTCGTGGAAAAACAGGCCCCTGCACACAAGTCGCCACGACAACAGTTTACACCGCCTCCGCCATCGCAGCAACAGCAACAGCAGCGGCATCACTCACAGAAACGCCAACAGCGGCAGCAGTCGCCATCACGTCGTCAAGTACCGTTTGCGGTCCCACCATCACAGCCATCTCAACAACGACAGCAACAGCGACAGCAAGAACAGCAACGACAGGAACGACAGGAACGAGAGCCACAATCACGGTTGTCGCCCCGGGTGGAGCAGCGTACTGCTGAAGCACCAGCAGCAGCACCGACCGACATAAGCAAACTTATATTAGCCAAGGATCGGACCATCAGCTGTCCGGCTGATCGAAATGGTGCTACTCGGTCTGGCCAACAGAGTTGGTACTCGCCCTTTTCCACTGGGCTCGAAATCGACCTGCTGGGCCTTGCGCCTGGCCCATCACCACCTGCACAGTCCTTTCCTCGACAACAACAGCCATCGTACGGTAACTATCAGCTTTTTGGGAACTATGCCGCCCCCATTTTTGAACCACTTCATGGTCGCTCCCCGCCACTGGATGAACGCTATGTATCGACGTCATCTGGTAAACCTCCGCAGACAACATCGTCGCTTTTCACGCCACCACCTTCACCTCAGGGCGCGTCATCTGCAGCCGCACCCTTCTGGTCTAATTTAAACGACCGACATTCGTGGACAGTCAAGGACGACCGCCAATTGCAGCGGAAGCGCCGTACCAGTCCGCCTGTTGACCCTTCCTTTTCTTTATTTTCTGGTAATGACCGGACCTTTTTTGCCTGAAAACAAGGCCCCTTGTCCCCCATAATCTGTTGATAATTTAAAACTTTTTCTACACCCCCTCGCGCAATGTATGTCCATTGACCAGGGGAACTTGTAAAAAGAAGAATAATGAATCCCCTTCTCAAATTGAACGGTTGTACAAACCATTTTGCTTTTTTTCTCTCTATACATGCTTTTGTACCTTGTAAAAGTACTATGTGATGGTGATGTCGCGTATGTGTGACGGGAATTGGGAAACTGTCAGTAATGCGGGAAAACGTCCTGGATTGGAAGCGTCCAATAGGACCACGTCATCGAAGACTTTGTTGCCAAGCCAAACAGCGGCAAAAAGGCGCACCGTGACCCTCCCTTCACCCCTCCCCCCATATGCCTCTCCGCACGAGCACAGCAGCGGCGCCGTCGGGCTCGTATCCAAACAGGTAACGTTACGCATGGAAACAATCCCTCGTTTCTCGCTCTGAATGTCTCGGAGTACGACGGACGAATTTCCGAGCGTACAGTGTTCTTTGTCTGGATCGTCCTATTATCTCGCTGGATAGGTCAGTGAAACTGCTGCTATCAAAAACTCCAGCTATGATCAATTTACATGCGCGTGCAATTACAAAAACGTGATGTTGTAAAACGTACTCGTTTCGTTGTCTATATGCCGCACGTTTTTCTGTTTCAAGGACCAGACCTGGGGAAACTCAGCTACTCACTGACTTCAACGTAAATTTTGTGCAACCTGCAAACGAAAGTTATAAAAAGCGTTGCAGATAGTAATGGGTCGATAAACATCTTTTCTTTCTAAATCATACATCATGAGTAAGCGGTGATCATAAAGGGTGTGTTATACAGCTCTCACGCGTCGAAACTATGCTTTTAGGTGACGAAGAGTACTACGAAGAACAGGAGGAGCAGCAGGAGGAGCAAGAGGAGCAGGAGTTCCAGATGGGTGGCCGTCCTGAGAACGGTGTTATCCGCTACGGGTAAGCATAACAAGCTGTATTGAGAAGCAAAGGGTTGATCCTTGTTGTCGATTTCCATCAGTAATGTCATCTCCCTCAAACACGAGGCTACCGGCCGCTTCTTGACCGCCAATGGCACCTCATATGATCATGAGGGCAGCAGTGGTCAGCAACGCGTAAGCAAAATTTCCGCAACAATGATATCATGAGAAATTATAACGCGTTATATCTATAGATCTTCGGTGGTGACTGGCTCGACGGAGAGGAGATTGTTTGGCTCGTCCTTCCTGTCCCGGGCTCAGATGAGAAAATGGGCTACGAGGTCGGCTTTGATGACGAGGTGCGCCTGCGTCACGTTCCCTCGGGTGGTCATTTGCATAGCCACCCAGAGATTCCCAGTCCCGTTACTGGCCAGCAAGGTAAACTTTACTAATTCGAAACACGCTGGTTTGATATATACGTTGACACAATAATGTATCTATCTACAGAGGTCACTTGCTTCGGCGGTGAGCTTGAGACGGATGAGAATGATATCTGGAAGGTTGAGCTCTCCCCCGATGAGGATTATGAAGGCGACTATGTAAGTATTTCTCAGGCTGAGACACGTCATTGTAGTCATTTGCTTATTTTTATATCCTTGTTAGCTGTGGCATACTGAGTTCCCTGTTGTCCTGAGACACGTTTCTACTGAGTGTACTTTGCACAGCCACAATGAAATGTTGGATGAGGGGGTCAACGAAGTCACCGGCTTTGATGGTCAGCCCGATGAGAACAGCAGATGGTGCGTCGTTTTCGAGGACTAGATATGCTTTTCCGTTTTTGCGCAATATTTTACTTGCATGTTGTATAAAGTTTGGTCCCAAGTTGGACAAAAAACCGTTTGACCCCTACTGTATCCGTATGCTGTCAAATGAGACAAACAGACGCAGTATGCATTAAATCTCATTTTATATCGGCGACCGGCTCGAGCTTCTATCTATTCTTCGTAGACCATGTAAACTGCATATTAGTTCCATAACCGTCTACCTTGAGCTATAATCTATCAGGGGTGATTTCTTAGCATGCCTAGTAAAACCGTGCGCTTTAGCCATTTAACTCATGCCGTGCCAAGACCATTACATACTTGAACTCTTCGCCGAAGCGGGAATTAAAAACAATTTCTCAGGTGAAAAGCTGATTTCATACTGGCTTTACCCACCACTTCCAAGATCTTTTATGCTATCTATTGAAGGACGACGGAAAACTTACATTGTGGAGCATATAACAACTTTATCTTTGTTAATGACCTGGCCATGAAGAATGAATTTAGTCACAGCCACAAATACTTCTACCCAATGGTGTACAGAAAGTGACTACCAGGCCCGCTAGAGTACACTGGAATCGTATGTTGCGAGAGTTGAGCCGACATATGCACTTGACTCTTCAAACGCCAGCAAAAATTTGTGAGCTTCAAGGACTTATTGCTTTAGCTTTTTAGACAAAAATACTTGCTGGTCATCCTTTTACCAGTTCTTAGAGACTTCTTTCCCAAGAGTCTTTCTTAGCCCGCTTGTCAATTCCAACTGCTCGGTACGCTATAACTTAGTCATTCTTTTACCAACTTTTTCTCTGACCCGAGGATTTGTGACAACTGCTAAAACTTTGATCTATCCTCATAATCTGCTCCAACATGGATAAAGACATCTTCTTTTTGGAAAAAGCTGTAGCCAGTCGATATATTGCGTACCTGTAAATTATATTATCGCCAAGGTCCGTCACCCCCGTATCGTATGAGCGTATAGTAGGAGTACATGGTTACTCGTGAAGTGTGTATTACAATCGGACTTGATCAGATATATGCAGACGCAGCATATCAATGATCTCGTTTGCGTGTAGCAACCGTTTGCGTGTAGCAACTAAGCGCTACTGGTCTTCCTCTTAAAGCTACGTCTATTTCTCTTTCGTTCGTTGGTAACTAACTACACACATAGGCATGTAAATGCCTAATGTACCAAGGTGATGATATTGAGTCGCTGTGGGTGGCTCTGTATGTGCGACGTGTATTTCATCATTAGCAGTACATCACGAGCAACGCATTTCCAATTCACGGATATAGTGCGGCTCGGTATGTGGGTGAACAGAAGAATTGCATTTTGTTTGTTCGCGTATGTATGTACATTCAAGGTGTGTATAGGAGAGTCGGGGAGAGTGCGTGGTTGTAAGATTACATACTTTTTATCTACACTTAGTTGGCGAAAGCGGGAATACCGGTGATAGCCTTGCCAAGAATAAGAGCATGGACGTCGTGGGTACCTTCGTAGGTGTTGACCGCCTCAAGGTTGGCGGCGTGACGAATGATGTGATATTCGTCAGAGATACCGTTACCACCGAGCATATCGCGGCACTCGCGTGCGATGGCAAGAGCCTTACCGCACGAGTTGCGCTTGATCATGGAAATCATTTCGGGAGCAAGCTCGTTGGAGTCCTTCAAGCGACCGACCTGAATACAGGCCTGGAGACCGATGGCAATCTCGGTGTGAGCGTCAGCAAGCTTTTTCTGAATCAACTGGTTGGCAGCCAGAGGACGGCCGAACTGCTTTCGCTCCAAGGTGTCTAGCAAAGGAAGAAAGTGTAAGTACTCAGTTTTATGTAATACGAATCCTTTGACTTACAATCACGAGCCTGGTTAACGCAGAACTCGGCAGCACCAAGAGCACCCCAGGCAATACCATAGCGAGCGTTGTTAAGACAGCCGAAGGGACCCTTGAGGCCCTTGACACCCTCAAGCATGTTCTCGGCAGGTACTTCGACGTTGTCCATCATGATCATACCGGTGATCGAGGCACGGAGCGAGAACTTGCCCTTGATAGCGGGAGCCTCCAGACCAGCCATGCCCTTCTCAAGGACGAAACCACGGATGGCACCGCCCTCGTCCAGGTTCTTGGCCCAAACAACAAAGACATCAGCCACAGGTGAGTTGGTGATCCAGGTCTTGCTGCCGTTCAGAACGTAGTGGCCATTGACCTTCTTGGCGGTGGTCTCCATGCCAGCAGGGTCGGAACCGTGGTTGGGTTCGGTCAAACCAAAGCAGCCGATGAGCTCACCCTTGGCCAGCTTGGGCAGCCACTTTTGCTTTTGAGCCTCGTTACCGTAGGCGTTGATGGGGTGCATCACCAGCGAGGACTGGACTGACATGGCCGAACGATAGCCAGAGTCAACACTGAATAACCACACGTGTAAGAAGTTCAGATACTAAATATCCCCCTTTCCCAATCCTTACTATTCGACTTCACGAGCCGTCAGGCCATAGGCAACAGAAGACACACCGGCACAGTCGTAGCCTTGAATAGTGGAGCCGAGGAAACCAAGCTCACCCATCTCGCTCATGATTTCACGATCGAACTCTGCCGGGGACAATGAGCGACTCCGTTCTAGTACCCGCAGGTGATAGTGTATATTATGACTTACTCTCATTGCGGTAGGCCTCAAGGACGCGGGGCTGAAGCTGGCCCTGGCAGTAGTCGTGGGCAGCGTCGCGGACCATGCGTTCCTCGTCAGTCAAGAGCTTGTCGAGGTTCAGGGGGTCTTGCCAGTTGTACTTGACAAAGCTGCTGCCGTAGCGGGCGGCCAGCGTCCGGCGGGCAGCCAGAGTAACAAAGGAAGAAGTGGGGCGAGCAAACTGACGAGCAAACATGGCGTAGCAGAAGAAGGGTTGGAGAAGGGAAGGACAAGTAATGCGTTTTGACAAGCGTGAGCAAACTGGTTTTATATGGCAGGACCGGCATTTTTCGGGGATCCTTCGCCAGCCTTTGTTCCCACCCTCCCGTGCTTACTTCTCCAGCTCCCAAATACAGAACACGCAAACATGTGTCATGTGATTGGACCACGTCTGATATCCCATCTGTTGGTGATGGCTGTGCCCAGCCCAGCCGATACTCTTGGTGTACGTATTCAACTGTGGGGTAATAAATTTGCCGCGAAAAAGGTTATCCGCTTACCAATTTAATAACAAAGTTCAGACATTCGCCTCTATGATTGGCCGAACGGGGTTCTTGTCTCTCCACATCTTACGTTGTCTCTGGATCATACCGGCAGATTTTGGCCTGGGAAAAGTTGTTTCCGTCCGTCCCATCTGTATAGCATTCCATTCCTTGATCTAGCGCTCACTTAACCCTCATATCCGATATATCGCTACCGAAAAAAATTGTGTTTCCTTTTTCCAAGATGTCCATCGTCCCGCGTTCCCCGATATGACATGGAAAAGTATTTTCGCGCCGGATAGGATCCATCTTCTTTTCCAGAACATAGCTCGTAAACTTACTCCTTTTGGAGTTCAGAGCAAATAAGCCTCGTTTTCTTGTTCTCGTGCGACAGATGGTGCCATTGTCATATGTTTGCATGATAATTTCTATTTTGCACCGGAAGACATAGTGAAATTAAAGTCATAAGTGGATCCACTACCACACTCATTTCATCGGTCGCGTTTTACTGCTGTACATTGCTGTGTACAGCCTACTAAGTTTATAATGTAACTGGCCTTTTACTGAAAATTTATATACATACATCGGTATCAGTACGCTATGTATGCTATGCTGGCTATGCGTAAATCCGGCTTCTCAGCTTTGCTATTATCTGTCCTCCATTTTATAAAAATACGTCATATGTATGTGCCTGAGGCATCAATCAGTTTGTAAGAACATACCGTTTCGTCGGCGGTTACCTACTAGGAAGAGGCATACAGATAGGAACCAGATTATAGGGGAAAGAAAAGGAAGTATTTCTACACGTGGCTGCGAACTGATAAAATCAAAGGAAACAAACAAGATGCATATTCAATTATGCTCTGCCTCCGCGACCTCTGCCTCGCCTCTGACCATGCCGGGACGACTGAGTTGTTTTCTTGCCTCCTTTAAGGACCCAGCCATCACCATCCCCTTTGGTAACCCAACCCGCACTTGCATCTGCAGTAGTGGCGGCGGTCGTGGTGCTACCGGCAGGAGTTGAAGTAGGAGGATTGGCATCGGCGGGCCTTCGCCAATTTTGTGCAAGTTGTTGCTGTGGTTGCCGTTTGGCTTCACGTGATGCGAACTTTTGCCATGTTGATGATGTCGTGTGTTGGTCCGTCCGAGTATCCTCTTGCGGTACCTGATGGTGGGTATCTTGAGACCATGGTTCATTTGCGGTTGTCCATCCTTCATCGTTGGGGACACCCCAACCATGCTCGCTTCCGTCTTTTTTTCCCCAGCCTGCATCTGGGAGATTGTCGCCCCAGGAGAGTCTGGCATCGGCGGGGGGGTCAATATGGTTCCAATCGGTTTCTGGCTCCCACGGAGCCTGCTCCCGCTTGTAGGTATACCAACCTACTTTCTTCTCTTTCGAGCGCGTCTGCCACCGAAGATGGTGAGAAGCGACCGCCGAGTCTTGACTTGACTCTGTGTGCGTGAGGGTATCTTGGCTTTTGGTCGTCCCGCCAAAAGGTGAGCGGGCTGGCTGCGAATAAGCGCCACCGGGCAGAGATCCCTGCAGCATGCGTCGCATGTGCTCATAATCTGGGTTCTGTGTAAAGCGCAGGGATCGTGTGTATTCAACGAAATCAACGATCCCCTGGGGTCTTCCTGCACACAGGTCGCTTATAAACGTTTCCTCCTTGATGGTGCGCATGCGGTCCCAGCCGGCCTTGGAACTCCGTGCCTGAATCCCGGCCCATGGCAGTGTACCGAGGATCATGTCCAGTAAGAGGTATGCAAGCCCCTCCAGGTCGTCACGGGGCGCATGCGTGCGGCCACGATGAACATTCAGCGAAGCATAGCGTGCTGTACCGATCTTGTTCTTTATGCGGCGCTTGCCTTCCTCATAAGGCTCGCCTGTCTCGGGATCGCGCCAATGCGTCGTGAGGCCAAAGTCGACCACAGACAGACGTGGCTCACATTGCAGCTCTCGCCACTGATTAAAGAGGGCTTGGCAGGTGGGAGCGCTATACTTGAAGTGTGTCATGCCTCCTTCTTCGGCCAACGCTTCTACCTCGGGAAGCAGGCATGCTGCAGGAAACAAAAAGTTGTCTGGTTTCATATCACGGAAGACGAGGCCTTTTCTATGGATGTGCTCCAGAATATCCAGCATCTGACAGCCGAGGTCGATGGCAATCTCGAGAGACATGCCGGACGTGCACTGTCTCAGCTCTTTCAGACTAGGGCCCAGCAGATCCATCACAAGTATGTGGAAATCCTCATGTGTACCGTACCACTGCGTTTGAGGTATCCCAGCTATAAAGGTTGCCATGTCATCTATAAGTTACATAGCGAAAGAGCATGTTGTGTTCACTTACGCCCACCGGCCAAAATATCATACATGGCCTTCTCGTGCTCCAGTCGAGGGTGGCGTATGCTGACCGACTCACGCTTGATAGCGTAGAGGTCGCGGGTGACCACATCCTGGGCTAATATAAGAAGGAAGGCGTGTGGACTTCAATAAGGATAGGCTCGATCTTTGTTTTTCCCCCTGCGCACACAAATAAACGAACCCTCGAAAACTTCTCCAAAGGAGCCTTCCCCGATCTTTGCATTGACGAGCCATCGATCTGCGAGAGTGACGTGTCGACTGTCTTCACTTAGGTCGGATCGCGTGGAGCTGACAGAGGTCGCCAGCTGAGAGGAAGCACCGGTTTGCTGGGGTGGATGTGGAAGTGGAATCGGCCTTGCCATGGGCTGCGGTGAACCCAAATGAGTCTTTGAGACCATAAACGGGAGTGAGATATTAACCAAAGTATTACTTGATAATTTCGTGGTGGTTTCAAATTGATGCGGCCCCAGCGAATGGAGCAGGCAGAGGAGACTGAAAGGGGAAGCGGAGGGCACGTCGACTCTTTTGGTTACTACAAAGGTGCTCTTGCTTCTACCCCTCAGAATAAGTGTCTTCCATGTCTCTCTCGCTCTCGCTCTCTCTCATTAGTATCAATTATACCGTGTAACTTCTTTTTTCTTTTTTGCTTTTCTCTCGCTTTTGTATGATGATCTTTTCTTGGTTTCGCTCTGAAACCCCTCGAAATAAAGCGCCCCTTAAGAAAATATGTCCCATGAGCGCATCAAAATTTTTTTGAAGAGTGATATGTATGATAAAATGATGCTACTGTATGCGTGTACATACATTATATATATATATACCCAAGACTTTAAATTGACACACTTCAATCATAATGACAACAAACAGAGCTGTTTGGCTGGTTTTGTCTGACGACAGCCTAAGAGACTGACACAGAACGAGCCAATCATAGATCCGCAATCCTTTAGCTTTAAATAAAAGCATTGAGCGGGTCTTCGAGTGTTCCTTTTCAAGGGCTCCTAGTAAGCGCCCCTTAGTTCAAAGTACAGATTCAGGTATAGACGAATGTAAACCCTTTATTTGCAAGTTCCTCTCTTTCCGTCTTAGTTTTACTTCTCTTTACTCTCTTTCTTCTCTTCTTTCCTTCTTTCACTCTTTTGGCCCTACGCTCTTTACTCTTACTTTCATTCGAGTTCTAATCCTCAATCATCATGCTCCACGTCCAGGAAACTTCTCATAGCGCATTGCTGCTTGGCGGACCCATGTTGCCAACACCCGCCATTCATCCCACACCGTCAAGCTCGTCTTCTTCAAGATCGACCCGGGTAGTTGAGCAGTTACAAGATACACTCGAAACACTGCAGAAAGAGCTTGTTTCGACACGGGCACAGGTAAAGCATGAAAAATGTGGAACAAGCTCCGAAATGGGAATAACTTACAAAAGGGGACCTCCTATTCCCATATTACATTCCCCATGTACGCACGTACAGCTCCAGGCAGCCCGACAGACAAAATCACAGTGCGAAAGAGAGGCGCATGACTATGTCGAGTCCAACAAACAGTTCCGGAAAGATATCCAGGGCCTGATGACCCTTCTCGAATCAAAGCAAAAGCTTCTTGACGATACCAAAAAATCATCCATGGCCATGGAAGCCAAAGTGAAACAACTCAAGAACGAAGCCCTAGGCTCCCGCCAAAAATTAGAGGCCCTGCGACGACGGGAACAGGTCCTTGAGCTAGACCGCGATGCGGCCGTCGCTCAAAAATGCCAGACAGAGCGACAACAGATCGTTCTGCGGAGCTCAATCAAGACACTAGAGCATCGCCTTGAACAAGAAGTTACCAGTCTCCGACATGACCTCCACCATATCCGGGATCAAGCAGCCACCGTGTCCGACGGTAGTCGCCGGGTCGCACAAGAGACAGAAGCAAAGGTCAAAACTTGCACGGCAGCTCGCAATCAGTTACTTCAGCGTGCCCTGGTCCTGCGTAAAGAGCAGGAAGATAACTTTTCAAAGTTTGTGAATGAAATTCAAGCAAAACTCCAAGAACTCCTCCAGGCTGTTGATCGGTCCAAGGCAGATACCCAGTCCGTTGATTATGCCGCTCACAAATGTCGTGGCGAGGTCAATGGTCTCGTTGCCCGCATCCGCGCCTATACTGCTCAGGGCACTGCCGAGCTCTAATATATATAACATATCAATAGTAGTAGTAGTAGTAGTAGCACCTTTTTAATCTTCGCATAGTAACAATAGTACGATTGTAATCACCTGGCAAGCTCCCTTTCTTTTCCTACCCCTCCACGTAGCCGCACGCACCCTTGACGATCGCTTGGATAAATTTTCTACCGTTACACAACGGGAGCCCTTTCTTCGGTTTCTGTGGCAGGTTATCTGATGTAGATGATATCCGTCATATACAAAGTTATATTTCGTTATACTCAACTCGTTTGAAGAACAGATAACATGCCTGTTAGTTCTTTCCATAGGCGATATCTCTGCAATATAGATGGTTCTCACTTTCTCGCCAGCCATCGATCCGCGGGGTGGTTGGGGGGGGGGAAGGTAGACAATAAAATGAAAAAGAGAGAAGACCCGCTCGTCATGCTCCGATCGTGTGCAATAACGATCAGATAGACCACCAAAAACCATTCAAAATTTTTTTCCATGTTGGTTCTGGTTACCATTTCTTCTCTTTTCCAACTCTTTTTTCCAACTATCATCTACTTTCACATACGTACTGATGGGACTCGACCAGACATCTGCACAAGTAGAGCTTGACTGGTGGAATGTAGCAGAGTCATCCGTCTTTGTGTTTATTGCGGGTATGCTAAACAATGGCGCATCTACCTTGCATGGCATGTTTACTGATCCACACAACATAGCTGGCATTAGCTTCGTATTTGGCACCAAGCTCGAGATATCCTTGATCATCTCAGGTATTCGCTGCGTCACGCAGCTCACCATGATGGTATAAGAGATCTGAAAAGTGAAAGTAAAAGCCTTTCACTAACACGTAATTCACATGTATTAGGGATACGTTCTAGACGATGTTTTGGCCGCCAATAATCCATGGCTCGTCATGGGCTTGACATGCAAGTTTATAACTTCAGAAAACGCAGTTTCATCCTGGCTCACACAGTCGTTGTCTACAGTTGTCCTCATTTTGCTCGGAGCCTACGAAACAGTGTTCAATCGGACTAAAAAGACGATTCGCGGTCTGGTACGCACATGTGCTCGTTTCGGGACACCGGCAAAAGATGACTGACCATGTATAAAAAAAATAGTTTCCAATGATGCTGCTGATTCTCACCGTCAGCAACGTATTCATCAGCTATCTCGGGACAGCCTTTGCCCTAAAAGAAACGCCCTTTTGGTCACCGCCCAAATTCATCCCTATTGTCGGTATGTTATTAGGCAATTCCATGAGCAGCGTTGCCATGGCAACGGAAGAATGTCTCGATAAAGTCAGGTAAAGCAACACAAAGACTAGCAGGTGCTTGGGTTCATCTGAACTTTATTTACTAAAAAAATTTGTGTGGACGACCCATTAGTGTGAATGCGCCGGTCTTGGAGACACGGTTGGCGTTTGGTGCGACTCGATTTGAGGCGGCGCGCCCACTGGCCGTTGAAGCGATCCGGGTCGGCATGTTGCCTGTGATCACCCAGCTCGGCGTGATGGGTCTCATCAATATTCCTGGTATGATGACGGGCCAGTTGATGGCGGGAATGCCCATGAAGGATGCAGTAATTTATCAACAATGCATCATGTTTATGATCGCTGCCAGTAGCGCAATTGGCGTAATCATGGCCGTTGTGGTACGTTGGCATATGCACACCGATGTAAAAACAAAAACCCATTTTGGCTGACTCGCTTTTTATTTTACCCGTCAGATGTGTCTACTGGTCTTGATTGACAAACACCATGCTCTACGCAACGACCGAATCCTTGACAACAAATCCATATTCCGCAAAAAGACAATCCGAAAGGTCGGTAGCGCGCTCCATCGCTACAGCTGCATTTGTCTAGCGGGCGAACGACGTTTAGACCACAAACATAAAGATTACGAGGTCCTGGAAATGAACGAACCGCCCTCGCCAGCTCGACAGTCGCCTCGCCATGAACGCGTGTAAATCATTCCTGCAGAATTATTCCAGACCACCCTGTGCATACCATACAAGGACCTCATATCGAGTGTTTATACATAAGTCTTCTATACTCTTCTCGTCGCATCCACCGCCTTTTACCTACCTTTATTTCAACTCCCTCTACAACGCCCCACTAATCCCTGTGTATATCCTATCTTAGACCGCAGCATTCGACTGCATCTGTACATTACACCCCCTTCCCTTCTTTCATTCACACTTGTTATATTCTTTCTTTGTTGTCTTGTAATTCCAAGACTAAAAATTGCCTTTAAAGAACCTTCCACACAGACTGCAGCATTGTATATGCTGGTACGCCTTGGCGATTTTGCACCTTATCTCTCTTATTTTAGAACTCCATTACGTTTTGTTGATTACTGGCAAGACGCACTGGGCCGAACCACCGGCTTACTTCTGAGTGACCACAGAAACTTTAAATTAATCCACGTTTCCTTAAAAGCGTAGAGAAGGAAAAAACGACCTCTTTAATTTCCTTATCCACTTGGAATATCCCCCCCCCCTGAAATGCCGGGCGACTACGAAAGTGTCCCCACCGATGAAGGAGCTGGTAGCAGCAGCCATCAGTCACCAAACCGTCAACCAGGCAACTGGCTCGAGAGAACACAGCAATGGATCGCTCAAAAGGCTGGTTCGACCAAAGGCGAACGTGCACCCCTGATCGACAGAAGCAAGGGTACCCTCGAGTTACCTCGTCAGACCGGTCGCAAGATCGTTGTTACCGTCGTCACGATCATCCTCGTGATCGTTGTCGTGGGTGTCGCAGTGGCCATACTTACAAACAGTAACCCGGATGATCGTATGTGAAATCGAACCTGGATATGGAATTATTTGACTAATGTGTTCAGATACACTTTTTTATTCACACACGTATCGCGCTTACACGACATAGATCCCGCCCCACCCGCTCCGCTCGATCCTCGCAAGGAAGTCATCCAGATTCCATCTGCTGAATCCGTGCGCGGTTTTTTGCAAAAGTATACCTCCGAGCCTCACCTGGCAGGTACAGAGGCCGATCGGCGCCAGGCAGAGTGGACACGTGACAAGTGGCTCGAGTTCGGCATTGAGGACGTCGAGATCGAGACGTATTACCCGCTGCTTAACTACCCCCTCGAGCAGCGCCTGGCTTTGGTGTCTGGACCGAAAGAACTCCGGTTCGAGGCCTCGCTCAAGGAGGATGTCGTCGATGAGGATGAAACGAGCAAGGACCCCGAAGCTGTTCCGACGTTTCACGGCAAGTATGACGCGTGTGTTGTCTGATCTTTAGCTAATCAATAAGATGCTTCAGGCTACTCGAAAAGCGGTAAAGCACGTGGCCCTGTCGTCTATGCCAACTATGGTCGCCTTGAAGACTTTGAGTATCTGCGCTCTCAGGGTATCCAGCTCAACGGTACCATTGCCCTGATGCGCTATGGAGGGTCCTTCCGTGGCCTCAAGGTCCGTGCGGCAGAAACTTATGGTTGTATCGGCGCGCTTGTCTATTCCGACCCCATTGATGATGGTCCTTTGGACAAAGAAGGTCCTCCCCATGTGAACCCCGCCAAGTCTTATCCCGAAGGACCATGGTAAGTAATGACGAAGAAGTACATTTTCATTGTGTGCTGACGCGTTCCTTTAGGCGCTCACCCAGCTCGGCACAGCGCGGCTCGGTTCAGTTCCTCTCTCTTCTGGCGGGTGACCCCCTCACGCCTGGTTACGCTGCTACCGAAGATGCCGAACGCATCAACCGTGATGACGCAGTGGGTCTCGCCAAGATCCCATCACTGCCTTTGGCTTACCGCGACGCACTGCCTCTCCTTAAAGCGACACAAGGTCGTGGTGTCATTGGACAGGTAGATTGGGCTGGTGGACTGGCAGACGTCGATTACTACAGTGGTCCCACCGAGGGCAGCGTGGAACTCGTCAATCTCATGGATGATAAAATCACACCCATTTGGAACGTTGTGGGTCGCATCGAGGGCAACGAGGAGCCAGAGCACGCCATTATCCTCGGTATGGCTCTAAAAAACGCCAGTGTGTAAGGAGCAGATTTATTGATTTCACTGCTGCTTTAGGTAACCATCGTGACGCGTGGGTATACGGTGCAGTCGACCCCTCATCCGGCTCTGCAGCTATGGTAAGCTACCAGGATGCATGAGCACAGAAAAATAACAGGGTTTGCCGTATTTTTCTAGCTCGAGGTTGTACGCTCTTTAGGTCAACTGCTCTCCAAGGGTTGGCGGCCGCGTCGCACCATCATTTTAGCGTCGTGGGATGCAGAAGAGTTTGGTTTAGTTGGATCGACCGAGTGGGTGGAAGACCACCGCGACTGGTTAAGCGAACATGCTGCTGTGTATGTGAATGTGGACATGGGCGTGGGTGGCCCGCTCTTCATGGCCAAGGCGTCTCCATCGCTTTCGCAAGTGCTGTACGATGTGACGCGCGAAGTCACTGATCCGCGCAGTGGGAACTCAGTTTATCAGGCATGGGCTGAGCGTACCCCCGAAAAGGGTGACGTCCCTGTGGTTGGCCAGCTCGGCTCAGGCTCGGATTTCGTTGGTTTCCTGAACCATATTGGCATCGCGAGTGTCGATTTGGCGTTTGAGGGCGATTATGGCGTCTATCACAGCAATTACGACAGGTGAAATGAGACGCAAGGATTATCGACGTTTCTTTAGTCTAACAGGACTATGTACAGCTTCCACTGGATGGAAAAATTTGGTGACCCCACGTTCGAATACCACGAAGCCATCGCCAAGATCTGGTCGCTGCTCGCGGTCCGCCTCGCTGATGATCGTATCCTTCCTCTGTACCCGGGCGATTATGCGAGCGAGCTAGCCAAGTATGTCGAGACGTTGACAGGCTATGCTAACAGCGCAGCAGAGAATAGTCAAGTAAACACTACTTCTGAATTTTCAGCGCTGAGCAAATCAGTCCATAAACTCGCCAAGAAGACTCGCCGCTTTGAGCGCCGACGAGGACGCTTGGAAGAACGTCTCAAGGAGTTTGTCGGTCAAAGCGATGATGAGCTTCCTTCCGTAGTAGTGAAGCGACTGAACAAGGCCAACAAGCGTTTAACGTTCTTCGAGCGTGGCTTTGCGTCACCCGATGGTATTCCGAGCCGTCCGTGGTTTAAGCACGTCGTCTATGCCCCTGGTCTGTGGACCGGCTACTCATCCGAAGTCTTCCCCGCTATTGTCGAAGGCATCGACGCCCACAACGAAGAGCAGACGCGTGAGGCAGAGAACCAAGCTGCCGCCAGTATCTATCGTGCAGCTGAATGGCTCAAGGTCGATTGAACCTTTTAGAAACAAACTCTACTCCTCTCTTTTCCCTTTAATATTAGTTCAGTCATTAAATTTACAAGTTCCATTTTTCGATTCTCCAGCTCCTTTGTTAAAGTGTAGTACATTGTGATGAGATATAGCTTGGTGGTTTGCAGCTCATATACAGATAATGGTATATGGGCATAAGTACTTGGTTCATTTGGTTAGAACAATAATAGTGATATGAGATAAATATAAGAGAGGTCCGTATTATGGATTGCATCTTTGTGAGCCATCTGTGTCACTCCAGTTTCATTTGGTCGACCACTGACTTTCCCGTGAGCCAGTCTTCTAGTATCCTATTGCATTGATCAGGCTTCTCCCACAGAAGCCAGTGCCCTGTGCCTTTAACGTTGTGGACCTCCAGCTGAGGTATGTATTTGCCCATACAAATCGTCGTTTCAGGCGGGAAGATCCAATCGCATTCGGCGGTAACCATCAGAGCCGAGGTCGGATACATGTCTTCTAAAACTGATGTGGAGGTATCAGAATCGGTCAAGTGTGAAAACTGCAGCCTTTCGATAAAATACCTTTGCATCGCTCATAGTTTCTCTCGGTCTGTTTGTACCAGTTCAACGACCTTCCGAAACCAACAGATTGGAAATGTTTCACGTAGTAATCCAAGACCTACGAGATCAAATAATATAGGTCTCTCCCTCAATGTATTGCCAGTGCTCGACGGCGCGATGTACCTTTGGTGGAAGCGCGTCGCTTCTCGCCACATCAGGCCGGCCTTCTACGAATCGCATGGTATCAGGATCGATGGCATGATCGGATGTCATCTCGCCTACAGGGCAGAAGACCCGTTTGAAGAAACTTTCGGGCTTGATAAAAAGGAGTCGATTTAACTGTCCAGTTTTTGATCCCAGTTCACAAGGTGCTACCTACATTGCTACCAAAATCTTTCTCTGCTTCTGGGGTGATCAGATATCTCTGATAGACGCACGAGGGGAATATTTCCATGAGCTCTTCAAATGTTTTCGGAGAAGTGGACGGCGCCAGATAAGGGGTACCAAAAGACGCGACTGCCTTCACTCGGTTAGGGTAGAATTGGGCAAAACGCCATCCAAACATGCCGCCCCAATCGTGACCCACGACCACCACAGGATTTTCGATATCCAAATGGTCCAACAGACTGTTCAAGTCATTCGATATTATATCAATGCTGTAGTCTTTTTGATCATGCGGATCCTACTATCATGTTCAGCATATCATTGGCCTGGTCGTGTTTAGCTACGTATACCTTTTCTCCCATGCCGCGAAGCGACGGGGCAATGACTCGAAAACCCTGCTTTGCAAGGAATGGTATCTGGTGGCGCCAGCCTATGAGAAAGTATACCGGTTCATCGATCAGAGAGCACGGAAGAGCTATGTGTCGTTTATAAGCATACCCAACCAAAGATCGGGCCAGCCATGAATCAGCAGTACGGTCTGATTTCCCTCTTCGTTTTCATAAACGTATTCCATGCGTATGCTGTTTATTTGAGCATGTTTGATACGGAATGAGTGAGGGTCCTCTGGTATGGGCATTGAAAAATAAAGAGCAGAGAAGAAACGCGTGCGTGAAAGGAGAGGGTTGGTGAGCAAATTTATAGACGTGCAGTAATAGACAGGTGCGGCAATCGTAACCCGTTATTATGTATGCAGGGGTAGAACTTATTACGCCAATCAGGGCTGACACCTGTCAAGGCACTGTTTCGACATTTGCTCTCTGCTTGCTAATGAGAGCTCCAACTACCCAGACAAGCGCATAATAGAAAACATGTCGTGGGTTTGATTCCATGACTCATCGTCGTTGGAAAAGAAAAAGGAGCCGGTCTACTTTTTGGGGTACATCGATACATAAGTGGGCGTGTCTGACCTCACAATACGTATAATACGTTCAATATGCAATACAGTTGTTATGGTATGCAACACGGGAAAGATCATGCTGGTTATGGTGGTGTAAAGTACCACATACGTATATTTACTTAGAAAACATATTGTGTATCTATGATACAAGTAGTTCTATCAAAGTGTCTTGTCCATTTACAATCGAGAGCCAGAGTCCACCTTCGCAAGCCATCCCTTGAGGTAAGCATTGCACTCATTTGGCTTCTCCCACAACACCCAGTGTCCAGCATCCTTGATGTTGTGCATCTCAAGGTCGGGAATATAGTCAGGCATCTTGCTGGCCATACTAGGAGGCAATGCCCTGTCGCCCTCGGCTGTCACCATCATGGCAGGCTTATCGATGGTTTTGCCAAGGTCTACATGTAATGTGAGAAAACTGCACTTCATTCCTATAGAGTGACTTACGCTTGCACTGCTCAAAGTTATTCTTGGTCTGCTTGTACCAGTTAAGTCCACCGCGAGCGCCACGGGCCTCGTAGGTCTTGACGTAGAAATCCAAGACCTTCTGGGGAAGCTTCTCGCTTCTCTCGACGTCGGGACGGCCCTCAGCCAATTTTCCGGTTTCCCGGTCAATCAGCGCGCCTTGGGCGTCGCTAATAGGTCGATAGATACGCTTGAAGAATTTCTCAAACTGGGCGCATACACGCGTTATCACTAAAATCGCAAGTTCAAAGCTCCTGTCTACTTACGTTCCCATTGAGATCTTTTTCGGCCTCGGGTGTTACGAGGTACAGCTGGTAGCTGAAGTTAGGGAGGGCCTTGACGATGTCTTCGAGAGGAACGTAGACGGGGGAAGGCGGGGCGTAGGGAGTGCAGAAAGACGCGACAGCCTTGACGCGATCGGGATAGAACTGAGTGAAGCGCCAGGCGACGAAACCTCCCCAGTCGTGGCCAACAACGATAATCGGCATCTTCACCTTCAAGTGGTCCAGAAGGGCAGCCAGATCTTTAGACACGTTGGCGTACCCGTACTCGTTGGGGTCTTCAGGCGCATCCTGATAAGTATGTTTAGAAAGGTGTGCTCCATTACGTGTCATAGCATCGACTTACGGTGTTGCCAAAGCCACGCAGCGAGGGCACAATAACGCGATAGCCGAGGTTCACGAGGAAGGGGATTTGTTCACGCCAGCCTTTCAAAAGAATATCAGATAAGAAAGACAAGTGGAACAGAAGGGAACCTTACCGAGCCAGAGATCAGGCCAGCCGTGAATGAGCAAGATGATGTTGTCGCTCTGCTCATTCTCGTCGACGTATTCAATGTGGATGCCGTTTGCGGTGCAAGACTTCCGCGTGAAGGATTCAGGGTCACTCGGGTTGGGAACCATAGTGGATAAAGAAGAGAGGTGCGGCGCACGGTCGTCGCGGATGCGTCTTTTTAATGCATGGACAGCGGGCCCAATTTCTCCGTTCTTTAATTCCCACAACTCAGCCCTTTCCATGGACCCACTCAACCGCGAGTTGAGAGGCCGAGAGCAACGGCCTTGCCTTACAAGGTATACCGGGCTTAGATAATCGCTCGCTCTATTATGCAACCTTAACACAACGTATCTTCAGGGCCTCACTCCCCGTCCACGCTTGTCGACTCAAAGCCAGACGGCATTTCATTTTTGCCGCGAATTCAAACAACGGCGCTTAATAATATAGAAAGGTCAATTTACATAAGCGTAATTTGTCCATCCGATTTTCTCATTTCGATTTCCGAGGTGGGCCTCTTCTGTGGCGCTCAGGCAAACTCGCCCCAGCCATCACCAAAGTGAGGACACTCTCGTTTTCTGCACCACTGGTCTCGCAGAATCTTGACCGCATTCTTGCTCGCCAGAGTCTCGGTCTCCATGGTCTAGCACAATGATCAACGGGGCTGAAGAAAAAAGCGGAACACAAAAAGCTGTGTGACATACCGAAATACAGCTTTCAAAAGCATTGATATAGATCACACCATTGCTCTGGTCGCAGCTTTCAGAACCAAAGCCATGCAGAACCACCGGAGGCCATTCCGAGCTGCCCTTGATAGGGTATAGCCGCGGAAATGCCTCCCAGGATTTACGGTAAGTCCAGCTGTGGTTGTAAAACAACTGGTCGAGATACGCGTCCTCTAGAACTTGATCTGAGAAAAGCTTAAACACGCTTTCGCCGTTCTCCAAGTATCGATGAACCGAGAACGTGGTGAAGGGCTGCTTCCCGTCTGAGAAGTTATCCGCTGTACCGTATCCAAGTATGAGTAACACACACACACATTGGGACACTTATTCCGCTGACTTACTCAGTGGTTTGCCAGTAGATACAATAAACGAAGGCACGTTTTCAGCAGTGCGTTGAAAGTAAGTCGGATCAGGCACACCTGCAACAAGAGTGACGTGGACGGTGTGGTACTCTCTGGAAGCCAGCTCAAGCGGCGCGAAGGGCATATCGATATCTGCTGAATGCTATCAACGGTCATATGAGCATTAGTTCTAGCTGGTAATTATACGCTTTTATACGCTACACATACCAAGGGCGCAGCTATTAAGACCGCATCATAGGCCTGCTCGTCTCCGTCCGCAGACGTGACAATGTACATGGGCTGAAGATTACCATTGTCATCGATCTCTGTCGTGTTACGGATCGACACCACCGGCGTATTAAGGCGCACAGTGGCCCCAGAATTTTTCAGAAAGGCTTCAAAGACCTGATAATTACCTCCCTCCGTGGCCCATGCCCCGTTCGCTGCCATGGATACCTGAAAAAGAATAAGATAAGAAAATAAAAGATGCGAAACATATAACCTAGTACCAAGGCACCAAAGGCATGCAGAATATCCACGTCTTGGCCGTAGTTACCGCGTGTTGCCGTTTGAATGATTTCACGGACGAATTTCTCACCAAAGAGCGTATCCAAGTACTCTGCAGCAGTGGCGTTGACGAGCGTCTCCAGCCCCATCTGCTTGAGGCCCTCAGGCACAGAATAAAAGGCAGGAGCATCAGGATCGTATGCACGCTGAGCAAAATGGTCGATGATACCACGAAGATGGTTTCTGAACTGTCATGGGATATAAGTACTCCTGATACTTGCCATATTGGACGGTATCTCACCTTAATGGGAGACAAACCATAGCGCCAGATTATCTTGATGGCATCCCAATAGTCATTGCCGCTTTCTTCAAACAGAAAGTCGCTGCCATCCCAAATGCCCAAACCATTATCGGTGCTTTCGCCGTCGACCTGTCGAAGACGTTCCAATTCAAGGCCAAAACGCTTCGTGGCGTTCACCATGTTGTAGTTGACCTCGACAAAGATGGATGCACCGAGCTCGATAAGGCCGAGGGAGGGGTCTCCTTTAATAGGCACCACCGTGCTACGACCACCAATATAGTCACTCGCCTCGTACACTGTGGTCTCCACTTCTGGAAGAGCATTCTTGAGCCAAAATGCAGCCGAAGAGCCGGCCGCTCCACCACCTGCTCATATAGGTAGAGTTAACACTGCGATGGCAGAAGCATAAGCGAGCAACTGGAAATGAATGGCTCACCGACAATGGCAACTCGTTTGTCTTCGAATTTGGGAGTAACGCGCAGAACGGTTTGTTGGGTGCTGTCATCGGCCAAGCCGTGTGCTGCCAGCACCCAGCCGGCTACGGTAGCCGCACTAAGCCAGTGAATGACTTGCATGGGATTGTGTGTATGCTTATCGCTTGGTGCTGCGTGTGCAAAGACAAGAAACAAGTCTGTGCCAGGAAAAAAGGAGGCTCCACTCCCACCAGGTGCATGATTTTTGTCGGAGCTCCCTTTCGGTTGGGTGATCAAAACACGATCTGTACTGCACATACACATGCAGGCCCTGCGCTTTCACGTACAATGTAGTTCCACATTCAAATGAATAGGTTCTATCGCATGCAGTCATTCTCTCGTGATACGTGTATTGAAGTGACATGGAAGTGCATCGCATACATCGAAACGGAATCTCAGTTCACCAGATAGACATCAGCCATATTCTCTAGCTCCAAATTCCTTCGTGGCATACGCTCAGCAAAGAACGCGTGAATCGTCTGCCATTCCTGTTTGCTTGCGGGCATGGTGTGATCCTTGCCGGGTATGAACACATGTGAGGTGATAGCTGTACTGGAGCACATCTTTTGAACGGCCTTGAATCTGTCCTCGGCTGTACGCTTGTTTCCAATGGTGGCATCCCTGTCGCCCTGGGTAATGAGAATGTACCCGCCATAACCATTACCGACCGGCTTCTGGGACGCTTGCTGTTCCTCCAAAAGATAGCCACTAATACTGACAACACCACCGAGATTTCGGATATCCCCAAACAGAGCCTGATCCAGAGCCACCGTGCCACCTTGTGAGAATCCAAACAGGAATATACGCGACGCATTGAACCCGCAATCTTGGATGAGATGCTGAATAAGTTCGGTCACCAAGGCACGGGTACGCAAGAGACCCTTCATACGCAGCGGGCTACCCGGACCCAACACTGGTGAAGTATTAAACACGACAGAAAAAGATAAGAAGAAAGCACTGCAACTTACGACCGCCTGTCATCATGTCAATGGCAGGATACCAGGAATGGCAACCGTCCATAAACGGTATTTCCTCGGGAGCCTCAATCGACAGCGTGGCTGTCTGTGGCAGCTCTAGTTTTTTGCCTAGGTTTGTGAACGGTGTCTTGGAATCGCCTGATCAAGAACAGAAGGCATAAAAAGTCAATCATGGGAATGATCGTTGTGCACGCGCGTATCCTTCTTTACCGAGACCGTGGAAGAGGATCAAGAGATTAAAGTCAATGCCATCTTTGCTGGGAGAGTAATCGAAACGCAGCTTTGATTTCGTCTTGTCGGGTGGCGTTGCTTTTCCTCTTTGACTGGAGGGCGATCTGACGTCGAGATTTTGCATTGTGTTGTATGATAATAGTTAATATTGTGTTATGACCACATTCTGCGTGAAGCAACAATTGTGTCAAGCGCAGTAAGCCCCGCTCAACTCTTTCAGATCGCGACACTCTGCGTCGTTATTGTGTATGACAATCAATGCCACGGTCAGCTATTCGTCTACAATGCTGTGATATCTCATGGTGTATATGAGGCTCTGACGCAAGGTACCGAACAACGAAATTTAGACTTCTGCGAAGATCCGAGCTTTCGACCGAGGATGCATGCACAGTCCTGCACCCCTTCTAGTCCCTTCTGCTTTTTATCCTACTAAAGTTGGAATTCTTCCAGTCGCCCCATTCACGGTCTTTCCGTGCGTACATATCAGAAAAGGTAGTAGCAGAATGGGGTGAAGTTTTCTCATAGTAAAGCCGCAGTTCACGTTATTTAAGCGAATGTCAAATCAGGAAAATACATTATTACAAAAACCAGATCTGACTCATACCGTTTTATGGGGCGGACTAATACCGGCTACTATGGCAAACCAAATGCCTTCACTAGCTTTTGAGTAGATAATTTAACTTGGAGCTGTATATTGCCATCGGTTTCAGATTCCAAAACTTACACAGTACGACCACTTGCTGCTATTCTTGCTGTGTGGCAGCAGGTGCATCGAACCTATACTGTAATGCCATCAACCAATACCTTCGTATCAACCGAATTTAGAAAAGACGTCGTACAGAAAGAATGATCGCGGGAATTGCGACCGAAATATAATGGCAAAGTGCTTTGACCCACGTTTCGGTGCACCGGAGGTAGCCATTCAGAAATACAGGGTACGAGCAGGATAAACGTAAAGGAACGACGTGCTTTGATTTGAGTCTTAAAAAAATTGCTCGGTTTCTGATCGTCCCGATTGGTTTGACACTCGAAATGGACCCCTGAGCGGTAACGAAGACATGCCACGCGCCCAATATGCTCACGACCGCAAAGTAGATAGGATGTCCTTGTTTTATGTTCTATCTGAAAAAAATATAGACGATTCTCACGTGGAGATGGTTTATTCCCATGGTACTGCGTTTAGTATGTTGAGCGGACTGGATGCAAAGAAATAACAAAACTTCTCAGCCATATTTATTCCTCAGCATATTCCGATATCAGCAAAGAAGAAAGCAACCGCGAGCCTGTTTCGTGGCGCATAGAAGCAGAGAGACAGGCATCAGACTGGAGCCTATTCGCCTACCTGCGAAGAACGAATGAAGAGATGTGAGTGGAGGAAGACGTTCACATGGTTACGCAGGGGAAGAGCAGTTTCGGGTAATGACAAAGCAAAGATGAGAAAATCATCTATTGGCCCGGTCGGATTCGGCCCTTTGAGATTTCGTTGACGGACGGAATTTGAAAAAATGTGAAAAAAATTGACCCCCGGCGCCTTTTTGTTTTGCCTCTTTTGGTTGTCTTTCTTCCTTCTCCCCAACCTCACCTCCCCCAACTCTTCACTTTTCTACTCTTTCTTTGCACCATGGAATTCGCCCTCTCGCAGGCAAAGAAGACCTGCCCCTTCTTGCATGTCACCTCTGCATCCTCCCTCAGGCGCCTGTCGTCGATGCCTGCCGGTGCATCCACCAAGCAGTCGAGCATTCTGCTGAACAAGGCCAAGCAATGTCCGGTCATGGGCCAAGCCATGGCTGTGCAGAAGCGCGGCGTTGCCACCTCCCGCCCTGCTGCCCAGAAGCCCACTCCTTCTGTCAAGGCCACTGCTGTTGAGGCTACTCCCCAGACCTGTAAGCATCTACACCCCCACACTTTCTATTGATAATATTATGGTCAGAGATGGGATGCTAATGATTGCATTTTTTTGATTTTGCTCTTTTTATCAGTAGCACCCAAGCCATTTGTTCCTGCTGCTGCTGCTGAGAAGCCCGCCTCCTTCACCTCCAAGTCAAAGCACTTTGACTATGAGAGCTTCTACCAGCACGAGCTGGAGAAGAAGCACAAGGACAAGAGCTACCGTTACTTCAACAACATCAACCGTCTTGCCCAAAAGTTCCCTCGTGCTCATACCGCGCGTGTCGAAGACGAAGTGACGGTCTGGTGCGCCAACGATTACCTCGGCATGGGTCGCAGCCCTGTTTTGACCGAGACCATGAAGTAAGCATTTCATACTTCATCTGCCATCTTCCATCCGTCGATACTAACCTTTTTTTGCCTCAGACGTACGCTGGATCGTTATGGCGCTGGTGCCGGTGGTACCCGCAACATTGCTGGCAACGCCGACCTCCATCTCCGGCTCGAATCTGAGCTCGCGGACCTGCACCACAAAGAAGGCGCGCTCGTCTTTTCTTCCTGCTACGTCGCGAACGACGCGACCCTCGCCACCCTCGCCAGCAAGCTCCCTGGCTGCGTCATCTTCTCGGATGCGCTGAACCACGCCTCCATGATCCAAGGCATCCGCCATTCCAACGCGCAAAAGAAGATTTTCCGCCATAACGACATGGCCCATCTTGAGGAGCTTCTGCAGTCCGTTGACCCGGCTACGCCCAAGATCATTGCCTTTGAGTCCGTTTACTCCATGTGCGGCTCCATCGGCCCGATTCGCGAGATTGTCGACCTCGCCAAAAAGTACGGTGCCATCACCTTCTTGGACGAAGTCCACGCCGTCGGTATGTACGGTCCGCGCGGCGCTGGTGTCGCGGAGCACCTCGATTTTGACCTGAACGCGGCCCACCCCTCCCTGGGCAACGGTTCCATCATGGACGAGATCGACATTGTGACAGGCACCCTCGGCAAGGCCTATGGTGTCGTCGGCGGCTACATTGCCGCCTCGGCTTCGCTCGTGGACATGATCCGCTCCTATGCGCCTGGATTCATCTTTACGACGTCGCTGCCTCCTGCCGTTGTGTCGGGCGCGATGCAGTCCGTCAAATACCTCAAGGTGTCCAACATGGAGCGCCAGATGCAGCAGATCAACGCCCGCGTCGTCAAGTCCCGCCTGGCTGAGCTCGGTATTCCTGTTGTCCCCAACCCCTCGCACATTGTGCCTGTCTTGCTGGGCGACGCTCCCTCGGCGAAGCTTGCCTCGGACGAACTCCTTTCCGAGCATGGCATCTACGTCCAGAGCATCAACTACCCCACCGTCCCCGTCGGCGAGGAGCGTCTTCGTATCACGCCCACCCCCGGCCACAACCAGGACATGATCGATCACCTTGTCCACTCCCTCGAGACGATCTGGAACCGCTACGGTTTCAAGCGTGTCGCCGACTGGACCGCGGAAGGCGGTCGCGCTGGTGTTGGCATGGCCTCTTCGGCCAAGGTCACTCCCCTCTGGACTGACAGCCAGCTTGGTCTTGACAATGCCCTGGAGCAAGAGAAGAAAGTCGCCCACAGATCCTCCAATGTGCTCTAAGCATATTGGCCAATAAAATTTTGGTTTTATACATCTGTTTTACATCACTACAACGCGTTGCATCTTTCACATATTCGTTATATCTCATGTCGAGAGGCCCATCATAGTTATGGGGTCTGTGGTTGTTTCGCACCTGAGACATCGTTGGTCATGTCAGTTCGTTTGATTTTGGATGAATTTAGCTTTCATAGATGAATTTCCCATGCGCGGCAAGTCAAGTATAATAACCCTCTTCACGTGGGTTTCCACTGTGAAAGTCCCAATCAAATGTTACCCCACATTTTTCATCTGCCTCGTTACTGTCTACAACGCGTCCTTTGACAGCTAGAGTACACAATGTCCGCGATACTGAATGTGATAGTATTACTTAGGCATACACTGTAGGGAAAAAGGACAGATGGAGAACAGTCCACACATATAAGCCATACGGACGGGTGCGACTGAAGATGAAATGGTCCTTACTTGCCCTCTGGATACACCGTGTATTTTCTTCGTGCTAGCGTACCACCCTCAAACATGAGCATGATATTCGGACGAATCAATATACAGTACTGTAGAGTTAACCTTATTGTGTGCAGTGTGTACTAAAGTGTACATTGTAGGGCGTATGCATGCGACACAGGAAAGGGAGACGAAAAACAAGAAGCAGGTATCTGTAGCTGTATTACGTAGCAAAAAGAAGGCGTCCAATTGATCTTGCGGGCTTCCCCTGACCTGCTCGCTGCGCGTTAAACCTGTCGAATACGGTTTATTTTAAAATCGTATAAATACACCTTGCCCTAGCAGGTTATAGAAGTCATCCAATGGAGAACGTAACTGAGAGCGTGAATGCTCTCCGCATAGCTGAAGAGCAGCAGCAGCAGCAGCAGCAGCAGCAGCAGCAACAACACCAAGAGCGGCCCAGGCGGCGCCGACGCCGTGGTCGCTGTGGAGGCCGTGCTGCTCGTTTTGCTCGCGTGGTCCCTCGTTCCCGTCCTGGCGCTCCTGGACCCCGTCTGCCCACTGCCGTCCGCCCACCACGGACCATTTCCTTCCCTTGGCGCCACCCTGGCCTCCGTCCGCTCGCCGCCGGCCACCCACACCAAGATCTCTTCCCCGGCCGTCGCCGTCCTGGCGCTCCTGACTTCCGTCCGCCTGCTCCTGCCCCCCCGCCCCGGACCTACCCCTTCCCTGGTCGCTACCCTGTCGCTTCTGGCCGTGCGCCCCCTTCGGGCAATTCTCCCTCTGGACGAGGGAGAACCATAATAAACATTTTTTTAAACTGAACATATGAGCGATAATTTTTTTGGTCGTCTATAAGGGGGAACACCATTATTGTTGAAAAGGTTTAATCTCGCCATAATTAACTGATACGTTATAGCTATTTGAGACACCTCATAGAAATGAAGGTGCTGGGCTTGCCGAAGAGGGCTTCGCCCGGATGGTTCTGAGTGCTAAGGACCTAGGCTCGCCCAAAAGATATGGCTACCAAATGCAGCGACGAATATCGAATGGAATTCGATGATTATGGAAGGCCCATGTTCTAACAGTTCAATAGAATAGAAGATTTCACAGTGTTTTAATTCTATATGAACCGATACGGTGTGTTTCAAAAGGTGCGTGTGTTTTAGGGAAAAAGGGTTAAGTGTTTGTCTCGGAGCATTGACGGCCAATGCATTTGAGGGCATTTGAGCATTTGGAACTCCGGAGTTTAAAAAGAGGAACCCGCAGCGCACTTGTTCATCGCTGCAACCCATAGGCTCATACATCGACCGAGTCCCCTTTCTTTTTCGGTTTCCCTGCGCTTCTTATTTTTTCTGCTCTTAGCTTTCTTTGCTTCCACCCTCACCTCTTTTCGTATCGTCTCTCTCACTCGCTCTCTCTCTCCTTGTCTGTCCCGTTCATTCTTGATACTATGGAAGACGTGCTGCATTGCCGCTGGCAGGGCTGCACCCAGACCTTTTTTGACCCTGAGATCATGTACAGTCATCTCACGAACGACCACGTCGGCCGAAAATCAACTGGCAACTTATGCCTGACCTGTCATTGGGAAACCTGCGACGTTACTGTTGTCAAGCGAGACCACATCACGAGCCATCTGCGTGTTCACGTCCCCCTCAAACCTCACCTCTGCCAGGTATTAAAAACATAAGAAAGCAAAATAAGGATTTTGCTTGCTTTCCCACCTATCAGCTGACAACAAGGTCAACACCTTTTTTCTTTTCGTATTTTCGTATTATTTTAGTTTTGCAACAAGACTTTCAAACGGCCGCAGGATCTTAAAAAGCATGAAAAGATTCACAGTGAAGAACACATCACGTCGTTGAGGAGCCACCACCGCCTTTCGCAGCAAAACTACTCGCAACCCTTAACACCGCCCCGTCTGCAGAACTCTGCGGACTCACCCGTGTCGTCCACGGATCTTTTCCACCGCCACGCCTCGCCCACCCCTCCGCGCGCTCCTGTTTCTCCTCCGCAAAGCACTTACTCTGAAGGTACAGCTCCAGTCACAGTCCGTGAAGATGACATGCATGTTTGTTCGAAAACTGACGGGTTGCTGTTATTCTTGTAATCTACCAGATAGCTGGATGCACTCGAATCATTCGAGCAATCTTTCACCCATCACAGACGCATGCGACCAATTTGCTGCGCCGCCTGACTTGAAACAGGCACAAGGCGATTTCGGAAACACCCAACAACTGATATCGGGGCTCATCTTCCCCGAGGATGTGAATGCCGGTTATAACGCAGGTACATATCTACCTTTATCGACAAAAGTTGTCATTCAACCCCGATTTCACCACTCACTCATATCTCATCTTTGCCATTAGACGTCGCCAACCGTCTCAACATGCTGGAAAACATGGTCAGCACAGGCGCGATCAGCCCGCAAGATCTCAGCCTCGGGATCAACAGCGAGCAGCAGTTGGCCGACATTAATGCATGGCTCGCGCGTCTCTCGGGCAGTATTCCCCCCAGCGGATTTGAAGACGCAAAACCAGATATGTTGTACAGCCAGCCCAATTACATGCCTGCTACTACTGCGGGTGTCGATCCATCGATGGCGAATAACGGCTCATACACAGACGTGATGCTCCAGTCTTACGGCAACGAGACGGCTTCGATGGGCTACCCCGCGATGCCCGAGCAGGATCTGTATGTCCATTCACAACCCATGATGAACAACGGCTATCCTCCGCAACCCAACTTGTATGCGAATGTCCAGCCCGACTTTGGCGCGATCAACAACACCATGGCTCAGTATGATTACGGTGTGCAGCAAGCACCGCAACAGCCTGTACCACAACAAGCCCAGCAAACCTTTATGCAGCCGATGGACATGGGCACCACCGGGCTGCGCCACCACTACACACCCGTGCCTGACGTCGCTTCAGGCTACTTCCAACCCGACTTGCGCACGGCCATGAACTACACAAGCAGCAACAGCAAGGGCCAGCGCCGTTCGGCCGCTTACCCGTCCGAGGGTGCACAGACAGCGACGCAGACCGCCGACTCCGTCACGCCGACCAAGGCATCTGCCGCGACGCATGAGTCCAAGAAGGAAATGGCTACCTTGGCGAACGTGTTTGCCAGTAGCGGCACCACCGCAGAGGAGTCTCAGTCGGTCAAGGCCAGCAAGCCAACTACCGACAATGACAACCACAGCAGCAACAGCAGCAACAGCAGCAACAGCAGCAACAGCAGTCCGGAGGATGCGAGTGCGAAACAAGAAGACAAGCGGTCCAAAGAGCGACCCACCTCCAAGAGCGTGAACAAAGACGTCATGGATCTCCTCGTGAGCGACCTGTCGGACCTGACACTGCAACGGCAAAAGCAGCCGGATGACTGCAAAGCATCGACCCAATCGCTCTACCCTGATTCAGCAGCGCCTGCCCGGAACAAGCAAGCGAAGCAGCCCAGGAAGGCGGACACCGTCTCGCAGTCATCCGTGAATGTGACCGAACGCCATCGGCAATTGCTTCAGCAGCTGGGCAAGTGGGTGAACGAAAGTTATGCCCGGAATCAGCAAGGGCAAAAGTATACCAGCGCGACACCCCCATCGTCGGTGCCCGTGCAGTGAACGTTAGACGAACACGTCTATTCAGGAGCGTCGCGTCTAGTTTAGGTAGAGAAGAAGATTGTTTTTTGTGACGTTGAATACGTTGGAAGAGTCCTTTTCCTTTCTTTGCTTCTTACACAAGTGTCAGCCATGACTGCCCAATTTGGAAGATATCATTTGCGTAAACTAGCGTGATGGGATGGGCTGTGGAAAAAAAGGGTGTGTGCCGTTGGTAATGCTTTCCACCCATTTGCGTCTTCTGCTTGTCGGGACAGCCAATCAGCACCCCTTTTTGCTCTCCCCCGCTCTCCCCCGCCCCCCGTTTCCATCGTTACTTCATGTGAATCCATTTTTTTTTATTTTATGGATTTGCACCCCAACTATTTAAAGCTGCCAATTCCAAACTTGCGCACTTCTTTTCTCAGTTTTACACACTTACCATGGATCCAGGTATACTATTCCCTTGAGCCCCGCGTTTTCCGTCTTGCGCTCGAAACTCACCTCGGTTGCGATAGATTCACTCTTGACCGTCGCCTCGGCTGGCCTGGGTGGCCTCCTCGGCAGCATGTACCTTGACTCGCGCCTTCTCTTGAGCCGAGATCTACGTCAATTGCGTGCGGGTGCTGCCGCGCAGATTTAGTACGTCCATCATTGCTGCAGTTACTTTTCCTTCTATCCTTCTCGTGACCTTCGGCTCGTCTGACACCTTCCTTTGCCTTTCTTTAGCCATCGTTTGTGGACCTGGCAAGACAAGCTGCACATCTACCACCGTTTCAAGGCACGCGCCAAGGCTGACCCGCACCGCATCTTCCTTATTTTCGAAGGCAAAGAGTACTCGTACCGCAAGCTCGAGAAAGGCAAGTGTCTTTGTCTTGGTTGCACAGAGCACAAAGAAGCTCATTCTTTCTGTCTTTTTTAGCATCCAATCGATTGGTAATATTAAATTTTCCCGATCCCGAAATGGCCACCCCAACGTTTTCATTCAGGTTTGGCTGATCTATTCAATTCCCTTTTTAGGCACATTGGCTGTTGAAGCAGAATGTCAAGAAGAAGGGTAATACTCGCAAAAAACAGCGCACGTCATGATCCCCATCAGGCTGACATGGCCATGTAGATATCGTTTGTGTCATGGAACAGAACCACCCGACCTTCTTCATTGTCTGGCTCGCTGTGCTCAAGATTGGCGCGACGCCCTCCTTGATCAACACGAACCTCGCCGAAAACTCGCTGCTCCACTGCATCAAGGTCGCCAACTCGCGCTTGTTCCTGTTTGATCCTGTGTTTGAGGCACAGGTGTCTACCATTGCTGACGACTTGCAGAAGGAGGGTGTCGCCATGTACGCCTATGGTGAGGCGACGGAGGAGGCCGAGCACACCATCCAACTCGCCCCTACCCTGACCCCCAGCGTGCTGTCGCAGTATACCGACAAGGACACAAGCGAGGACCTTCTCAGCGGCGTGTCTAACTCGGACCCTGCCATGTTGATCTATACCAGCGGTACCACGGGTCTGCCCAAAGTAAGTGAAAGAGAGAGAGAGAGAGACCGTCGTTCACTGGCTTGGCTGATCGACGAACGTGTGCGTGCTTTTAGGCTGCCCTGAGTCAACACGCGCGTGTCAATTGTAAGTTCGTACAGTAGAAAGACCTAATGAATCAATACTCATTTTTTTCTCTCATGTTTTGAATAGTCGGTGCCATGATGTTCAGCGGTGTTTCTGGCATGACGCCTGACGATCGCGTCTACTGTGTGCTCCCGTTGTATCACAGCTCTGGCAGTAAGTCGGCATAAATGGCAACCTACTGGGACAACATAGCTCACATGTTGCATAGTTATTGTCACTTCTGCCACTGTGCTTCAATCTGGCGCAACCCTCGTCCTGGGACGCAAGTTCTCTGCCAGACGTTTCTGGGATGACTGCTACAAATACAACGTCACGGTCTTCTCGGTAAGCGAAGGGCGACATCCTAGGCTTGGAACACAAGCTGACCCTTCCATTTGTTTTAGTACATTGGTGAGTTCTGCCGCTATCTGCTGAGCCAGCCCCCGCACAAGCACGAGCGTGACCACAAGGTGCGTCTCGTGTACGGCAACGGCATGCGCCCGGACGTATGGAACCGGTTCCGCGACCGCTTCGGCATCCCCGAGATCTGCGAGTTCTACGCCGCGACCGAGGCGCCCACGAGTCTGTTCAACCACAACACGGGCAACTTTGGCGCGGGTGCGGTGGGCCACCGAGGCTACCTCTTCCGCGGCCTCCGTCGCGAGATCAAGCTCGTCAAGATCGACCCTATCACCGAAGAGCCGCTCCGCGACGCCCAGGGCTTCTGCGTGCCCTGTCAGTTTGGCGAGCAGGGAGAACTCTGCGTGCGGATCGACAATGAGAGCGCGCTGACCTTTGACGGCTACTACCAGAACGAAAAGGCGACGCAAAAGAAGATCCTGCGTGACGTGCTCGAGAAGGGCGACGCCTATTTCCGCAGTGGTGATCTCCTCAAGCTGGACAGCGACGGCTTCTTCTACTTTGGCGACCGCGTGGGCGACACGTTCCGCTGGAAGTCGGAGAACGTGGCGACGACCGAGGTCGCGCAGGCCGTGGGCGTGTACCCGACCATCGGTGAGGCCAACGTGTATGGCGCGCTCGTGCCGAACCACGACGGCCGTGCGGGTATGGCCGCGGTGGTCGTCAAGGCCGGCGAGACCCTGGATTTCAAGGACTTGTACGCCTTCTTGCGCCGCAAGCTGCCCCGCTATGCCATTCCGGTGTTTATCCGTTTCGTGCCTGCCATGGAGTTGACGGGCACCTTCAAGCAGCAAAAGGTCGAGTTCCGCAACCAGGGCATTGATCTGACCAAGGTGCCCGAATCCGACCCCGTCTTCTGGCTCCAGGGCGATACCTACGTGCCCTTCAAGCCCGAGGACTACGCGAACCTCGAGTCCGGCAAGGTCAAGCTGTAGACCCATCCTCCAACCCTCAACCCCGCTCTCTTCCTCCTTCCTTCTTTTCTCCTTGGTATACACATCCTTATATCTCTTTTGTATTACACGCCCTTGTATCCTAGTACCCTTCTTGTCACTCTCGCCCTCTTTTTTCTTTCTCTTCTTGCGTTAGACGTCGAGCCATCCCGATGAATTGGCTTTCATACAAGAAAAAAAAAACATATATAAAGATATACGCAAATGCAAAACCATCCACACGTCAGCAAAAGTATCGCATCCATTGTATTTTTTCCGGTTTTGCACGCGTAGCGTAAGTGTGCATATTCGCCAGGATTGCGTATGCGTATGGTTGTGTGTGTGAGTGTGAGAGTTGTGTGTGTGTGTGAGTGTGTGTGTGTGAGATGAAGCGGGCTGTAGTGCGTTGTTGCGGTGTCTTGTTGATATCTCTCTCTCTCTCTTCTTTTTTTTTTTTTATTCTTTGGGGTTTGGTTCTTAACGTCGGATCGGGGGACCGCGTCCACGGAAACCACCACGGCTTCTGCCTCGGGCTAAGAAGAAACGAAAAAAAAAAATGTCAGCGAATGGACAACATATAGAGTGCTTATAGGACTTACCTTGTGCACGCGCAACCGTGGCACGACCACGACCCAGACCGATGCCTCTGCCCTTGAGCGCACCAGGACCGACCTGCTTGAACATGGGAGCATTCTTGAGCATGTCCGGCACAATGAAGAATCGCACGTTGGATCCGCGAATGTAGACTTGATCCAGCTGAGAAACACGACCATCACGCGAGGTCACGGTGATCTCTCTCATTTGAATGTTCATGTTGTCCTCGGCTAGAGTGCAAAAAGAAAGAATGGGAAAAGGGAGACAGTGGGGTTAGTGGGGAGCGTGTTCATTGTTGTTTATTTTTGTAAAATTACCAGCCAAGAGTTTGCCACGGTAGAGCTGGCCCGTCTTTAATTCGAGAGTGATGATGTGGCCCTGTGCTTCGTGAAGCAGCTTAATCGGTACGCCGATCGTGGACATGATGTGCGTGTATGTTAATAAAAAAGAAAAGGAGGAAAGAAGAAAAAAAGAAAGGGAAAGAGAGTGAGAGAGCAATGACACGTCCTCAATCAATAAGGCGAAAAGACCGACCGCTCTGGGATGTAATAGTTGTCTGTATACGCTTACATGTGAGCGGGATTGAGAGGCTGCGAGTTCTGTGGCTGAAGAATAAAATTGGGGAATTGTCTTCTTCCACTTTCTCTATTGCATAAGATCTCGCCTTTTGTTGTCATGAGCAAGTTACTGACCTTTGAAGGCCACAACTACCTGCGCCAGCGTCTTATCCTGGCCACCCTCAGCGGAAAGCCCCTCCGCATCAACAAGATCCGTTCAGACGATCAGGATCCCGGTCTCCGAGGTAACCAAAAAGAACTTGTCCACCTTATTCCAAACTGACATGCTGCAACAGACCACGAGGCCAGCTTTTTAAAGCTGCTTGAAAAAGTCACAAACGGCTCGACGATCGAGATTAGCTATACCGGTACTTCTATACTCTACAAGCCTGGTGCTGTCCAGGGCGGCCGCGTTGAGCACGACTGCGGTACAGACCGTAGCATCAGTTACTACCTCGAACCCATGATCGCCCTCGCTCCTTTCTCCAAAAAACCATTTGTCCTCCACCTCAAAGGCATCACGACCGATCACGTCGACAACTCGGTCGACCTGATCCGTACAGCCTTATTACCACAGCTCAAGCACTATGGCGTAGAAGAAAACGTCGAACTCAAGGTAAAGCAGAGGGAAAAAAAAAAGAACCTGGGGGGGGATGCTACTTGGCGAGAGAAGAAAGAGAGAGAGAGAGACAAGTGTACTTATACCGAGGGCAGATTTTAAAACGAGGTGCGCCTCCCCTGGGTGGCGGTGAAGTCATCTTCAGCTGCTGCAGTGTACGACAGCTCAAGCCCGTGCAGTTCACCGACGAAGGACGGATCAAGCGGATTCGTGGCATTGCGTACTGCACGCGTGTGTCGCCCCAAACCGCGAATCGGTTGGTTGAGTCGGGCCGGTCCCTCTTGAACCGATACATCCCCGATGTCTACATCTACACAGACGTCTACAAGGGCGCAGAAAGCGGCAAGTCGCCCGGTTTCGCCTTGAGTCTGGTCGCCGAATCCACCACCGGTGCCTTGCTGGCCGCAGAAAAGGCTGCCGAGCCGGGCCAGACCGCGGAAGACGTCGGCGTCTTGGCGGCCAAGCTGCTCTTGAGAGAAATCAGCAAAGGCGGGTGCGTTGACACAGCGAGCCAGTGGTTCAACTTGCTCTTTATGGTGCTGTCGCCGGAGGATGTCTGCAAGATCCGTGTGGGCCAATTATCTGCATTCACGTAAGTGGAGAAAAACAGAGAGAGAGAGAGAGAGAGAGAAAGAAGGGTGGACTGGTTTCTGATGGTCATTCTTGGTATATAGCATCCAATACCTGCGGGACATCCACGACTTCTTTGGCGTGTCCTTCAAAATCAAGCCAGACGAGGATACCAACACGCTCGAAATGACGTGTGTCGGTGTTGGCTATGTCAACCATAACAAGAAGACGACCTAAAAAGAAAAAGATATCATAGACTCTTACTACTTGCATCCTCCCACTATGATTTTGTTCACTCTTGCATCCACCACCTCCCCTTCTTGTAATATCTGCATCTCCTCTACTTTTTCTTATACATAAAGAAAAGCTATACTCGTGTATCTGTGAAGTACGAGTGGACCCCATGGCTCTGCTGGACATGCCACGTGTAACCCCAAAAGGAACCGAGTGAGCATTAATACAGGAACGAGACCGAACCCGTACCAGTCGCTTCTTTTCTTTCTTTTTGCTACAACCCACTGTCCGAATGTCTCAAGCGGTCCCCACTCTCAAGCTCTTGCTCATTGGCAATTCGAGCGTTGGCAAAAGCTCTCTCCTTTTGCGATTCACCGACGACACGTTTCTGCCTCAGGAAGAGGCCTCCGCTACGATCGGTAATTACTTGAACTTTTCGTCTTGAAACAAGAACTGAAACAACGTGCATGTGTTCTGCCAGGCGTCGATTTCAAAGTAAACATGATGAATGTAGACGGCCAAACTTACAAACTCACAATCTGGGTACGTCTCCACTTCTGACCGAGACAGAAGGATAAAAGAGAGGCGTGTGGAAAGCTCAAATTGTTTCTTTTTCCTTTTACAGGACACGGCTGGGCAAGAACGATTCAGAACCTTGACTTCCTCTTATTATCGCGGTGCGCAGGGTGTCATTCTCGGTAAAGAAAGAATGGAAAAAAAGGACCCGAGCCTATGTGATAATGATAACTGAGAGAGGTTCTGTATGTGTATATGTATGTGTATTGTGTAGTCTATGATGTGAGCAGCCGCGAGTCATTTGACGCGCTGCGGACGTGGTGGAACGAGGTCAACACGTACTGCTCGAGTCCGGACGTAGTCAAGATGTTGGTCGGCAACAAGGTCGATAAGGAAACTTCCCGCGTCGTGTCTTTTAAGGAAGGTGCCGAGCTCGCCAAGCAGCTCCAGACGCTCTTTGTTGAGTGCAGTGCGAAAGCAAATACAGGCGTCAAAGATGCGTTTGAGGAACTCGTTTCCAAGGTAATCCTCCTCATGGGAATGATGTAGGCAGCCTGCTGACACCCAAAAAAAAAATACCAATAATAGATCATTGAGACGCCCAGTTTGTGGCAAAAGAAAACGCTACCGTCATCCACCGTACGTGTCGAAGAACAAGATACCCAGGGTGGCAGCTTATATCAATCGTGCAGCTGTTAAAGCAACATCCTATATGACCTTGTCTTAGAGTACTTTTTTTTTCCTTTTTTTTCTCTCCCTTTTTACCTATGCTGTATTGCTCTCTCCCAAACTGCTCATACCTTATAATAATTACCCGTGCTCCGCAACGAGTGAACACGCCTCTGTATCCACCTTCATCCTTTACTATCTGATGTCATCTCCCTTTGTGTGTTGAAGTGGGTTTTGTGTTTGCTTGCATGTTGTGTGACCCGCAAGCCCGGGCGGCACATGAATTGGGAGTTGCCTTTCGTCTTATTTTTCCGCCGAGTCGCAACGAGAGCGCATTACGTTGTTTCCCTTTCTTCTTCCCATGAAATTAGGCGTGTGTCTTTACACACTCCTTGCCCTGGCAGTCGCAGGCCACGTTGCCTATGCCATGCATTTTCCGGGCTGGCGGATGCACAGGTAAAAAGTTAAAATTTAGCTGCATCTATGCCATTGTCTGAGGCGCATATCCACAAATAAATAGGCACACCAGCCTGCGTGCCTCTGCTGTGGACGATGATAAGCTCGACCCGCGCTTCGGACCCTTTTATTTCGACCAGCCAATCAACCATGACGCGCCGGACAACGGGACGTTTAAGCACCGGTATTGGGCGAATCACGACTGGTACAAGCCCGGTGGTCCTGTGATTCGTAAGTGCCGTTGAGCGATCGTATCATCAAAGTGTATCATGACAAACGTCGAACCCCCAATAGTGTACAACGCGGGTGAGACGCCCGCGGACGACCGGTCCAAGTATGTCCTCAATTCGACTATGGCGGAGCTGGCGCGTGCCCTTGACGGTGCCGTGATAGTCATTGAGCATCGAAACTATGGCAAGTCGCAGCCCGGCTCGGTAAGTCAGTTTGGGAGTAGAAACACCGTTCTTGTTTCTGCCTGATAGCTCACGCCCGCCAAGGATCTCTCGGTAGACAACCTCAGATATTTGACGACTCATCAGGCCCTCGAAGACATGGCCAACTTTATTCGCTCGGCCGAGGTAGGCAGAAATTTCCTTAAATGTATAATCTTGCACTGACGCGCTTCAAAGATCCCTGATCTGGGCAACCTGAACCCTGCGGACGGCACGCGATGGATTGTGTACGGTGGCAGTTACAGTGGCAACTTGGCAGCATGGATGCGTTACCGCTATCCCGACCTTGTCTTTGCGGCCGTGCCCTCGTCGGCTCCTGTCGAGATGCGCTACAACTATTACCAATACTTTGAGGTCATCCAAAAGTACGCCCCGTCCGAGTGTGTCTCTGCCATTCAGCGCGTCATCCGTTTCGTGGATCTGATTCTATTCAATCCGTTCGCGCACGAGGACAAAACGGAGCTCAAAAAGAAGTTTGGTGTCGAAGAACTTGTCCACGATGATGACTTTGCTGAACGAAAGTATACCCGTCCGAGTGATACAAGAGACCAATGCGTTACTAACTTATCACAAACCAAAAACAGTGCTTTCCTATCCACTTGGGTTATGGCAAGCCATGACGCCGACCTCGAACCCGTTTGTGGACGAGTTTTGCGTCCAGTTCGAGAACGCGACGAACATTAACGAGCTCGTGCACGCTTATGGTAATTACATCCAAGGTATCGTCAGCAAGATGTGCGCCGGCAAGGACATCTTGACGTGTCTGGACACGCATGACCCGCGGTCTCCGCAGTACACGGACAACACCTCGGAGGACCGCGCATGGCTGTGGCAGATTTGTACCGAATACGCCTACTGGCAGACCGCGCCGCCCCTCTGGCACTACAAACCCCTCGTCTCGCGCAAGCTGACGACCGATCTGTATCAGCACCAATGCCCTCTCGCGTTTGGCGAGCATCAAGTGCCCTTCCGGCCACACTGGCGTGACATCAACCACGACTATGAGGGGTGGCATCTTCGTCTGACGCGTGTCTTTTGGATCGACGGTGAGTGGGATCCCTGGCGGTCCCTGAGCGTGCAAAGTGAGGAGGCACCTGACCGGTCGGGTTGGCCTGACGATGCCGAGTTTGCAGTGCTTCCCGAGTCTGTGCATCACTGGGTAAGCCGAACGAGCAAAGAGCGACGAGGGAATGGATGAGTAATTTTAGGTGTTTAGGACTTTTATGTGTCGGATGCTGTATCAGCGAATATCAAGCAGGTCCAGACGCGTGTGGTCGAAGCGATCCGACGATGGATAGACGAGGCGGACGCAGCAGCTGTGAAGGACACTCCTGCGGTAGAACACAGTCTGACTCTGCCAGACACGGAAAGCATAGCGTCCCCTCAGTTTATCTTTCAATGAATGAATAAATGACGACTGATCATCACCCGTATCCAACCACTCACACACACACACACACACAAGCACCATACACACATGCATTGCATTGAGCAACACAGAATTCGAGGATTGAGAGATAAGACTGCGTGTTTGCATTCAAATATACAGCAACAGAACCAGAACAGTGGTTCGAATTTACTTGAGGGGAACGAAACGCGACGAGTGGGTGGCACCGATACCAGGACGACCGTGGCGAACGGGCTTGTAGGAGATGGAGAATTCGGCGAGGTAGTGGCCAACCATCTCGGGGCGGATTTCAACCTGGTTGAAGACCTTGCCGTTGTAGATACCGACAACCGAGCCAATCATCTCGGGGACGATGATCATGTTACGGAGGTGGGTCTTGACGGTGGCGGGCTTCTCGTCAGAAGCAGCCTCCTTCTTCGCCTTACGGAGCTTCTTGATGAGACCCATAGGCTTGCGCTTCAGACCGCGCTGGAACCGTCTGCGGGCACGGCAGTGGACGAGCTCCATGAACTATTCCACAGCACGTTGAAAGTAAGACATTTTTTTGTTCTCAAGTTTTGCATCGTCATAAAAAAAAAGGTGATGGCAGCCATGGCTTGGCAGGGGAGGGGAATAATGGTTGAAGCAATTACCTGCTCGGAGGACAGGTCGAGGAGCTGGTCAAGGTCGACACCACGGTAGGTGAACTTGCGGAAAGTACGCTTGCGCTGCGTAGCCTGCTGGTCAGCCTAGAAACAGTACCATCGTGCGTCAGCATCCACTGCTTCCAAGGCATGGCACTCCACTCCATTGAATCCATCCACCATCACCACCCTGACACAGACATAGACAGATACAGATACAGATATGGACAGAACCACGATATGCGGTCCATCCATCCATCCATCTGTTTATCGATCCATCCGTTCATCCATCTCTTGTCTGGGCAGTGTGGTGTATGCATACATGGGGGTGTGTGTGTCTCTTTCATCTTGTTATGTGTGTGATTTCCGTACCATGTTGAAAAGGAAGGATTGCCTAGCTTGCCGGTCTGGTGAGTGTAATGATTGGATGCGCCCCGTGCGTCCACCGCTGAGATTAAAATTTGCCCAAACCCGGACACTTCAAGTGCAGGCACCCATTTGATGTGTCTCAAGCGGCTCACGCCTCTCCCCACTGTCATTTGTAGTTGGTTGTACATTGTATATATAAGTGGAACAAAGTCGACTTTGACAGAACTGTTCATGTTCTGTACTTCCACTCCATCATCATGCATTGTGCATTTATGCTCTTGACTCCTCTTCTCCTTCAATACCACAACTTCTTCCTGTATTCGAAGGCTTTGCAAAAGACATATGGAAAGAATAAGTTTTCTTATTTAAGAGAACAAAGGAAGGTCGAAACCGTAGGAGTCAGGATCTACAGGAGATAGAAGGTTACATTACTTTCAATATCAAGAAGTAACCTCTTCGATTGCATCGCTTACCATTGAAACGAAGCCCCAGATCAAGCTGGTCAATGGCCTTACGATCCTCGTCCGTGAGCGACCACGAAAAGACGTCCAGGTTCGAGCGCATGCGTTCGGCATGCACACTCTTTGGAATGACAGCAACGTCACGCTCGATAGCCCAGCGCAAGAGAACCTGACCCGTAGTTTTGCCGTGTTTCTTTGCGATACTCTCTACGCTTTCATGCTGCAACAAGGGCTTGGCCGTCTTGCCCTGTTCGGTCAACGCGATATAGGAGCCGGGCCCAAAGGACGAGTAGGCGGTAATGTGGATCTCTTGCGCCTGCACCCACTCGACAAGGCGTTTTTGCGGCAGGTAGGGATGGTTCTCCACTGTATGAAACGCGATTTTTTTTATAGAATTAGTAGGAAGAAAATGCCAATGTGTATGCGCACGCACCTTGCAATGTAGCTGGCTTATACTTGCAGTAAGACAGAAGCTCGAGGATGGACTGAACATTGAAGTTCGAGACACCAATGTTACGCACAAGACCGTCGTCCACCAGTTTCTCCATCTCTGGCCAGGTCTGATGGATGGGTGAACGCTCGTATTCAAGCTTGTTGCTGCCGGGCTGGTACCAACCGGGTGGGTACGCCTTGTCGAACGGCACAAACTTGAGCGGTACCGGGACTATCCTCCTGTTAATTTTTTGGAAAAGAAGCGCCATTTCAATCTACTCACAGTGGATGAGGAACAGGTCAATGTAGTCGAGGCCCAGCTCCTGACGCTGTTTCTCGAACGCTTCGCGGACGTGTTCCTTGCCATGGAATGTGTTCCACAGCTTGGTCACAACTATGAGCGTGTGTCAGTCCCATACGACGGTCCTGGGCTTTTTTAATGAACACGGTCTTTCTGACTTACCAAACAAGTCTTCGCGTTTGACCAGGCCGTCCTTGATAGCGCGCGCAATACCGCGACCAATCTCCTTTTCGTTTCCGTAATCGCATGCACCGTCGAATAGACGCTACCAAAGTCGAGATGCCGTGAGCCGGGAAGGCGGGTTTCAAAATAAATAAATAAAAAACAAGACACGTACATAGCCAACTTTAATGGCGTCATAGATAATCTGCTCTGCATCCTGGGGGTCGACTTTCCAGCAGCCGAAGCCGACAAGAGGCATCTTATCGCCCGTGCGGTTGAGAGCAACGTAGTCACGCGACATGGTGGTCAAGAAGTGATGGAATGGAAAGAAAGAGAAACAACAACGCGAGGACCGGGAAACGGGAGAGAAAAAACTGGAAAATCGCGTTTTACCCACGTACACACACACACACGAAAGCATGATGCGGGCGCACACCCAAATAAAGATGACCAATGAAAGCGAACCAAGGGTGTTTCATGGGTTTGAAATAGTCAAGCGGGAATAAAGCGAGTGTCGTACATTGCAGCATGCATGTTTGTTTGAAGAAATAGAAGAAATCATATAAAATGCATGAAAAATTTGAAATGACAGATGTGATTTGTGTCATGGAAGTCCCAGATAAATAAAGATACGTTTCAAGTGTCTTTTTATCGTTGGATACCTGAAATGGTGCAATGGATTTTCCATCGCGATAAGCCGAATGCCAAAAACCCAGTTCAACGAGTTGCAGATTGGCCCAAAAAATTGATCCCGACTCTTGTCCCGCATTTCATCATCACGCACGCGGCCCACACACACACAGACAGAAGAAGAAAAAGTAGTGTCCTATTTTAGCAACTCTTTTTGTCTGCTTGGTGCAACCATGAGCCAACGAGGTGATATTACATCCGAGGAGCTTGAGTCGCTCAAGCAAGGTATCCACGCTATGTTCCTTTTTTCCGCCGGGCAGACTCTTTCTCACACGTGACATGATATATGACAGCCTTCAAACTATACGATCGCGACGGTGATGGCGGCATCACCGCCTCCGAATTCGGCTCCATTCTCAAAAGTCTCAATGTTGCCACTCATCCCAAGGAGATTGAGTCTATAGTCGCGTCTGTTGACAGCAACAAGGACGGTAGCATCGATTTTGACGAGTTTGTGGTGGCCATGACGAAGCATATGCCGGGGCAACCGCGACAGCGGCAGTGCAGACGGGGCTCGTCGGCCCGCGTCAGCTTCCACGAGGACGACGAGCTGCTGCAGTGCTTTCAGGCGTTCGATAAAAATAACGACGGCTACATCAGCCAGAAGGAGCTGGAAGAGGTCATGTCCCGTCTCGGTGAAAACCTGACACCGCAAGAAATTGTTGATATGATGACGGAGGCCGATACCAACAAGGATGGCCAAATCGACTTTAAGGAATTTAAGAAACTGTGGCCCCCAGCGCAAGCACAATAAAATATTACTAATACATCCCAAACTGGTCCCCCGCGTAGGCGCTAGGTGGTAATAGAGCACAACGTGGTAGCCCTGATTCGTGGGACGCCACCATGTTTCTCAGAGGCCATGGGTTGGCAAGTTCCGCGATTTTTTCCAAATGAAGTTTTCTGCGCATGGATATAAACTTTAATAACTCCTCATGCGCCACCCGGCATCCTTCTTCCGGATTATCATCGCGTTACTTTCATAGTCGTACTCTATGTCTGAAGAACACTACGAAATCACTCATAATGCACCACTCAATGTACTCGACGACACCAAGAAGAATTTCACATGGCGTCAGGTGCGCACCTTGCTCATTAGCAGTACGGGCTTCTTTATGGATGCGTATGTATCTTCACTTGGAGGTTACATTTTTGTTCTGACTATAGTACTTTTATCAGCTACGATATTTTCATTATCAACCTGGTGACACCCATGCTAGGCTACATTTATTACAAAGACGATAATAATAAGGTATCATGCGTCCCAAGACTCGAAAAATCTCAGACGTGCCTTTGCTAACCATTGAGTGGTTACGAATATCAAGATGCCGAGCGGTATTCAAGGCCCGTTCAAAGGCATGGTATCCTTTGGTCAGTTATGTGGCCAGTTGACCTTTGGCTTCTTGGGCGATGCCTTTGGTCGAAAGGCCATCTATGGTCTTGAACTCGGGATCATCATCTTGGCTACCATCAACTGTTCTATATCGGCGTCGGCAGTCGTGGGCGTAGGTGCCGTCGGCTTTCTCGGTTTTTGGCGATTCTTCCTCGGTTTCGGTATCGGTGGAGACTATCCCATGTCCAGCACGGTGGCCTCAGAATGGGCCTCAGCAGGACGGCGAGGACAGATGGTCTCACTTATCTTTGCCATGCAAGGTGTCGGGCAAGTCTGTGCCGCGCTCGTGACCATGATCCTTCTCGCTATTTTCAAGGGTGCTATCAACGCCAATGTAGACAACTTGGATTATGTCTGGCGTATCTGTATAGGCTTCGGCGCCATACCTGCTGTCCTAACCATCTACGGCCGTCTTACCTTGCCCGAGTCACCGCGCTACTCAATGAATGTCAAGCAGGACGAGGAGGCTGCTCGCGAAGCACTCGAAAAGACGGCACGCCACAGCCACAGAAAGGACCTAGAGAAAGACACAGACACGCATCCCGACACGGAGGAGGTCACTATGCCGACCAACAAGTCGATCCATGATGGTGAATCGCTTACCCGAAAGCAGACGGCGCCAAAGAAGACGCAAAAGCAAGTTCGTCAGGAAAACCTGAGGGATTTCCGTGTGGTAAGTTGCATCTCACCTGTCGATGCATGACGCGTTGATTTTAATACCCTATGATAGCATTTCGCGAAATGGAAGCATTTAAAGGTCTTACTCGGCTGCAGTCTCTGCTGGTTCTTTATGGACATCGCCTTCTACGGCACTAATCTCAACCAAGCCGTCATTTTGAGTTTGATGGGATTTGCACCCGAAAACGCGGGTCCGTGGGAGACGCTATTCAAGCAGGCGCTCGGCAACCTGATTCTGTCACTGCTGGGTGCACTTCCCGGTTACTTTGTTACCGTATTTCTTATCGAGCGCATTGGACGTTTACCTATTCAGTACACCGGCTTCATCTTGGTCGGTGTTCTGTTCATCATCCTTGGCGCTGCATGGGATCCTATCCGCAATGCATCTGTGGCTTTGTTTATCGTCTTGTTCGCCATTGCTCAGGTAAGCCATATCAGCAAAGAAGACAGACGAGACACATGGACTCAAATGCCTTTATTATAGTTCTTTTTCAATTTTGGGCCAAACTCAACCACTTTTGTGCTTCCAGCCGAAGTGTTTCCTACACGTCATCGAGCAAAAGCGCACGGCATTTCATCCGCGTCGGGCAAGCTCGGTGCTATCATTGCTACATTTTGTTTCAACGTGCTGGCGGATGCGGGTGGCCCGCAAGGCGAGGGCACCTTTATCTGGGGCGTCCTTATCATCTTTGGCTGTCTGATGCTCATTTGTGTCTTCTTTACTCACTGGATTCCCGAGACGATGGGCAAGAGTCTCGACTACTTTGAGGCACTGGATGAACAGCCTGTTCCCGGCCGCCATCCGTCGGTGACTTCGCTTTCAAAACACAGCGGGCCTCCACCTGAGGAGCCTGCTGTTCCTCTTGAGCGTTTCTCGCCCCGCACGCATTAAGATACTCAGTCTCATTATCATGTTTTTTGAATTCCCTTTTTCCCAACACATTTGTACATTTTCCATTCTCGTAGGCTATATCAACGCAACGTTTTTCTTGTCAATATGTACATATTTCATTTCAATTCTACTACATGGAAAATATGTCTCGTTGCGATGATTTGCTATCTCAGCATTACTGATGCGATGCAGTGCAGTTTCAAAGACTAAACCATCGCCCATCCAGAACAAGGTGGACATACTATGCAGTTTATCACGGGTGCTGCGACATAACAACCATGCATACGATTCCTGTCCCGTCTATGTGTTGCATTTGCCTGATTGCTTCCTTTTTTCTTATTAGTTTCTGGCGCGCAAAAGCAGTAATGCTACGGAGGGTGCGTGCCTAGCCATATCGAGCGCCCTATGCTAGCTTCCCCACCAGGGTTCAGCTCGCGGTGTAAGAAGGCTCTTATTTTTCGGAGGAGAGCAAACATCGGTTTTGCATACTATTATCGCACTAACTTGGCGACATCTCATCCCTTGCTACACCATGATTTGCATCGCCTTGTGTGGGAAGAGCAAGAAGTAGTAAGCAGTTTTAAGGACGGAGGAGATCCGACGGTAATCTTTATGGTGGTGGGCGAAGGATACATCCGGTAAATGATCTTCCATCGTTTCAGAAGCACCCAATCCTCCCTCCAGATGGGACAAATACCAACAGTGGGGATGGTAGACGATAAATATATCTCTGGCGAGAGTCAGGAAGTCGATGCTCGAATGTGTGTGTGTGCGTGTCTGTGCGCATGTGTGCCTGAGATCCCGGGAGCGGGGGTTGTGAGGTCGAAGCCACCGGAACCGGAAGGAAACTTTGACTGTCACACACAGACACAGACAGCATGGAGGGGGGAGGGGTTGAGTTTGGTTTGGAAGCTGTTCTCAAAAAAAAAAAAGTTGTCCATTCCACCCAACCCAACCCAACCCAACCCAATCCTCCATTGTTGACCATGAGCAACCCTCCGCCGGAGTGTCCTATGCACAAGAAGGAAGAGCCGAAGCCTGCTCCTCCACCGGAATGTCCTATGCACCAGAAGGAAGAGAAGCCTGCACCGCCGCCGTCGTGCCCGATGCATAACAAGGAAGACGAGCTCAACCAACGCAACATGATGCCCAACTTGACCCAGGAGCAGCAGACCGACCAAACCGTGGAGCTGCCCACCGAGCGAGTGATTTCTTCCATACCCAAGGACAACTCATATGCCCAAAAGTGGGAGTATCCGAGTCCGCAGCAGTTTTACAATGCGCTACGACGCAAGGGCTGGGAGACGCCGGAGGAGCACGTCGAGACGATGGTCGATATCCACAACTTTCTGAACGAGGAGGCCTGGGACCAGGTCTTGAAGTGGGAGAACATGCGCGCTTGGTAAGTCGTCGGGAGGCTATGGCGCCCTTGGGGTTGACTCATGACGTCTGTACGTTTGAATAGTCCTTGTGACGAAGATCCGTACTTGGTCCGGTTACAAGGTCGTCCGAAGGATCTGAGCCCAAAGGCCTGGTGGCATTCGCTTTGGGGCTCTCCGCGTCCTTTTGATCGCCACGATTGGTACATCGGTCGCTGTGGTCAGGAGCGTCGCTATGTCATCGATTATTATGAGGGTGCCGAAGAAACGCCGGGTGTGCCCGTCTTCTTCTTGGACGTGCGTCCTGCACTCGATGATGCTGGCAGTATCTTCTGCAGAGCCAAGGCAGCTGCGCAGGACAAGTGGGCCGAATGGTTTTCCTCAAAGAAGGAGGACGGCAGCCCCAGCAGCAGCACGGCATAAACATATCATTCTTGCGCTTCCTCATTCCCTCTTTTACATAGACTTGCCCCTTACACTTCCACTCACCCACCAGCACACGCACAGACCCACTCTCTTTCTTCTGAAGGCATATTGTCAGCCGAGGATAGTCTTTCAATCATGTATCCGCCTTTTTCATTCACCATTGTCTTTTTATAAACGAAACATCACACATTTACCATTCCTATTTTCATTACTGCTGGGCTAAATCTTTTTTTATTTCTCGGCTTCTTTTTTTTTTTTCTTTGGGTTCCCTTCCTTCGCTAACACCATGAATCTCGAGATCCTGTCACCTGTACCCACCAATCTAAAGACCAAGTCAACTTCGATGGACGTTGACAAAGAAGACGTTCATCTAGTCAACCCTGGCGAAACGATCACGAGCGATCAACAGTTCATGCGGTAAGGCCAAGCATCAACAAAAGATCCAGCGAGCCAGCAAAAGACGAGCAGCAGGAGCTGATAACACGGTGTTCTGTGTAGAGGTCATGGTACCTATGCCGATACAGAAGGCGAGGTGGTGTCTGCTGTGGCGGGTGCGGTGGAACGCGTGAACAAGCTGCTTTCCGTACGACCCCTCAAGACGCGATACACACCAGAAATTGGCGACGTCGTTGTCGGTCGTGTCACTGAAGTAAATATAAAGAGACACTTCCATGTTTGATGGATGAAGCGTCTCACTGTATACCAACAGGTTGCGATGAAACGGTGGAAAATTGATACAAACTCACGGCAAGATGCCATGCTCCTCCTCAGTTCGATTAACCTTCCTGGTGGCGTGCAGCGACGGAAAAACGAGACGGACGAGCTGCAGATGCGTGAATTCTTCTCCGAGGGTGATGTGCTGGTGGCCGAAGTACAAAGCTTCTACAGTGACGGTGCGATGGGTCTGCACACGCGTGGTTTCAAGGTGTGCAAGCTGAGAAACGGCTCCTTCGTGGCTGTCCCTCCTGCACTCGTCCAGCGCTGCAAATCCCAGTTCCACACTCTCCCTTGTGGCGTCGACGTCATCCTGGGTTTAAACGGCTACATCTGGGTCAGCAAAAAGTTGCAGAACCTTGCCACTGAAGGTGAAGTCGATGCGCAGGTCATGTACAGCGCGCAGAACGACCCCATCTTGCCCGAGGAGCGCCAGACGATCGCCCGCGTCTGCAACGTCATCTCAGCCCTCGCTCGCCAATACATGCACATCAACGATACCGTCATTGTTTACGCTTATGAAGGTAAGCATACTATTGAAAGCGGTCTGTCCAACAGAGATAGGGATATTAATGCAAATAATGTTGATTTAGCCTCCCTTGCCTATTCAATCAAAGAGCTCCTCACCCTTAAAGTCATTGAAGCCATTACTACCGAAGCCAGTGCACGGATGCGCATGCCATAATATCATATCATCATCCTTTATTTCACCCATTGACTCATTATTAAACATGTACAGTTCGCCTTATCGGTACAAACGGTCGATTCAAATATCTGGCCCGAGTAGCTGTCAGATCGGTGGTTTGGACTTTTAAAGTGATAGTCATCTCAATTTTTACGTTGCTTTCTGTTATTCTGTCCCTGTATGGGGGTATGGGGGTCTACAAAAGACCCACAAGACCGTAAATAATGAAAGCGACAACGGTTATAGCAAATGGTCGCCGGGTTGAAACGCATAAATGCATCAGCATCTGTAAATATTCCTGCGAACATTGCCGAGTATTTGAGACGCTCTAGACACTATTATTTGGGAAATATTGTAATACCGGCTCCTGGTCAGCTACCCCATGCCTGTGATCAAGGACCATATGTAATTGGTGTGACAGCCAGAGGCTCGACTCGACGGTCCGATGTCCGTCATTATAATCGATATCATCGGCTAGGCTGTCATGACACCGAGCGTACAAATGCAGCATGCTGGAGTCTCTCGTCTAAACACGCTCACCCTCAAATACAATTACTACTACAATCAATCTTTCCGTTCAGCTCCTACTCCTGTGTCAGGATATCCCATCTACGACCCTTTTCACAACTATAACCCCCCCCCCTAGCATCGTTTGCTTGATATGGACCCATGCTTAGCAGCTGATTGAGATGGCCTATCTTTAAAGCGTTTCATCTTTGCATATTCAACCTTTCAGCTTCAGATAACCCCAATCATACATTCCTGACCTGCGCACAGCGATTGAGAATGACATGAAACCTGGAGTACCTAGGTTATACCAGAGTTCGCCTGAAGACAGAACCTTTTCTTTGTCGATTCAGTTCAGCTTTTGCCGATTCAGTTCAGCTTTTGCCGTTTTCGTTCAGCTTTTGCCGTTTTCGTTCAGCTTTCATGAAGTTGCCGAAATTATGCAGCGGGTTTCCTGCGCATTGGCCTCACAGATGCACCCAATTCTTTTCTTGGAGCTCCAAGGCCGCTGTAATGGATTATCCGAGAAGCAGCCCAGTGACTGCATACAGGACCTCTCCTTATATATCATCTAAGAAGTTGTTCAAGTCTTCTCATAAGAATATAGCTGGGGATCAGAGATTGCATGGATAAAAAGTAGTATTTTGCATCATCCTAGACACTTTGAAAGAAAAGAGAAAGAGAAGAGAGATAAAGGGCAGACAAGAAGTTCATTGTTTTAATAGATAAGAAGGGAAAAAAAGGGATGAGGGTACCTGAACTCCTGAGTGGGCTCGTGCCTGTCCGCGTGCTAGCGGGAGTATATGTGTGTACATGTGTACATGTGTGTGTGTTTTGTGTGTGTTTTTGTTATAAATATGTAAATATGCTGTGGGGTCAAGCGCCGCCACTGAATCAGGCGCTGATAAATTTTCATTTTGGAGGCAATATCATTTCATCGGGGGCGAAATCCCTTCTGCTGCATGATTTTGCTATGGATTCAGGAAACCACAACGTCCTACAGTTCGTATCCGCAGCAGCACAAGCAGTAAGCCATACTCCAGTCCTCATTCACTCATCGGTCTCATCCTGATCCGATTCTGGCCTTGTCATTTAGTTAGACGCTCAGGAGCAAGCCGATTTCTATACCCAAGATGCTCTCCACGGTAAAGATCCAGCCCCCCACCCCCCCGCCGTTCTCTTTCTCCTCTTCCTTTGTCTACTGATCGCCAAGCGCAGAGTGAGAATGAGACCCGGCACCAATCTATGCGCGTATATATTCACTGACTGTAAACAATGCACAGACCAACCTAACTGGGAATCTCCCCAAGCGTCGACAACCTTTGACAATGACAACCACGATGGCCGCCCAGCATCGATAAAGGAGATGCTTGCTGAGGCCACCGGTGACGATTACCTCGATAGTTTTCATGCTGACCAGTCACTTGCCCCTTCACGCTCTCTGCACGACGCCTTTCCTCCTACTGCTAACGCTACTGCCGCAACTACTTCTACTGCTACTGCTGCTACTGCTGCTCCTGCTCCTGCTATTACCACTACAACACATACAGATACTCCCACAACCCACAGCACAGCCGAGAAAGTCCAGATTCTCTTTGGTCTGAACGAAGAGCTCATTGATGGTATGTCATCGGTTTCCTATTCGTCACTCATACTTACGACGAGTATTTTTGCAAATACTATTTTCGCATAGAATGGCCGTGCTGCATTGTGCGGTCTGCCATTGTGCCTGGATATCTTTATCTTATGGAATCACATCTCTGCTTTTATGCCATGCTACCTCAGCATCAGGTATGCCGTGGACTTCTATGGAGAAACGTCTCATCTCAATATATCATATCATTCATAGCACCGGAAAACAGGCTATCTCCTGGTCAAGACGACGGGCAATCTCAATACAAGCTTCGAGCGCTGCTACTTTGACCTCAAGGATGATGTGCTCGCGTGGTACGAGAGCGCCACCGATACATACTCGCCCATGGGGAAGATCGACCTGAAAGATACGCTTGCCGTCCGTCTCTCTCAAAAGCGGGAACACGGATTCAAGATCATTACTCGCACAAAAACATGGCACCTTCAAGCCGACACGAAGGCTGCCGTCATAGAATGGTAAACGAAAATAGAATGGTAAAGTGCGGTTACCGGCTGTCATGGTTAAACGTGATCGTGTATATAGGACGAACGTGGTCAAAAAAGCTATCTTCAAAGCCAATAATACCGGAAACAGCCTTAAATTATGTCTGCCCTTCGCCAGCATGATCGATATAGAGCAGACCGAGCCTTTTGAATTCCAGCAGTTTCTCCAAATCCGGGCGGTTGGCATTGACGACAGTTTTGTCATGGATGAGGTAAGCGAACGAACACAATTTTCCCCGGTATAGAAACCAACACAGAGACGCCCCTTTTGCTCAGTACTACTTTGCGTACTTTGCCGACATCAAACAAACATTCACGCGCCTCCGCGAGGCATGGGAAAGCTCACAACAAGAGCTGAAACAATCCACGCTGTCACCGACACCGCTTTCCGAATCCGACTCCCTCTCCATATCTGATCTCTATGATACGAATGCACAGCCCATCACAATTCAAGCACGTAACACCACCTCCTTCCAGGACAGTTCAGACCCCACCGCCACGATCGATGTGCATGATTCCTCTGACGACGACGAGGAAGCCGTGGTAGGCTGGCTAGACGGCAAACGGCGCTCGGGCATGAAGCTTGTCTATGGCTTGCTGGGTGGTAAAAATGTCGGGAGCGCCGCCACCGTGTACCGCAGGGAGCCTGAAGAAGAAGATGACGAGCTCGAGGACGGGTTTGAGGCAGATGGAGACATATCTGTGGCGAAACAAGTGCGCGAGGGTATCTCTTTTCCGCATGAGGATCCTATTGATGAGCGCACCCTCTTCAATTTCAAGAAATACTTTGTGCTTCCCGAAACAGAGACGCTTCATGCTGGTACGTTGATGATCCGCTACACTCTGAGTGCAGCATCACTGATAAACAACTTTGCCATCATGGGATACGCAGTTTTCCGTTGCTCATTAATGAAGACACTCCCCTGCTATGGCAAGCTCTACATCTCATCTCAGCACGTCTCATTCAACTCAAAGGGCTTTGCGACCAATGCAAAGGTGATTGTTCCTTTCAGCGACATCTTACGGATACAAAAGATTAGGAGCCGTGGTTATATTTTCCATGCACTGAGCATCTTGACCCAAAACAAAAAAGAGGTAAGAAATTGAAGGAGGGGGGAAGATTTGGCATGGCATAGGAGAGGCTGACGCGATAGATAGGTCTTTCTCGAATTCTCATCGGTTGCGAAACGAAATAGCTGTTTCGCACGTCTATTTTTGCAGTACAAATGGAGCCAAGAAAAGAAGCCCAACCCAGAGCAAGAGCAGCAGCAAGTATCAGCTTATGATATATCAACTGCCAGGCTAACCAGGACTATTAGAGATATGCGTGATTGGGAAGCCCGGCTACTTGAAGAGGAACATACAGACACACTGGGTCCTATTGTACCACCCTCACAAATGGGTATGTCGCTCATGATTCAATCGTTATGCATTATCTTGACGCTAGAAAATTAGGTCTCCCCGTGCTAACAACAACTTCGGGTGAACCGCCCGTCTACAAAGCACCTGAGAAGTCCCTCCATTTCACTTGTATCACCATCGGAACGCGCGGCGATGTGCAGCCTTACATTGCGCTTTGCAAAGGTCTGCAGAAAGAAGGCCATCGGTGCCGTATTGCGACCCATGACGAGTTCAAGGATTGGATTGAGCAGCATGGTATCGAGTTTCGTACCGTCGGCGGTGACCCCAGCGAACTCATGGTAAGCTTCATTGCATGTTTGGAAAAAGATGGCTAAGCGTTGCTACATAGCGGATTTGCGTTGAAAATAGCTTCTTCAGCGTCCATTTTGTCATGGAAGGCCTCCGTTTGGTAAGTAGACATTGCTACTATCAAGCTTTTAGCTAACCTAGGTGAAAGTTTAAAGGCTGGATCAACGAGCTTTTGGACCTGACGTGGAAGGCATGCGAAGGCACAGATGTAATTATTGAAAGCCCCAGTGCCATGATTGGTATCCATATGGCAGAGAAACTGCGTAGGTTCAAGTACACGTCAACATCAACAACAATGGTACTTATTTCATCATTGTATACGTAGGCGTCCCCTATTTTCGATCGTTCCCGATGCCCATGACACGCACGCGGTCATTTCCACATCCGTTCGCTACGCCAAACAATCCAAAAGGCAAACTGTACAATGACATGACGTATGTCTTATTTGATCACGCGGTGTGGCGCGCTATTGCTTCAAGGACCAATCATTTCAGGCAAACAGTGCTGGGCTTACCAGCGACCACCTATGAGAAACTCCAGGTCTGGAAAGTTCCTTACCTGTACTCGTTCAGTCCCAGTGTGGTGCCAAGCCCGCTAGACTGGATGGACTGGATCCACTGCACAGGCTACTGGTTCCTGGACAACCCTCAAACAGGCTGGAAACCAAGCACAGCCCTTGAGCAATTCCTCTCCAGCGACGACCCCCGACCTCTCGTCTACATTGGGTTTGGTTCGATTATCGTGTCCGACCCGTACGACATTACACGCATCCTGGTTGAGGCTGTTCTGGCAGGCAACGTGCGCGCGATTGTGTCCAAAGGGTGGTCGTCGCGTCTCAAGGACGAAGAACACAAGATGCAGGCCTTACTCACTCAGCACCCGGACGTGATCCTGAGTGTGCAAGACCCGGTACCGCATGACTGGCTGTTTCCGCAAGTGCGTGCAGTGGTACATCACGGTGGAGCGGGCACAACGGCGGCGGGCCTCCGCGCGGGCCGACCTACGGTGATCAAGCCTTTCTTTGCAGATCAGTTTTTCTGGGGAGAACGCGTCGAAGAGATGGGACTCGGTCTGTGCATCAAGCAGCTGACGGTGGAGCGCTTGGCGAACGCGCTTCGCGTTGTAAGTACTGACGAAGGCATGCTCAAGACGGCTGAGCGCGTGCGGCACAAGATCCTCCAAGAAGATGGTGTTGGTGCAGCTATTCAATGCATTTATCGCGATATAGAGCTTGCGCGCGCTAGGACCTTGTCCTCGTCCTCCGCAAATTACGCTGAAGAGGATCAGGAGTGGACTCTTATTGAATCTACTGCCTCTGGATCCATTTCTCCCGGCTCATGGCGTCCGCGAAACGATTGAACCACACCACTCAATTTTCTTTTATTATATACACACATATATATATATACATTAGCTAGCCTGTAGAGGATCGTTTTGGAAGTTAATTACTTTGAATGAGAATTCCACTTTCTACATACTAAACAGCCGAAACGGCTGTTGATACACCGACGTGTGGGCCATTGGTTTGTATATGAAAAGCGACTGAATCCTTCTCGGGTTCCAGTTTCAAAAGTATCATACCTAAAGGCAGACATAGGGCAGACATCTTGCGCAAGCACATGTTTTTATAATAGGATAAGGGGACTCTATAGGTGGTTTAGACCTGTCTCCTGGGCTAGTTGAACTCGACCGGACAGAAATAATGGTAGGGAAAAAAAAGAAGAGCAAGACCAGAGCAGCAGGAGTGCAACTGAATTCCACACTAGTGTCTCATATCCAATACTCTGTACACAGATTTACTTCATTGACAGGCAAAGTGAATTGGAAGAGGCCCGTGCTATCGATACAGGCCTTGTTAGTTTATGTCTCTGGTCATAATTATATGTAGGATTGTGCTTGAAGAAAGATGAACGTAAAGAGACCAAAGAAAGTGAGCTTGAGAACAGCCTTTTTATGTATGAAACGGACACGCGCCGGTTGATTTTCATGCGATCACATAGGCCGGACGTAGTTACGGTAAAAGAAAAGCAGAAGAAGACAATAGAGACTGAGGTCAGATGTTTTCGCGTATCGAAAGATTCATCCACCTACAGAACTCAAACGGAGACGGCTTCGGTTTGGGACTGACTTTTGCTGGTTTTCTATGTCGCTTTTTAGTGCGCGCTATGTATGACACTATAAAAAAGAGAAAAAATAAAGAAACTAGAGACACTGCGGAAAAAAGCGAGGTCGAAACAATAGCAAAGAGAATAGATACGTCGGAAAAGTTTACAGTATTAGAACGCTAACATCCGAGTGAATTATACATTCTACAGTATTCAAAATGGGTCTCAGCAGGATCCTTCGTCGTGATATTAAAGGACCTAGTTTCATTGCGACAAGTTTGGCGTTGACTTATTGCTTTTCTAATCAACTATCGCTCAAGGAGTGAAGAAGAATATTAGACAATCTCGCTCATGAAAGCTAGAAAAAGTGCTACTGTTCCAAAGGACGTTGGTTGCGCGTTGAACTTTGGTAAAAAACAGAGATAGTAAAGTATGCGGCCTGATTCTGTCAAACGATAGCAGGGCGACGGAAACTTTGGCCCCCATGGCTGGCTAGGATTCGCCTGCGGGATATAAAGTTCATTGCAATGAAACTTTCTCCCTCACTCTTTCATAATAAACCCATTTCAGGCCCCGTGTTTTAACTGCCAGAAAAAGTTCTGGGTTGTCGATATGCTGGGCTATTCATGTGTTCACTGTCGACCAAGGGTTTTTTTGTTTTCTTGATCTGGAAGATTGGCAACCAAAGTTAAGATACAGGCAAGTTAGAATTGAAGCAGCACATTCAGCTGTCGACAAAGAGGTTCCGCCATAGCTGCAATTCTTGAGTCGTAAAGTCAAATAAAGATGCACAAAAAAGAAAGACGGGGTATGCTGCTCAGCATCGACGACTGACAGTTGGCTTGGCGTGCCTAGATTGCTTGTATCACAGAACCTGAAATGGAAACATCAGAAAGAAGACTCACAAAGAATTACGTACGCCACCGCAGAGTGTGGCGGGATCCCTATGGACAGAGAGACGCACGCCGCCAAGAAGCGTAAACAGGTCAATCTTTGATCTTTGTGCTACGGTGTCTCGGTTACTTTTTCCAAATTTGGACAATAAGACCCGAATAAAGTGCTTATGTACCCAACAGAAAAAACCGTGAAATAACGAGGCTGTTACATAGATATTTTTTTTTTCAATGCGACAGCTATCCATAGTTATGCAAAGAAACGCTCAAATATTATACATGAGCTTGATGCTAAATTGTATAGTGAATAGTGATCGTATCCTCCTTGGCAATATGTCATTGCTCAGCATTTAAAAGTGTATAACTGTGGCTCCGCGGGCGTTCTAAAAAGAAATCGCAGTTCCACAGGCACGCAAAAAAAGAGAAGTGTGATTCGGATCCGCGCGCGCCTTCTGACCATAGATTATTTAAGCAAGCGCCTCCAGATCTAATCAAGGTTTATTTCTCTTTTCCCCAGCGTCCATCCCGTTACATCATGTTCCTGGCCTACAATTACTACCAAAAGAACAAGGAAGAAAAAAAGAAGCGCGCACAACAATCTGCAGACGCCAACAACAGTGGCTATGGACACCTAGAGGAAACCGAAATGTCAAGCAGTCTCCAAAAACCTGACACACAAGACAATGAAGGGACACAGAAGAAAAGCCATACTGTGACCGAAGCTGAACGGAAGAAGTTTATCTATAAACGCATGCTCAGCTTCATTCTCGTGTTGGTAGTCGACATCGGGTTGCCCCTCGCGCTCTACTACAGCATCCGTACCGTTCTGGCCGACGTGTATGCGCTTCTGATCTCCGGTATCCCTCCATTCCTATTCGTTGTTGTCAAGTTTATCTACAAGCGGCGCATCGATGCCCTGGGTTGTCTCGTGGTCATTGCCTACATTGTTTCGGCAGTTATATCCATTGTCACTGGCGATGCGCGTGCCACCCTCCTGCGTGACTCGGGCATCACAGCCACAATCGCCTTGCTCTTTGGCCTCTCGTTGCTGCCCATCCGAACACCTTGGTTCCACGTCCGTCCCCTCACGTTCCTGGTGGGCCAGCAAATGTATCAAGAAGCACCGCCCTTCACCTGGACAGACGCAGACGGCGTTCACCACGAGATGGACGTCATGGATTGGTTGTGGGACGTGATCGGTCGACCAGTGCGGGTTTTTCACCGCCTTCTGAGCGGCGGGGGGGGTTTCTTTCTATTTTCCGAATTTGCGATTCGCGTCAGCATGATCGAAGCAACGGATTTGCCTGTCGATCGTATCTATCTTTACGGTACCATCATTACGGTTGTCGTTGTAGTCTTCATGACCACATGCACTATCATCGGCGCTATCAAGCTCCAACACATCGCTAAGAAGTGGGCGCAGGAGAACGATTACACCGATCGATTTTCTGGACGAGCCCAAACGCAAGACCTTTCCTCCATCGCATAGATGATGATACCCTCGTGTCTTTCCTTGGGTCATATTCCCTATTTATCCTTCGTACTTGTATATACTTCCTGAAATTTTCATTGATTAAAAATCATATCATTTATTGCATAGCACTTTTATGAAACAGACATGCACACAGACTGATATAAGTTAACCTTAAAGAAAGGCGAGGCGGTGACGGAATGGCCACGGGCCGATCAAAAATTTTTTTTAATCTTTTTGGGTGGAATCATTGACGCACAGACCCTTGACTTGCGCTTTATTTCAGTCCCGATCAATGGTGGCGGTATGCTCGCTGATTCTTTCGCGCCTTTCTCGTTCTCTTCTTTATGCCACCCTCCAGACCGCCTGTGTCAGGCCAACGATTCCAAAGGCGCCCCTCGGTCAAGCGTGAGCCCTCGTTTGGCGCCTTCTATACCACCTCCTATTTGACCAGCCACCACCCTGTTATCAAACGTTCTGCTTCGGACACCTTTCTCCATGAACCCTTGCGTCGACGCTGTCGATTACGTCAACACCGCCAGAATGATACCCTGCGTATGGTGGGTGGTGTACCCTACAATGTCGTCCAGGACACTTCGGGCGATACCTTGTCGATGTGGCAGATGCTTTCATTGACTCTTTGCATGGCGGGTGTACAGTTTACATGCAAGTTGTCAATTTTAGTTCTTTGTGTGTGTGTGTGTGTGTCTGTGTTCGTTAACATTACTGTTTTATTACATTAATTTGTTTAGGGACAGTTGAGCTTGCTTACGGAACACCCTACCTACTTTCACTTGGACTTGCCAAAGAATGGACTGCCTTGGTATGGTTAGCAGGGCCGTTATCTGGTAAGTTAGTTTTACGCAACCGCCTATTTATTTAATGCGTGGCCTTTTTTTCGTTTAGGCTTAATCATACAACGTAAAATAACACTATACATACCTGTTATGAGTCTCACATACTTTTTCTCTGTGTAGCCTTGATTGGCGCTTTAAGCGATAGGTGTACATTGTCGTTGGGTAGGCGCCGTCCGTTTATATTGATGGGTGGTGCATTTGTGTGTCTATCCATGGTCAGTATTGCTTTTGCAAGAGAAATCGCGCAACTGACCGCAGAAGAAGTAAGTATTCGTCCTTTTTTTTTTTTTTATTTTCGGCGTATAGCAAGCTCAAATTTTTGCAGAATTATCGTGATATGACCGCGCTTGGCGTTGCCGTCTTCTCCTTTTATACGCTTGACTTTTCATTGAATGCTGTGCAAGCATCTTGCCGTGCCCTAATTGTCGACAAACCTCCGCTGGTACAGCAGCAGCAGGCCAATGCCTGGGCCGCGCGATTGTCCAACTTGGCCATGGTGGTTGGCTACTTTACTGGGTTCGTCAATCTGGTGCGCATGCTATCGTTCTTAGGTGATACGCAGATCAAAGTGTTTTGCATGATTGCTATTGTCGTGTTCTGTATTACGATTGGCGTCACCTGCTTCACGCAGCAGGAAATACCCCGTGAAAAACCAGAAGACCATGATGATCCTACAGAGGATGAAGAGGATCCAAGGTAGGGGATAGAAAGGAGCAACGGTTTTATTCACAATGCTGATATGGTATTCGTTCAACTTTATTTCTTCTATAGCCATTGGTACGATACGTTCTCATATATCTGGCGCGCCGTACGCCATTTACCTGACCCAATCCAGCGTCTCTGCAACGTCCAATTCTTCGCTTGGCTTGGATGGTTCCCTTTCTTGTTCTACAGGTATGCTTGCTCGTAATCGGCTTTACGTGTGTAGACTCACATTCGTTTCTGTAGCACGACATGGGTGTCTGATCTTTACTTTCGCAAGCACCCGCCGGACCAGGATGATCCCAATGAATGGGCCAAAGGAACGCGAGCGGGTTCTTTTGCACTTCTTCTCCACGCTATTGTTTCAGTCATATCGGGTATCCTCCTCCCTTGGCTCATCGAACGTCGTTTTCTGTCCATGAAGACTATACAAAGTCTGAGCATTTTTCTATTCTCCTGTGTCACGCTCTCCACGCCATGGGTCCACCATGTATCGACAGCTACCGCGTTGCTGGCCATTGTAGGCATCTCATGGAGCGTTGTCTTGTGGGTACCTTTTGCCCTTATCGGGCAATATGTCATGGTCGCCAACATGGACGAAGATGAAATCGAAGACAATGATATCAGCACCCAAACAAGTCAACACCAGGCCGTCAGCACATCCACCTACGGCGCCACCGATACGTCAAATGACAGCGCGCATACCGAAGTGACCCTACATTCTGATGAAGATGGAATGAATACCGAAGAGGCAGAGGAAGAACGCGAACTCTTGGACGCGGGCATGGTCCTCGGCGTACACAACATGTACGTTGTATTTCCTCAGTTTGCTGTGGCGCTGATCGCATCCCTGATCTTTCGGCTTGTCAGTTGGGCTGAAGACCATGATGGCGGAGTAAAGAAAGCGCCGACGAGCGTGGCATGGGTGCTGTTTTTTGGAGGCGTTATGGGTCTCATTGCGACGTTGCTGAGCCGCCGTCTGGTCGAGGTAAACCCGAAAAATATGCGTGACATCAAGGTATGGCAGATGGCCTATCCAGCGAACGACGCTTCGGACCGACTGTCTATCTAGAGGTGGAATAAACCCTTTTTGTCGTATGCTCTGTTGTGTGAGGAGTACTTGAAGGAGAGCGGCTCGAGTGAAGCACATGGTACCCCCATTGTGCCTGTTTAGTAAATAATCCATGGATTTAGGGCCCAGATCCATTGTTCCTCATTACTTTGGAGCAACGCGTTTTACTTGATTGGCACTCTTTCTCACATCTTCCTACCATGGAGAAAGACGTGGCGGTTGCTCTCCACTTGATAGGAGACGCTATCATGCAAATCGGTATTGGTATGAATAATATCGCAAATGCCATGGCCCGCAGCAAACACCCTCGGCGGCGCATCAAGAAGGACATAGCGCCCGAGGCGAGAAAAAAGACACATCGTCTCACGCCTTACAACCTCTACGTCAAAGATATGATGCAAAAGCTGCGCGATGAGAACCCAGCCGAGAGCCCTACTGACGCGTTCAAACGCATCGGCGATGCGTGGAAAGCAACGACTGAGGATGTCAAGGCCAACTACAAAGTTATTTGTGATCTGCAACACCCCAAAGAGTTAAAGCAGGAAGAGCTTGTGTGCGAATCGCAGGAAGCGGACAAGCAGCTTGTGCATGAGGAGGGCGTACAGAAGAGTCCCCCCTCGACGCGTGATGGCGGCTCGTCTTCTTTGACGTCAACAGAAGGAGCAAGAAGAACAGGGAGGGGAGGAGAAGGTAACCTGACGTCTGGATCACCTCTTTCCCGCGACGCTCATGCCGATCTGGAGCAACGCCGGGCTCGTACCGAACAGCCACATGACTTACACCCGACACCATGGGTACAGGAGGGTCATTTTCACGTCAAACACACTTGCCAAAAGCTGCCTGTAAATGCTCGCAACAAAACACTCAAGCGATACAAGCACCACAATGCGAAGTCGTCCAAGTTCAAAGCACGATGGAATACCAATACATATTCATAATGGAGAAACACATTCGTCTCCCCCGTCGTTTTCTTTTTCCGTTTATCCAATCTTCTTGTTCTCCCTCCTCTGTCTTATGCGACCCAAAAGGTCACATCCATATCCAATGGACTGGTACGGAATGACGCGTGCATCAACATGTGAAATATATTTTTGAAAGACCGTAAGAACTGTGTATAGAACGTTTTATGCTTATACATAACCTTATATATTGGGGAGGCGCCCACTTGTGAAATATGCGCACAGTGGTACTGTAGTTAATTTATTAAGTGGAATTGGCTGGGATTCAGACGCATTGATTACATATGTGGACTACTCGTTTTTGATAACGGCACTAATGCCAGTACAAAAAATAAGGCAGGATGCATGAGAGTCTATCTCATGTCAACAATGCAGGGATGGTCAAGCGCCGCCTACGCATGTATTTCGCTGCCTTACCCAGATACAAATAATCATGTATTGTACGATGGAGAGCAGTCTGAACCTCTAACTCGGGATGGCTGCCGACCATGAGAAGCCACATACATACAATCACACGCGCAGGCTATGCCAAAACAGGACATGGACGTGAGTGTATTCTTTTTATATAATAGAGCAAGTAATAGAGGATGCAAATAGGTACATATATTGTTTTGGAAGTACAGTATGATGTGAGGGATTTGTGTGCGAGTGTGTGTGTGAGTGTGTGTGTGTACGGTGTAAAAAGCAAAATAAAGAAAGAAAAAAGGTCGAGAAGGGCACAGTGGATTAGGATATGGGAAGAAAGAGGGATATACACAAAGGGGAAAGGTGCTGGGAGGGAGAGTGGACGGGTTGCGAACGGAAGGGCCAGCTCAATTTCTTAAGCATCTACCTTGGCTGGTAACTTCTGCTCCTCTGCCGAGGCAGCAGGCGCAGGTCGGTGTTCAATGCGCGGTGGTTCGTAACGTGGATTGTGATTCTGCAGGTTTTGATGTTGCAGGCGCCCGCTGGTTAAGCTGTAATTGACGCCGCCAAACAGCGATCCTGGCAGCATCGGATCCGTCCGCCGTCGGTTGCGACCGGGCTTATTGAACCGCGCGGGCTCAAAAGTCTGCCACACGTATTGCGAGCACTTGCGCGCGTTCGGCAAGTCCTGAATCATCTTGGCAATCGTGTTCTTGCGCAGGCCAAAGAAGTCTGGACCCACCGGATTATGACCGTATTCCTGATTTCGGATCGCAAAGGCACGGCTGTCAACAACGGAAAAAATGTAAGCTGTCAGATGCGCGAAAAATTTTTCTTCACTTACCGCACAATGATGGTCCATACCGTGGTAGGCGTCGGTCCAGAGTAAGTCATTGGGCAATCATCTGCAGTCACTTCAAACTGAAGGTAGGTTAGGTTTGAAGGGTCAGACATAATTGCAATCACGTCATGTGCAAGGAGAAGGGTTCTTCCAGCTTTTACCTTTGGCTCTCTGCCATTATCCAAGATCCGGCATGTATATTGAGTATCACTTTTTGGATCCACCATGCTTCGATACCATCTTGATAGCGCATAAAAAGAGAGGAGGATATGTAAGTTTCTGAGTCCTTCGATCACGGACAAGCCATTCAATTATACTCACTTGCGGACAGTATAATTAACAGGGTAAATGTAGCGCTGATTATGGTAAGCCGGGCGATCGTAGACGACAGTACCCAAGTCAACGACTGTCCAAGAGTCGATCTCCACAGGGAGGATGTAGTTCCCGTTTTCATCTCGGTCGACTTCGTAATACGTCCGCACAGCCGTGCTGACCTGTTGTTGTTGCTGCTGCTGCTGTTGCTGTTGTTGCTGAGGATGCGAGTGCTGTACAGGGTCATGTGCCTGGGAATGCGATGCTACCTTTTCGACAGTATTGGGTGGGTTCTTCCGGCGCTTCTTGTTACTCGGCGTGTAGATTACAGGAATGGCCTGCGGCGCAGCAGGCGGTGAGCCATGAAGCGGTGGCAGTGTCTGCTGGGCGTGCTGCGATGGGCTACGGCTGGAGCTTCTCTGACTCGCGGTGGAAGTATCCATCGTTGGAGTGAAGGCAGATGAACGATGCTGCAGCTGCTGCGTTTGCTGCACCTGTTGCTGCTGCTGTGATTGTGATGGCTGCTGTGTAGAAGAATTGTATGAATGCATGTGCGTATCGTGACGATAAGGGTCTTCCATCACGCGATGGCGGGTTGAGACGCGCTCGTCCGGCAGTAAGGATGGCAGGCCAGCCGGTGGCGAGTGAACGTGGACCGGCTCAGGGCGGAAAATGTCAGGCATGATGCCTGACGGGGGCGGTAAACGCGGAGCCACTTTATGAGTCGAAGCACCGGATGACGTCGGAGGTGGAGGTGAGGTGATAGACGGCAAGGAGAGCGGCGGGGGGGCTTCCCGCCTGAGTTTCAGGGAGCGATCAAATTCGGTCGTTGTGCTGGTATTGCTGCTTGTCGTCGTGTGGGGTGAGGTGGTATGATGACTATTATTACTGGCCATCAAACCGCAACTGCACGATGCATTGTACGCTGAGGGCGGTGGTTGTTTGAAGCAGTCAAAATTTTGTGTTTTGAGTGCGCTGTAGAATTTGTCTTTGGCCCATTTGAGCGTCTATAAAGATTTATGGCGTTAGTATGACAAACAATGAGAACGGCATTGGCTAGTTTCTGTTGTGACACTTGCGGGTTGCAGCTCGACATAAACTTCAACTTGGTCTCGTTCTGTGTTTGGTTTGCCCTGCACTCGGACGTCTGGATCCTTGTTGCTGGGATCCATGATCCAAGATAACAGACCATGACCTTCCCAGATGAGTGGGCTCCTAGACTCGGAGGCCAGTGTAGTGCATGACTCTTTAAAATTGGCGGTGTATATCGACAAGTCGTGTTCTTGGCAAATGATGTCTGGACTACAGTTGGAGACGATAAGTCGAAAGCCCCAAGGACGATACGATATGATTGACAGCAATGATATGTACCTAGATGAGCAAATGGCCCAAATGCATTCACGCAAGCGGACGTGGCTGGTATCTTTTGGCTCTTCCACCGTAAAACTCGCCAATCGAGTTGTAGAGGTACCCCTTAACGCATAATAGACTTTGACTGCGGATGTGAGATGCAGAACGATTCAAACAACTTAGGAAAGAAGGATAGAAGAAGCCAAATATAAGAAGTACCTTTGACTGACATGAAAGTAAGGAAAGAGAAAGGGGGGTGCGAAAAGAAAAAAAAGCAAGCAAAAAAAGACGTGAGATTGCTTATAAGCCAATGATGGTTTGTGCTAACCTTCCCCCCAACTTGCTGCATATGGTAACGCTCTTACTCGTTGCTTGTACATATTTTTTCCCAAGCTCGGGCCGCGCGACATTCAAACATTACGACCCCCAAACCTTTTTTTCTGTCACGACCTTGTCATACAAAATGCAATTCTCATTGTCGCTCCGCTGTCATATGTTAATTCATTCTTGTTGGGGTGCCGATCTCAGAAAAGAAAAAAAAATCAGGCAGACATTTACGGCGTCCATATTTCTGCATTACCAGCAGCCAGAAAGGTCATCAAGAGGCAAATCTTGTTTATCTCGAATTGTTAACGAATAGGGAGCGAAGGGGGTTTATCGTGCCATGATGATGTTAATGTTGTTGATGTGGCAAAACAAAAGAGCAAAGAAAGGCAGCCATCATGGACCCGCTGCGTTGGTAATGGGCACGCAAACAATTCATCACATAGTACACATATATCCAAGCTGCGGAGGCGAAAGTGGGAGGGAGGCACGCAGCAACGAAAAGCTCCTCAAAGCTGCAATGACGGAATAAGCCAAATCCACATCCATGGTCAGCCCATGGTCATACCTTATATGGTAGTTCCAAATGTCCTGAATCCAGCTTCAATGTTGTACACTGTCTATCCAATGACATCGTTCCCCATTCCGGGGATCGAAACCGAGTAGCGTATCGGATTTATCCCACCATAGCATGACTTTTTTTTGTGTTTTCTATGCATGCCATTTTGCTTGTCCCGCTTCAAGTGGGGAGATTGTAAGATTTAGAGATCATCAAGATCCATCATGTTGTAGTGCACACAATGGGTCAATGTGGGGAAAAGCCAAGGGTGGTTGATCTGCCCAGTCGATCCTAAACTGTCATTCCTAAAAAGAAAAACCGTAATCGCAAATGGCTCAAAATGGTTAAACGTATGTCTGCGCGGCATCCAAAAATTGTTTCATCAACTGGGCTGAACCGCCCGGCCGGGTCGCCATTTCCGCGCGCGTGCCTGCGTGCCTGCGTCGGCTGAAATGGTTTGGTGCACATGGACCGCGCACACAAACACATAACGCACATAACAGTCATGTTCCCGTCTACGCTTCCCTTCTCTCCCCCCACAAATTAACCTACACATGTTTCTTGTTCTTTTTTTTTCGTGTGTGTGTTTGAGTATGCCCTTCGATTGAATGACTAGGCGAGAATAAAGTGACGCGGTACGAGCAACTTGCTCACCTTTCTTTTTTTTTTTTTTTTTTTTTTTTTTGTCGCATGCCAAATTATATAACCAGTACAATGTAGGACTCCATTTGATTAAGAAGATTCTCAGCTTCGGATGATATTCTTTTTCTCTTTTTGCTTGGTTGGTGCTGAGGTAGGACCAATCAATGCGCGGGTACCCCATCATGATTGTGTACCGTCGTTGAAGCTTAGTTGTGTGTGATAAGTGAGTCAGCGACTTGCTCGATAAGAGACTTTTTGTTCAGTCGCATCCAATCATACCTACTCTATTATTGATATATATGCTACTTGTAGCATGCACATTGGTGACACTCTGTTTACTTGATATCCTACCCCCTTCCTTTGACTGGTAGAAACTGTAAACTTTATATTATTTGCGTTGCATAGAGAAGAGTCAGCCGATGCTGGGGGAGCCGCGGAGCATATATACCAGCGCTGATCCGCATCAATGGGGCGCACATATTAGGGCGTGCGGGCATGTCGGTATTATTATGTATTTTCAGCCAAATGAAATCCGAGCGCGCGCGCAATAAAAGCAATGGTGACACTAAACGTATACTCTCCTGTGTTTTAGCACACATATCTGGGATAGGGAGAAGGAGCAAATAGAACGAAATGGAGTAGGGGCGACGGATTTACAACTTCTTTTTTTTTTTTTTTTACTTTGCCAAGTCCTTCTGATTCCTCTTTTCCTTCTGTTCGTGACTTCGGGAGACGGTAAAGACGAAAGAGAAAGGAAGCCATTGTTCAAGCTTGCTGTTGAAAATGGAAAGAAGCATGACGTGTTCTTTTTTTTCGCTGCTATATACAAGGTTATGGTCACGCGAGGGCGCCTCAGATGGGATGTCAAGTGCCACAAGGTGCCCCCAGACAGAAAGTTTGGATGACAAACATTGAACGCTTTCTTTTTGCCGTGCATCACAGAAATGCTACACAAATGCGAGTTACCCGTTCCTCGCTGCGTTTTTTATTCATTACTTTTTTAGCCACATCACAACGCTAGAAAAGTATATCTTCCCCGCTTGCATGCTGATATGCAAGATGCAGTGATCACCGCTGTACATATGTGGACCGCATATACGTTTGGCAATGATGACGGTAGTCAATGATGCGTACTATCGCTGCTGCCTTTTTATCAATCAGTGAAGTGAACATCCTTTATTTTTTGCCTACATTATTTACTGCGATTTGCTGCACGCGTCCTGCTGATCTGCCGCGCTGCCCCTGTTGCCTCATTAGAAAAAAAAACACATTCTTATATCACGAATGCTAAAAAGACAGCCAAGTACATATCCATTCGAGTCATAGACACAGAAAGGGAAAAAGACAGTGTCATGTTGTGTGCTATCTTCGTCACTTGTTCACACGCAGACATATACTCACACGCGCATATGCGCATGTGCTCCATTTGTGTACATCGAGTGGTTATGCAAACCTACGGCAAAGAGGACTTCCTTTTTTTTCGTTGCTCACGCGACATCTGAGCTGTATGCTCTCATTGGAGCCTTATTGTATATGTTTAGATAGCCGTAATAGCCAAGTTCGTCAACAAACAAATCGATGTAAACAACAGCGCCTTTTTGCTGGCGTGACGAATGATATGTGCGTGTGCGGGTGGAGTTGTTCCAACGTTTCTTATTAGGACAATTGTATACATATACATATATGCGAGTCATCGGAGGTGAGGCAGTTATAAGGCAATGGTGTAAAAGGAAAAAAAAAATAATGCGCTGAGTACATAGGTAATAAAGAGTAGTGGTAAAGTATTATGCGAATAGACCCAAAAAAAAAAAAAAATAGAGAGACTGAACCATCACAGGGAGACAGCCACATGCCTTGCTTGTTCCTGCGGATAATGGTCTTCCCCGAGCGAGCAGCAATCTTCTTCGACACCAGAATCATCACTCTGATCGTCTCCCGCGCCCGCCAGACCCGTATCCTGTTCTACGTCGGCCGCTACTACGCCTGTGGTGGTCCCTACTGCTGCGGCGACGATGGCGGTGGTAGCCAGTTCTGTCCCGGGTTGCTGTAACGGTTGCTGCTGATGTTGCTGCTGCTGGCGCCATTTGAGGGAAATGGCATCCTTGTAAGTACGGACCATACACTCCATGGCCTCCCACCAGGTATATTGTTTTGATTTTGCCACCGCCGCGCGGCCCATGCGGGACCGCGTTGCAGGGTCTTGTACGAGTCGGGCCAGGTTGGCCCGGTACCGTGCCGGCCCGGCTTTGGCGTGCATGAGCAAACCGGTGTGTTCGTGATCGACGAGGTCGCGCACGCCCTCGGCGTGTAACGCGGCCACCGGCAAACCCGATGCCATGGCCTCCAGAACGACCTGGCCAAAAGTCTCGGTGACACTCGGGAAGGCAAACACGTCGGCGGAGGCGTAGGCGGTGGCGAGGTGCAGGCCCTGGAGATAACCGGTGAAGGTGACGGGTGTGCCGGTCTGAACGCAGGTGTGCTGGATCTCGTCAAAGGCAGGACCGTGGCCGACGATGACCAGGTGACAGGCGGTGTGGTCCATGTGCTTGTAGGCATCCAGGACAAGCTTGAGGTTCTTTTCAAAGGAGACACGGCCGACGTAGAGGATGATGGTCTTGTCGTCCGCATGGTCAACCCACTGGTGGCGGAGGTGATTGGAACGACGCGTGGGCGAGAAGACGGCGTCATCGACCCCGCGAGGCCAGATCCGCACGCGTTCAAAGTGCTGCTTTTCGAGGATGCGACGCGTGGACGGCGACGGGCAGACGACGTAGGCACACGACGCGTGGCAGAAACGGTTCCAGCGCCACATGAGTGGCGTGAAGAAGCCAAAGCCAAAGTGGCCACAGTAGGTCGCGAGGTTGGTGTGGTAGGACGACACGAGCGGGACGTGCGGGAGGTGCATGCGGCAGATAGCCAGACCGGCTGCACCGAGCCACACCGGGTCGACGAGGTGGATCACTTGCGGATCGAATTCAACCAGCCGCTGGGTGAATGTCGGCCGCCACAGATTCAGCTTGAGCTCGGGGTACGGCATGAACGGGATCCCGGCCGTGCCCAATAACTTGGCTCCTGCATATTCTTCTTGTCCGCTTTCGGGCCCCAGCAGGAGCACCTCGTGTCCGGTCGCTTGCAAGTGCTCCAGCAGCCGAGCCAAGGTGCGCGTCACTCCGTCCACCTTGGGCAGGAAGTTTTCGGTGATTATTGCGATCCGCATGGCGAGGGAAAGTATGAATGAGTTATGCTTCGATTCCCGCCCGAGTGACGGATAGGTGAGTTAGGTGAGGAGTTCGGGTCCACCCAGGTAATAGAGTGAGGTGTGGAGGAGAAAGGGATAAGTGAAACCACGTCCTAGTAGATGGAATAAGTCGTAAGATAGAAAAGAATAAAAAAAATAAAAAGAGGGAGAGGAAGACAATGCAGAAAACCACAAGGTGCTTGTATTTGTATCTATAATGTGTTGTAGTGTATTGTACAAAAGGGTATGTCGGCTCTCTGTGGATCGACCCACACTCTGCTCTTTATTTTTGCACGGCTTCAAGAACGTATGGCAAGTGAACAATGAAGTATTGCTTGTGCTCAATGGACTCACGCTGGTTGGCTGTTAGGCTCCCTGAACCCCAAAAGACGGGAACGTGACCACTCCAATCACATCACACGTGGAGTGAAAGGGAAAAAAAGGGGGCCAACCGATGCTGGCCTTTTTCTAATTCGCTGCTCTAAAGCTTCCGTAGCATTATTTTCCCGCCAAGCGAACACAGCACGCCCTGTCATACTGTATCTATACAGTACTTCATACAAAGATATGAAACATCTAGTCTTGCTTTGTGATCAGACACCTTATTTTGGACACCCTGCTACCCTCACCACTATGGACTCACCACTGACCTTCATTCCTGCAAAATTTGTCTGCCTGTGCAACATGCTTGAGCACTTGTATATGATATCTAACCACAGATAAGACCAACGGCAAACAGAACTGAACTGAAGGAAAGGACCCACACACATCCGGTATTTCGGTGCAAGATGGGAAAAGTTTCAGGCAGTAAAGAAACGAAATCATAGTTCGTGCGTTTAGGCCTTCTCTAGAAAATATTCGAACAGAGCGCGCAAGCCAATTTGAAGATATTTATGCATATCTTATCGCTGGGCATTGAAATTAAGTAAAAAAGTATATGTAAGGTATATTGCTTGCAGACGACCTGTGCACGCACAATGTCGGAGCTTCTGCTTTGTTAAAAAAACCAATATCTCTAAAGCTACACGGCCTAGCAAGCCAGGTCGTACAACGAAAATGAAAAAAAAGGAAACACAAAAATAAGAACGATATGCACAGACGATGGATAAGGAATGAAGGAAATCAGTAGAGCAAAAAAGCAGAAGAGGGAGCGTGTGATGCAGAATAAGAGGGCGGGGAGAGTGCGGAGTCCGAGGAGATGCTTTTGCAGGAAGAACGCGGACAAGGGACAACAGGAACGTATGAACAGTAGATGTGGCGTAGAGAGTATGGTATGATGTAAGAGCAGGATCAACCGTCTTTGCGAGGTGCTGGTATGTATATATATATATATAGGTCGGTGTGTGTGCGTGTGTGGTGTGAGGGTACTCGACAAGAGCAAAAGAAAGAGTGTATGGATCAATGGATGCGAAGGAACGTCGTTGATGGTGGCGATGGTGCGGGTGCTTGGGTAAGCCAGGATTAAGAAGGCATGACGCCCACGCGCGAGGTCGAGAACGAAGCACGCTGGTTCTCGAATTGGTGCTGCTTGGCGTTGTGAAGTTGGGCAAAGATGTGGTCGAGTTCGGCATACTCTGCCCGGGACCGAGGTACTTCAGCATCCTGGTTGACCAGTCGTCTGCCTTCAAGGCGGTCGACTTTGTTGAGCAGGTTGTTCATGAAGAGGTCGCGCTCCTTGGCGGCTGACATGTAAAACCGCTGGCGAGCGAAGCGAGGGCGGTTCATGGACCGGGCCATCATGTCTGTGATGTGAGTCATTTCTTCGATGCGCCGGGAAGACATGAAATCCTGTACGAAAGGAGGATTTTTTTTGTTCAAGAGAAAAAGAAGAAAAAGGAAAGAGTGGCCGTTAATATATATAGAGCGAAAGCGTTGGCGGGGAAGTAAGTAAGGAGTAAAGAGAAAGAGCGTTATTGGGCGGAGTGTATCCTGAGGTGCAAAAGTGTCTCTCAACGGGAAGGTCCCTTACCTGATCGGTTAAGCGCCCGCGATCCATTCGGTTTAGCAGTTTCACAGTGGCCGCACAGTCTAATTTCGCTTGCAGTCGAGCATCCAACTCCACTCTTTGATCGTCCAATGAGCGCGACGCTGACCGGAAAACACACGAGGCAAGGCTGCACAAGGAAGGCCGAAGCGTTGCCCGCTGATTCTCGAGCCGCCCGCGACAGAGACGCTCAACAGTGTTCGTCAGTGTGGCTGCCACTATCTGTTTGCTCTGTCGTTCGTTCAGCAGCACCCGCTGATCATTGCAAAGACGCGGCACTGCCAAGCGATCGACAGTACGGAGTATGCGCTCTAAATCAAGTTCCTCCTTTTCGTCGGAGGTGTGCCCGGGTGATAATTTGGCGGGTGCCGATGAAGCGGACGCAGTGGGTGATGATGATAGCGATCGTGGTGATGATAGCGTCGTAGGCTCAGCCCCTGCGGCCGCTGCGTACACGTCTTCGTAGGCTGGAAGTTGTTCTTCCGACGCTTCAGACTCGTGCAACAGACGATCGACCGACTCGAGCCGTCTGAGTAGCTCCTTGTACTGGGCCCCGTCCACCTGTGTCAGCTGGCCCTGGAGGCTGTGCTGCAAGAGGGCGAGCGTGCGGCGTGTCTGGCCGAATGTCGACTGGGTATAGAGGGCGTGGTATTTGGCTCGAGGCTGTCTGCTCAGCGTGCGGGTGGCCATCACCAAATGGACCAACTCGCTGCACAGGGCCGGATTGTACTGGGCACTGTTATTGGCAAAGGCCCAAAAGGATTGCGAGTCCACAAAATGGCTTAGTTGCTCAAAAAAGCCGAGGTCGGGTGAAGGAGGCGGGCTGTTATTGGCGTTGTACCGGTGAGGCGGCATAATGGCACAGACCAGCTGCTTCATGCTGCGCGTGATGGTCTCAAGAGCGTCCTTCTCGTTAGAAGGGCGGGGCGGGGGTGGCACATGACTGTATTGCTCGTGTTCGGTGGCGAGTGCATTGAGGATATCTGCCAAGGTGCATAGACACTCTGTTTCAATCATGCAAAGCGACTTGACAGCCTGCATTTTTTTTTTATGTGGGATAATGAGAAACATGAAATTTACAAGTCAGAATAAACACGAGTGAATGCGAGACAAATAAATGCGATACATACCTGCGCACTGAGTGTCGCTGGCAGATCGTCGTAATCGACCGGCTCCAGCATGAGCTGTTCCATAATGAAGTCATGCTGTTCCACAATGTCGTCAGTAGCAGGAGGAGGAGGAAGACAAGAGTTTGTCTGTGTCGGCGGTGATACGCCGGATGCTCGGTTCGTCTAAAAAAGTGACCAACGAAGCGAAAAAGAAAAGAAAAAGAAAACCGAGAAGGAAGGGTTATTATATGCTCTTGTCCTTCAGAAAAAGAAGAGCCTCTCTACCTTTGGACGCGCTTTCTCGAGAGTGGTCATCGTATGAAGCGAAGGGAGAGAAAGAGAAAGGAAGGAAGAAAGAGCCGGATAATAAGTGCTTAAGTATCCACCATTGATTGAGAAGGAAACCCCCCTAAAATTTGTGCATCGCTCGATATCATCATGCCACTTCCATGGTGGTCCAAATTTGGTACCCGGCGAAACAACCCATTCGAATACCAATGCATCCCCATACATACATACCATTTATGACATACCATGATCCACTTGGCCCTTTCTTTATGCACCACGGAACGGCATCCTCCTCCCCTCAGCCCCCCAATTTTCTTGAGCAGCATCTTACTTTGCCGTAGTTCTTGTAGTCTGCTGTGCCCCGTTCGCTGATTCTGGTCTTTTTTTTTTTTTTTTTTTTTGTATTGCATTTTTGCCACTTCCTCCCAGGGGGTACAGGACACCCACACGCACTCGCAAGAGAGAGAGAGAGAGTGCTTCGAAGTGTACAATGGGAAAATGAATCGTTGTATACGTTGGACATGTATAACAACTTTCAATCATACTTTTTCTTTCTATTAAGTTTATCTATACATCTTTTTAGCGCTCTGAGTAAGCATTTCAAGCGTATCAAACACATGTACGTATCGTTTTGATTGCATTTGCCTTCCCGGTTCCGGCAAACGATGATCGAGGCACGATCGCATTTTTAATCTCCTTACCGGTTAAAGATAGCTTGTTCCCCTGCCAAGGGGATAGATAGAGGAGTAAACAAAACCAGAAGGAGTGCGACTTTTAGGCTGTGTGTATGATGTGCTGTATTGCCACCCGAGAAGCCTGCAGCACACGTTATTCTCCAATAAAAGATTAGCATGTTTTTCAAACCTTCTTTTTTGTTTTCTCATTTTCTGTTGTAGCTCGATCAAATGAAGGAAACAAAGGAAGCATGTCTTTGTCCATCTTCCATGTATATATAAACAGAAAAGCATATGATACCAATGCTTTATTCTAATTGAAATGCTTCACGAGGCATCGTGTTTTTGAATCCTTTTTGAAAACGCTTGGCGCCCTTTCTCCTCATCCTCCCCTCCTCAATATTCTGCTTAGACCCGTCATTACGTCTCACACACGTTATTGAAATAAATTGTTACACTCGACCGTCCAAGAATAAGATTTCTTAATCCAAGTGTAACCTAGGAGCCTATCGCAAGACCCAATAAAACTTTCCCTTCATGTTATTGCTGCCAGTATTCAGTGGCAGTCATTACAGCATATGACTATTTGGGGGAAAAAAGAAAACAAGTTCGGGAGAGCCAACTTTTTACCGACATGATCGACTGGCTAAATGCTGAGTAAGAAAAAGAAGAAGGAAAAAGTTGGCACGACTGGACCATGCCAAGTGAGAAGCATCAGGCTGGACTGCATATCTCGACAAGCTACCAATGGATTGTGGCGAGAGAGAGACAGAGAGAGAGGAGGTGAGCCGCCCTGCTGCCAGCCAACTTCCTTTTTTCTCAGTCATTCGTGTCACCTCTCGCCGCTACCTCGCTTTGAGGGGGATGCCTTCCTCTGGAGGACGTATCTTCTATTCCTAAGCAACAGCGTGAACCATTCACAAAGGAGAAAGCGGATGTGGCAAGTACGAGCCTTTCCTCTGTTTGAGTCATGGGTATTACTGTTGTCCTCTGCCCTTTTTTCTTTTCGTTTTCCTCCTTTTTTACGGAACCCCTTTCATGATCATGCGCAACTCGCGTCAAAACCTATGGGCTCTTCTCCTGGTCTTTTGCCTTTTACCGGTGATGACAAATGCATGGCGTTTGTTTTGGGCTCGAGACGATACAGAGGCAACAGCTGCAGCATCAGAAGCAGCTGCACATCCACAAGGGGAAGGTACGAGCAAGTTTTTTTTTTCTTCTTCATATACTACTCGTCTCTCCTGGAGGCTCGGATGATAAACATGCCTGATCATCCCAAATTAAACATAGTCGGGCTGAGGGAGGATGACAGCAGCTGCACGGGCGATACGGCACTACCCCCGCTGCCGCAGCAGCAGCAAATGGATTTCTATGATGACGCGATCGCGTCTCACGAAAAGTTGATCCTGGACCATGGATTACGTACGTGAAAAAAAAAAAATTGATCCAGATGGAATGAGAAATATGTTCTCATATTTTCGTGTATACTGCCCATTACAATGAGGTAGATATCCTGTACAACCTCGAAAAAAGGACCCAGGACTGTTTCAAGCAAGCAGCAACACATTTACAAGAAGGATGCCGATCTCTTTTAGTATCCAACCATGACAAGATGGCTTGCAAGTATCGAACGAGAAAAGCATAACGTGATCGGCAACCTCATCTAGGCTCCTCTCTCTTTTTCCGTTCAGATGCTCTCGAATTAACGCTCTGCGAGGTAGCGACTGCCAGAATCGTTGTACCAAACGTGTGCGCACGGTTTACGGAGTCAGCTGAGCAGGGACGTTCAGGCGATTATACAAAACTTGTTCAACAATGCATTACGTATGATAGCGGTTGAAATCGTCATCATCTAACATCTTATTCGGCATCACGCTTTATTGCTGTGCTTCTATTCGTTCATGTAGTTTACTGGCAGCTGTACCTCAAACATGGACATCTTATAGCGGTATGAACTCTCCCGACACAAATGTGTCCGCTGACATAAAACTAGTTATTCATTTCTTACTGTGATCATGATGATTAGGCTACTATCGGGATGCGGGTACAGTAGACAGTCCTGCTGGTGGTTCCACCCGTACCACACTTGTTGAACTAACCTAGTATCTTGGTCTTTTGTCCTTCCAGAGGCCATGTGCTTGGCTGTACGCTATCCAATAGAGCGAGGTGAGAAACGCAAGTAAACGCTTATGATATCATGAGTGTTCATACAGTAGCGAATTAAAAAAATACGTTGTCATACGACAGAGCGACTGGAGCAACTCCATCATAACATTACGCGGTATCAAATCAAGCAGCTTAGCCTATTGCAGCACCAGCAAAAGTATATGGAAGCATGGCGCCATGAAGAAAGCATTCGCTTGACGCAGCTGCATAGCTTGCAAGACCGTCTGTGGGAAAACATGCAACATTCTTTTGACGTAGCGTCAGCCTCCTCATCCTCTGCTCTACCTCATATTATTAAATTAGAATGCAACACGGCAGCAGTCAGACTACTTGCAAGCTTTATCGACGGCAATTGTCAGACTGAAGGAAGAAAGCGAAGCAGCATTGTTGACAAACCAGCACCAATGGGAACTCTACACACAGTCAGGTCAACAACATTGGAATAGTCTGTGGGACTTTGCCCATGACACGCTAACCAAGGTAAGCCATCTCAACGTATGGATCAGCTTGGCTGAAACGTTTTGAAGGGGATCGATCAATTGGACACTCGTCTGCGTGAGGTATTTGACACCAGCGATAAATTGCTCATGCAGCAGTATGAGGCAGACGCTGGCTGGGAGTCCATCAAGGTAAATAAAAAGAAGGGAGAGAGAGAGAGGTGGGGGAGGCCCAGATGACGTATGTGACTGTACTCACAATCCATATATCAATTAAGAGTGCCCAAACACGCGTCTTGCGTGATTGGGATCAAACATGGACGCACGTTAATACCAGTCTCATTACGATGCTGCACGACACGGGCCAAGAGATTCAGCAGCTTCAGCAACAAGTTCATGACATTCGTGAGCAAATATTTACCTTGGTCCAATCTGTGCAACGAGCGTCACGGCGCCTGATGTCCTTCATGAGTACGTTTTACACTTCCATACCGTGCAACCGTTCTTAAAACGAGTTAGGCCTGACTCAGACGCGCTTCGCGGGTCTTGTGTTCTGTACTGTGCTGGTCCTGGCGCAATGGCCCAGGCAAATGCTGTGGCAGACCGGCGCGTCCGTGTGGGACCTGTGCCACCGACGTCCTGGGCTTGGATGTGCCCTGGGCATTATTGCACTCTTATTAAGCCTGCCGATCCTTTTCACCTCGGTTATGGAGGCCGACGGGGGAGGATCCAGGTGGGCAACAGCCGCGTATGGTTGCGTGAGTATAGTAATTGATCCTTGTGAACCGTCAAGGTGACTCAACTCTGTCATCTTTTTACTCATACGCATACAGGTGTTATTCTTGTGCGTAGCATCCTGTCTGTATTTCTGCCCTCGTCCAAACTTATGCTCCAAGTCTGGATGGATATCTCGCCATCTACCGACCCACGTCGCCACCACCACCATTACCGCCCCTCTCTCCACTCCTAACGATGGCGGAGAACCGACCGGTGGATTTCCACTAATCAACAACGGGGATAGAAGGTACACGCGGAACGAAAGAAGATGGAAAAAAGGAAAAACCAAGTGTGCAAAAGCCATTCTGATGACTACATACATATACAGCAGACTGAATCAGTTCTACGACTTGATCTGTCAGGATGTGTAAAACCCTAGTAGCTACCCTGTCTTAACGTTCTGCTTGATCCTGACGGCCTTCTGCTGGCTCGCCTTCCTCATGCGCCTGTCTATGCTTCTCCAAGACTTCCATTGCTTCCTCCGCCTTGCCTTCCAATGCCGTGCGATCATTGACGAGCGCCACCAGGTCTTCTTTTTCCATCTCTAGTAGCATACCCGTTACCTTGCCCGCAAATTCTGGAAACTTGGCTTGACTAATGTACAAAAATCTATCGTTAAATACAGCAAATAAAAAAAAATATGGATAAAAGGACGACTTACACGACCGCATATATCCGTTCACCCAGCACCTGGTTCTGCACTTCCTCGGGGTACGATGCGAGGTCGTCGATGACTAGGGCTGGCTGTTTTTCGTCTTGCGATTCCTTTTTCTGTTCGATATCTTCCTCCACGACCGACACCGGCGTCGGGATCGTGTCCGTACCGCCTGGCGAGGACGACGCAGTGTTGGTGCCTGCTACGGCGGTCGGGGTGACAACAGGAAGGGTGGCAGGGGGCAGGCCAGTCGGACCAGAGACATGGTGGTGTTGTGCTGCTGCCGCTGCTGCCGCTGCCGCTGCCGCTGCCGCCGCATGAGCCGCATGCTGAGCTGCCATGGGATGTGTGGAAGGCACATAGTACGTGCCGGGCGGGGGTGGAGGAGGAACAGGGTACTGCTTCATGTAAGACTGGTGCTGGTGCTGCTGATGGTGGTGTGGGTGGTGATGGTGGTGGTGATGATGCTGCGGGGTCGAATGCGACCAACTGCCCGCTCTTGCCGGGGGCCGTGTTCGGTGCTGTTGTTGAGGAGGTCCAGGCGGGTAGTTGTAGTCATAGTACACTGGGTAGCTGTTGACAGGCACTGGTATAAATGGCTAGTAGGAGTCAGTTAAACAAAACAAAACAACAAATATAAAACAGAAAGCAAACAAAAATAATGCGTGACGCAAAAGTTAGACACTTGCCTGCTGCAGATGCAATGGGTGTCGGGCATGGATGCCTCCATCAATCGTATTGCGGCGATCTTCCTTGCGCTGCGCCAGCGCGACGTAAAGCGGCTTTGAGGAGAGGGTGTGACCATTCATTTCTGCCACTGCGCGGTTAGCTTCCTGGGGCGAGCTAAAACAGACAAAGCCATAGCCTTTCGACTGTCCGGTCTGCGTGATTTTCAGGAAAACACACGATGGTATGGTGAGTCATGGCAAGGATAAACAAAACATCTTGCAGGACCCTCTCTCTCTCTCTCTCACTATTTTACCTTTTCATCCCGCATCACCCTCGCGCTGGTGATCGTGCCAAACTTTGCAAACTCGCTCCGTAGCCGGTGATCGTCAATGTCGTCATCAATGTGTTTTATGTAAAGGTTCATGCCTTGGTATCGGCTTGGGTGGGGCGGTTTTGACGACGGGGGGCGGCCGCTGTTACTGTGGGTGTTATTGCCAAACGTACCATTTCCCATGGTGACACTGTTGTTGCTGCTGTTAGTATGACCGTGATGTTGCAGTCGCTGCTGTGGCTGCTGCTGCTGCTGCTGCTGCTGTTGTTGTGGCTGTGGCTGTGATTGCTGTTGTTGCTGCTGCCTCCAAGCCGCTTCATCCTCTCGCTCGGCACGTTTCTGTGCGCGAGAAACTACCAGGCGACGGCCAATATATTCAGTATCGTTCATTTGCTGCACGGCTTTCTCGGCATCTTCGTGCTTTTCAAAATTGACAAAGCCAAACCCTTTCGAGCTGCCAGATTCATCGCGCTGAATGAGCACGGAAACGATAGGTCCAAAGCCTAAAAAGAGTTCACGCAGTTCTTCCTCCTTGATGTCCGGCATCAAGTTTTTGACATAGACGTTGGTGAAACGTGACCTGGCTTCTTCCATCCGCTGTTGTTGACGTTGTTCTCGCTCTCGCTTCGGTATATGATGACCCACAAAGCTAACAGACGGTTCCATACGATAAGCACCCTTTGTCCATTTTTTTTCTTGTTTTGCTTGACTCACAGTTCGCGATCATACACGGTGGCGCCATTGACTTGCCGGATCGCATTTTCGGCTGCATCGAGGGTATCATAATGGACGAAGCCGTAACCTTTGGAGTTGCCCTGGACATCGGTGACGACTTTGCAGGACAAGATACTGCCATATTGTGCGAAGGTGTCATGGAGTGACTTACTCGTCACCGAGGGATCGAGGTTCTTGACAAAGATATTGCCTCCAGACACCTTGCGCTTAGCGAGGTCGCGCTGGGACCACATGATGCGACAAGGCTTGCCGTTGATATGTGTATAGTTCAACGCGGTCAGAGCTCGTTCGCCTTTTGTCCGGTACACGACAATAGAAGCGAGATAGATAGATGGGAGAGAGAATGTGTGTAAAAATCCACGAATACAGGCGCAGAACATAATCATACACACGGACCATCGATTTGTTCCTTAAAACTGACAAAGGCATATCCCAGGCTGCGGTTGCTAATGGCGTCGCGGCATACACGCACGCTCTCCACGGGGCCGATGGAGCCGAAAAGGCTGTAGAGCGTGCTCTCCTGCACAGACTCATCCAACTCGCCCACGTACAATGACGCTGAGCCCGAGAAGGTCCTGCCAAACGAGGACGAGGAGGAGGCCCTGCGTTGCTGTTGTTGTTGTTGTTGTTGTTGTTGTATAGTGTGCGACCGATCGTGTGCGGCTGCCTGTGCTTGCGCAACCGCGATTTCTCTTTGCTGGGGCATTGTAAGGCCACGCGGCGTGATCGACTCGCTTAAGGGTGGGAATCCAAGCGATGGAGTTGTCATGCGAGACTGGCAAAAAAGAAAAAAAAAGTGAGAAAAAGCCGGTCAGACTCTCCGCTATTAACCACATGAACAACAAAAAAAATCATAGTTGACGACACTTCACGCACCCCCACACACCCCACACACACACACACACACAACGCACACGGTTCCCTTTTTTCGATCCGGTTAAATACGGTGACAGCAAGAGAGGCTAGGCTAATTGAGTGCAATATATTTTTTAGCAGTAGACTCATTCCGCTATCGAATGCCCCATATTTGCGACAGTCTTTCTCTTGTAAGAGAAGTCCCTTCTCCTTTTTCTGCGCTCTGCTCTCATATTCCATCCCCTTCTTCTCATGCACTTTGACGAACAGAGTGGATCACCACCTCCATCGTCCTTACTCCTTTACCCCTTTTTTCATAGCTTTTTTTGTGTAAATATGCTAGTGAATGTTTATGCATATGTATAGATGCTTAATCAAAGATGCCTCCCGTGCCTCGCGATGCCGTCTTGACCACGTCCCGGTTCTTTCGCTTCTCTTTGCCCTTGACCTGGTTCCGCCGTACTGCGCTGCGTACGTTTTGCCGGTTCGCTTGTCCTCGCAGTGATCTGGACACCCGTTCCTTGATGTTGTCGTCCGTCATCTTTTCTTTGCGGACCTTGGGTTTGGCGTCTCGATGTGCTTTGAAGTCTCGGTTGTTGATCTCTTCGGGTTCTGACTCTTCGTCTTGACTGTCCTGGCTCTTTTCCTCGTCTTCCTCTACAGACAGTGCTACGAATTTGGACTATGCCACGGGTTCAGCATAAACCTTGGGCGTATCACTTTAGGTGTAACCTACCTGCATGCTCTTTTCTTCCTCCCCGCCCTGCTCCTCCTTATCGGGTTCTTCATTCTGTGCCGATGCATCCGATGCTACTTGCTCTTCTTGGTCACTTTCTTCATCAACCTCGTCGTCCTCGTCCTCGTCACTGCTGTCCTCGTCTTCCTCGCCGCTTTCTTCCTTGATTTCTTCTTGGTACTATAGCAATAGCAAAGCAAAGCTGTGTCAGATGAACGGAATCCTCATCCGGTCATGGGAGCACTTACTGCTTCCAGCTCGTCTTGCATCTTTTTGCTAAAACCACTCGCGGCCACCTGAACATCGAGGCTGAACTCACGATTGACGTCCAGCTTGAACTTGGGATAAAGCACGCTTTCGTAACCAAACCTCCGGCGGAAGAACGTGCGGATGCAGTCGACGTCGCGATTAAAATAGCTGCAAACACACACACACACGGGTCAGATGAGGGTTTGCCATTTCCTTGCAAGAAAAGCTTACTATTCGGCGTTCGGATGAGACGTGGAAACCATTTGGGGGAAATCAATCAGGACGGGATCGCCGTTGGATCGGATTAAAAGGTTGAACTCATTAAAATCACCGTGGATGAGCCCGTACTGCGCCAGGCGTACAATAAGGTTCATCAGCTCGGAATACAGCTTGCCAGGGTCGAGTACTTCATCAATTTGACGTCTAAGGCCCGCGATGTCAGCAATAGGAAAGGAAAAAAAACATACAATAGAAGAGTTTATCCCCCCGGACTTACAGAGGGAATGCGTCAATCAATTCCATAACGACGCAGTGTCGGCTGGTATCGATGGGCTCGGGTACAGGAAAGCCATTCTCGTGAAGCACCTTCATGAAGGCGTACTCTTTCATGGCAGCCAGTCGTGACATGTACATCCAGGACGCAGACTTGCGCTTTTGCAGGTAATCGCGCTTGGATTTGATGGTACGGAACGAGACACGACCCAGTCTGCATATAAAATTTAGTTTCTTTTGCTATATCCAGGAGCAGACTAGAATCGTTTACCTCTGAAGCTTTAGTACCATCTGGTTTTCTTCCTCGTCGGCGACAAGATAGATATCTGGATGAACATAAGCGCAATGACTAAGCATGACAAGGCACACAACAAGCACGCACAGAGGAATAGGAACACAAGACCTACCGGATTCTTTGCCGACACCGATCTGGTTACCGACAGAGTAGACAGAGCCTCGCTTGGAAAACGTCTTCAGGGCGAGGTAATCGTAACCACCATAGGTGAGTCGGTAGCCGTCGTCTATGTTGTCTTGTCAGAGAATCGATCTCACTCTGCAGCCAGAGTATAGTTACATTTCGCGTTCTGGACCCGGGCGATAAGACCGTTACGAGCAAGATCGCCGACCAGCTTGTGGCTGCCACCGTGCCGTAATTTGGCGATCTGAGCAATCAGCGAAGTGGGCACCACTTCGTGGTTCTTGGAGCCCATTTCGACCTGCAGAGCATCCACGTTAGTTCAAAAACGAATGCATAGATCCTTGGCAGTATAGCTTACAGCAGTCAGAACGCGGAATTCATCCGCGCTCATATAACGGAGTGCCTTGGCGTCGAGCTTCATGGCGAATGTAAAGATCCAAGCAGTGAAAGCACGATACTTGGATGTGGCTTGAATCCCGAATTTGCATTGACCGCTGGGTGCCTGAGTGCCAAAATTTACCCAGATCCCTTCTTTGACCGAGATGCCTGCGGGGAAAGCTCGATCATGCATTTATCTTCACAAAAAATTGAAGGGAAGGTCACCAACATTCACGCTTACTTCAGCTCGCCACGCTTTTCCTTGTAACTTTATAGCGTACTGTATATGCATGACTAATACACGTGAAATACCATTTTAGCAGTTGATATACAAGGAAAAATACATGTGCCAACAGAAAGGTAACGGGATCACGGTGTATCTCATTGGATGCGCTTTTCTTAAAGACAACCTGGTGTACAATAAAAAAAGGAGTGCTTGAGAGTCATCTAGAGCCAATAAGGTCCCAATACATTGGCATGTCAGTCCCATATATGAAATCGCTCAAGTTCTTCAAAGAGCACATTGCCTATCCTGTCAAGTATCATGATATGCCGAGAGTGCGATGGGTGCTTTGTAATTGAGTAGCCTTTGGATAGCTATAGGTTGTTTGCGAGCAAGTCGAGCAATAGGGTAGTGTGTTGGTTTTGGTTTTTGACGCCAAAACGCGTAGTAAATCCAAATTGGGTGTTTTTGGGATTCAATACGCGAATTTTATCTCTTGTTTCCTTCATGGCAGACGCAGGCGAGGAGGCACTCGACTTGGCGAGGATCGAGCGGCTGGCCAGCCTCGGCTTGGATAGCCTCTTGCCGCACCATGCTCACCTCGAGAGCACTCGCACGCCTCGCTCACAACCTCACTCGGACCAGGCCTTCGACATGGTTTCGTCGGCTGTACCTGACATGGCTCATTGTAAGCTAAGCTAAGCTAAGCTGATCTGATTAAGCTGTTCTCTTTCTTTTCCTTGTTTCTAATGCTCACCCTAAGCAGTGTCTATCCATGACAGCCATGTCGATGCCGCTTCACCCGCTTCACCCGCTCCTCCGATCGTCGATCCACCCAGTCAAAGTGCTCCTGCCCAACGACGATCGCTGCGACCGCGATCCGCAGCCCAGAAGCATCCCTACAAAGCAGAGATGCTCATATTCAACTCGAAACTGCGCAGGGCACAATACCGTGAGCTGAAGAATCCGACGGATAGCATCATCGACGACTACTACCGTCGCAAGAACAATGACAAGGACGGCGAGGACGACGCACCGGCCTCATTCGCTATCCCCGAAGACAGTGACGACGAATACGCCTATGAAAATCACTGGAGCGACGACGAACGCTACGAACGCATACGCACAGTGAGCCACGCGCGCGCATCCACCTCGACGCAGGCACCGTCCAGGAAACAACACAAGATCAGAAGACAGCGTGCCACTCGGCTCCCATCACCGTCCCCGCCCTCACCGCAGAACGGCCCTGTTCTAAAGACCTACCAAAGCAAAAAGGCAAAGCGACGGGCAAAACACGCCATACCAAGAGCACAACCACCATCACAACCGCCTGTCTTGGGCCGACAGTCCTCTTCAGCAGGTGAAGACGCGCTGAAGCAGGTCTTTCCAGATTTCTTCCAAGACGACTTGTTCAGCAACGACGACGGTGATAATCACGACGACGATGACGACAATGAAGAGACTTCAGCCTTGATCTTGCCACACCGCCGACCTCGCCTTATTATCAGCAGCGATGAAGACGAGGTATACCCCTCCAGTCCTTCGCCTCCCGCACGCGCAGACAGCGTATGGAGAATTCCCAGCGACGACGACGACGACCAACCCCTGGCTCGTCGGAAATGCCCCTCACGCACACAGCCCTCCAGCCCAGGTATCTGGGATATCTCGAGCGACATGGACTCAGCCTCAAGCGCTGACGCTGCCGATGCCTCGGTCCACCGTAGCCACAGCGTCGAAATAGGCGGGTCAAAGTCTACACGACGTACCTCGCGACGGGATGACAAGAGTGTCCTCTTGTCACGCATGTCTGACCGAGCCTCACGACGCTCCGGGCAGCGATCGGCCAAGGGCAAACGCAATGACGACGACGATCTGGACGGATTTATCGTAGACGATGGAGCGGAGCTCCGGCGAAGGATCGAAAAACGTTCTCTACATGGCGTTCTTCCCCGGTCGTATCTGAACCCGCTTCCTCCACGCTCTCGCACTGCTGCAGACGAGGATGATAGCGACTCGGATACGAACAGGGGCTCACACCCCTTCCCCCGACACCGGGCACTGTCCGCCAAAAACAAAAATCAACGTATACCTCTTAAACGCAAAATATCCTCCTACGAAGACGACCTCGTCAAGTCCTTGGACGACGCATCACCGACCCCCGCCTCCCCTCGGTCAGCAAGCCCCGCCCCCCACATCATACCAGCACTCTCCTCGCGCGCAAGCCTAGTGCACACCCGCTACCTGTGTCGCCACCTCCTGCCACAACTGGTCGCACCGCCCCCCAGCTTTGAGGATCCGTCCTTTGGCCTCTACATGATGGACCGCATCCAGACCGTGCATCGCCTGCTGGAGCCGGGCTCTGAACAAGCACAGCAGCAGCAAGCATGGCTCCAGAACGCGTTTTGGTACCATTTCCAGCTCCTGGCGAACCTCTACGACGATACGCCCGGCGCGATCCCGCCTGAGCGCGCGTGCAATGACTGCATCGAATTCTACTTTTCCGTCTCGCGCTGCATGGGGAACGCGCCCGATCCGGCAAAACAGCTCTTGTTGACTTTTCTCAAGACACAGATCCAGCAGTTCATGCGACGCGTGCTGAAGCTCATGGTCCCGGCCACCGACGCGCTGTATCCCAACACACGGCCGGCCGTCACGCAGGCTTTGCTCGCCCTCCTGATCTATAGCTTGGACTGGACGTATCGGCTCCACCGTCTGGATGCCACCTGGGGAAAGACGGCCGAGCTCTGGCCATCGGCACGCACCCTGGCCTGGATGCTCTACTCGCTCTCACCCGCGAGCGCCACCTACGCCGTTCATCTCGGCGAGATGGAGGTGCGTGCACAGCAGCCACTCGTCGTGGAGGGCTGGAAGGTTCTTTTGATCCTAGCGCCGCGTATCTACGATGACGACGGTTGCGTTTACCGCATGCTCGTAGATATCGCCAAGCGGGTGGATGGAACGGACTTTAAGATGCAAGGCGAATGGGCTCACTTGTTCGAGTCCATCCATAGACTGGATCTGGATGGCCATATCAACTGATTCATTTGCCGTTCTGCGAGACATTAGACTTAACCCTAGTACCCCTTTAATCATGCTATGCTGAGCTGCAAAATGGCTGCTTTGTAAATAATACTACGAATTGAGCAAAAGATGCGTGTGTATCTGTATATAAATATATATATATATTATCATGCTATCGGACCATACTCATCGAACTAGCACATATCTTTGGTTTGGATGGCATGCTTGGCTTGCTCCAAGCGCGTGATAAAGAAATACCCTATGAAAATGCGCGAATAGCGCATGCGTATGCTGTTGATCAATGTAAATTGGAGTCTTTACAAAAAATGGCGGGAGACAAAGAGCGTGCTTATCATGCACGCGGTGCTGCGGATTACGCCATAGGTGGGACTCTTTGTGTACCTTCTGGGCTCAATCACTCCACACCACAGCCACAGGGACCCATCGATCTGAATTATTTATGAGGGTTTCCCTTCTTCGATCTTTAATAAGCCTATCAGCACTCGTCTTTTTTCCTGCGCGTGTCGTCTCATATACCTAGGTTGACATCGGCTGTTCTAAAGCTCGCTGCCTTGGACCAGGCACCTTGGATGATCGCGGATTATCTCACGATAAACACAGCGTACGAATGATTGGAAGGACCGACGTCTTACTGTCATACCTTAGCAAAGTATCGGAGCTCGAGAACCATGTACCTCGGTAGGACAGGTCACCGGTCCTGATCGTGCGTGTTCCCTATTACGTATGTGTCACTCCTCTATTGTACCTACGTAGTGCCGTGATCTACTCTGCAGCCTTACATGTATACAACCAGTGTACATCGCTGCAAAAAGGGTGACATTTGCGTCCGCTGCAGTGTCACGCAGTACCCATCCTATTTTCGTCCCATTCCGCTTTTTCTTTTTCCATTGTGCTCATCCGAATGTATGGACGTGTACCTAGATATATATATTACAGCTTATATAAGCACGGAATAAGTGCGGAGACGTCAACGCCACTTGTCTTAGCATCCATGCAGGATGGCACATGGGCTGACCAACAAAAAAAAAAAAAAAAAAAAAGAGGCGACATATCCCAATCAAACAATGAGGACCTCCATCGAGATCACCACTTTCCTCCCCTATGTACAGTATAGCACATGGAAACACCCAGAAATGCACGGTCTTGAGCATATCAGGGATGACACTATGCGTTGTTCCCCGCTCCGTTCGGTCCCCTTATCCTCAAGCCCAACGTCCATGGAAACTCATTGGTAAGTCCTGTTGCGGCGCTCTTTGGATACCACGAACAACAGCGCTCGTCAGATAGTATCTGTTTTGCTGGTCTTCCCTGAGGCGCATAAAAATTGCATATCGTGCGTAGGTTTAAACTTGAAAATAAAGCAAGAAGAGAACAAGTGGGTGGAGGTGGAGGAGGACGCAGAGCCTCGATACACTTGAGTCAAGGCAATCTGAATAAAGAAGGAATAAAGCCATTACGAGCCCTTCCTTATAAGAGGACTTTTGGCTGGCCTAGAGTAGCTAACAATGGTATTCGCAAGTCCTCCTTTTCCCTTTCAGGCGGCACATGGAAAGCGAGAAAAGTAAAAAAACAGCCCGCCCAGGCGGTTCACGAAACAAGGTTCAAGAGAAATGGCAGCCAATGAAACCCCGCGGGCGATATTGAGCACACTTTTTTTACAATTGGGAAATTGGCTGTCCGTTCCCTTCTGCTGCAGATTATTATTGTACACAACACCCATATCGCACCTCAACACGCACTCCAAGCATATTATATTATTGCTATTCTTATTTACACACACCGAACACCCAACTCACCTTCTTTTTTTTTTTTTTTGCTCTTTTTACTACTTTCCGCTACTATCACTACCACTATCGCCCTGTAGAGAGACCACTCCCTTTGTCGCTTGCAACCCAGTGACTCTCTTATTCTATTACCCGTTCAAAGCCCTTAGTCGCTGCTGTCTGCTCTTCCCATGTCCATGTCACAATTCACCGCATCCACTGGATCTTCCGATTCCTTTCGAGCTGTCACCACCACCAAGACGACCATGACAACCGATACCGACGCTGGCAATGTTTCAATGAGCTCGATGGCCCCTCACGACCACGAAAGGTAAAATGACAACTGCTTTGTTGTCCTTTCTTGCTTTTGTCTCCCTGCCTCGCGCCTGTGTGGTAGATGACACCGCCCGAATGACAACTCACGCTGTGACCCCACCTTAGCACCACCGATCGTGCAGAGTCACCGACGCTTCCGCCTGAACGTCATGGCCGTCCTCCTGCCGATCTGGCGGCGGAGCAGCCACGCAGCCCTCACGTCGCTTCCCCCGTCCGAGGTTACAACAGTACGCATACGGTGTCCTCACCCGACTATCAGCAAGGTATAAAAAAATAACATGTGCCTCTAGAATTGCGCTGCTAAATCATGGTGATTGTTTATGTGTAGCGTCCTTTCACCATACGAGCAGCTTCACCTCCTCCTCGGCTGCTTCCGGTCAGCCTTCACCGCCACAACCGATGGAACGCGCCCGGTCAGCGCAATCGTCACGAAGCAGCAGTCATCCTCATATCAATGGCACCTCCAGCAGCAGCAGCAGCAGCCATAAACACCACCCCAGCTCATCCTTACGCCACGCCGCCTCGCATGGTGCGCTGCCCTCGCGCCGGTCCAAACGCTCGCTGTACGTGCCAGACCACATGGCAGCTGCCATTGAGCTGAGCGCGAGCCCGACCGTCCCTCCTGCGCCCGCCGCCGGCATGTACTGGTCCCGCGCTGTCACCTACGGTCGTGGCCCTTCGCGTCCTTTGCGTGCCCATACTGTCAATCTCATTGGAGAGCAGCTCTTTGTCTTTGGTGGCTGTGACATCAAGACCTGCTTTAATTCCTTGTATATATTGGATATGGGTAAGCTCACCTTGTCACAGCGATTCCTCAGCTTTACGAATATGTATCATTGAATATTTTCTTTTATCAATTTCTTCTTGTAATAGATGCCATGACGTGGTCGAAGCCTCGGACACTCGGACAGCCACCACCGCCCTGCCGTGCGCATTCGAGTACGCTGGTCGAACGGGACCTCGGCTCTGGCAAGCGGGCCCATTACTTGTACATGTTTGGTGGTGGCGACGGTCCCAATTACTTTAATGACCTCTACGTGTTGCATGCAGGTAAGAGGGAGAAGGAGCCGATCTGCCCAACCGTGTCTTGTGTGCTTATCTTTCTCTTTTGTGGCACCGTAGATACCCTGACATGGTCGAAGCCCATCACCGAAGGCATACCACCCTCGCCTCGTCGTGCGCATGCCACCTGTCTCTGGAATGACAAGATCATCGTGGTTGGTGGTGGTGACGGTGCACGCGCGCTCGCCGACGTACATATGCTCGATATCTCGGATCCTATGCGTCCGCGGTGGTCGCAGATCAAGCCGTCCGGCACGGCCCCCATTGCGCGTGGCTATCATACCGCCAATCTCGTCAAGGACAAATTGATCGTGTTTGGCGGTAGCGATGGCCATGAATGCTTCAGCGATGTGCATGTCCTGGACCTGGGTAAGTTGGCAGGAGAGGCCCCAAGGATATACATATAAGAAAAAAAAGGGCAAATGTACAGACGGAATGATGCTCATCTATCAACCCTCTTTTTCCTTTTTTATGTGATCAGTGGCGAACCGGTGGGCCCAGATCGAGCTTGACCGAATTGTACCACGTCTGGCGCACACGGCCTCGCAGGTCGGATCCTACGTTTTCGTGATTGGCGGCCATGACGGCGGTCGCTATTCCAACGAAGTGCTGCTGCTTAATCTCGGTAAGCCCAGATACCACGAACGGACACAGAGGAAAATGAAACGCTGATACCTTTTTTTTTTATTTTTCCTCTGCTATTTCTGTAGTCACGATGAGCTGGGAGTCTCGCAAGATTTATGGAGGTGCACCTAGTCCGCGCGGATACCATGCAGCTGTGCTGCACGACTCGAGACTGTATATTCTTGGAGGCTATGATGGCAAAACGGTGTTTGACGACGTCTACATGCTCGAGCTCAGCGCATGCGCGTACCTCCCTCAAATCACCAACTTTGAAATAGACGTATAACTCCCACCGTGATCCACGCATTCACACACCACATCCTTGTCCTTTTTTGCGTCGCTTCTATGCGCAGGGTCCCTTTCCTCTATCGCTCGCTCGCCCGCTCTCTCGCACACACACACACACGGTACACTTTCTCTCTTTTTCCTTCGCTGCCGCTCTGTCTTTATCTATCTATCTCTGCCCTTATTTCATCCCAGCTCCTCCCACAGTAGCCTTACCTACGCGCAGTTATCATGTCTTCTTTGTTATCTTGTCTCTCCTAATTGTTTATTCTTATTTCCACCCAAACACACAGACTGCACTCACACACACACACACACGCTTTTTTTTTTACTAGAACGCCGCGATATGCGCGCGCAATCCCGATAAGGACGCGTCCTCTTATCCTAATAAGACGCTTTTCGAAATAATACTATTTTATGTCATATCTTGACGACTATTTCGGAGTGCCGCGGGCTGGGGTCGCTCTAGCATGGGATAGGACTTTTGCTGCTGTGGGGTGGTCGCGTGGAACGCGTTTTGTTGGCGGGGGCGGTAAAAGTCCCGGTGCTGCTGCCAGTGGAGATCGAGCGAATTGGGAGGTGGCGATCTCGGGTAAAAAGAAAGAATGACATAGGCAAGGCCGATTGATATACTAAAGATGGTGACGATGATATTATATGCGGTCGTACACGTAACGAGACAGCCCAAACTAGATAAATAATTGGTGCCACCATCATGTCACATCCCCGTTCGAAAAAAAAGAACATATGTATATCATATCATAATGGGTCCGATCAAAACGGCACAGTCCCCTTTTTTTTCCTTGCGCTTACCTACCAGAGTAAAACCAGGCCCTTGCCTCGATGTAAACTGAGGAACCCAAAGTAAACGTATGCTGGAGAGCATGACTTGATTTCATGCAACGTTAAAAAGACACACAGGATCCTACAGTTGTCAAAAAATGAGAATGCTATGGAGTTTTTTTATGAATAGTGTTATACTTGCGCTGCGTAAACACTTTGCATGATCTCCACCAGGGTTCCGTGTACGCCCTTGACGATCGCGGCTGCAAACAGGAGGATATACGCGGCGATGTTTGTCGCGTTCATCGCCAAGCTCAGCATGTTCTCCACACGCTGTCGCGAAAAGTGGCGCATTGGTTTTCCGTCTTACGTTTATTCTATCAAGTAAAGAAAAAGGAGAAAGGTGTATACAGAAAACGGAGAATTTTTTCTGATGGGATATCGGGGCAGAGGGGGGAGATTAGACCTTAAGGCAGAACAGCGACAAAAGAAGCAATTACCGTTTTTGTCTGCCCAGTTGGGGTTTTCGCACAGACCAGCCCGGACATGCAGGCCCGAACGCGTTGCCCGCCCACTCCATCTTTTTCGTTTTGGGTTTTTCAAATCCCAAGCGGGGGAAAAGCTTTCCATCCCTTATCTGGCATTCATCTTGGTCCTGCCTCGACCCATATCGTCATGATCTGTCTGTCTGTCTTTCAAGAATCGTTCTGTGCCGCACTGTCACACCGTCCCTACTTCCCTCCCGTCGCTTTGTCCATACACACGCAAAAAGCAAAACGTTGATCGTACCAGATCTCACCCGTTTCAAATTCAAGAAAAATCCCTCTTGGGGCGATGGGGCGACTGATTCTGCTTAGTCTAGAGGGGGGAATCGAGCGCTCCACAGAAAATGAAGCGGCGGTGACATGCACTGGCAGATGGGGTGTTGTTGTCTGCTGTGTATCATGTCCCATCATGTGCCTTCACATCGGTGACGCATCAGGTTCCCACTCGTCATTCGTCTCACCTTCGAGCTTCATAACCCCTTATGGCCACCACCAATGCATTCCCCATCTTTTGGAAAACCAGAACCGGGTGGAAATCGTTTTTATGATGTGACACCATTGGTTTAAAAAGAGCAAGTACGGATGCAGGTGTTCCGATAGGTGCACAGAGATCCCAACCAAAGATTCGGCCCATGCTGCTTCTTTCAAACTGAGTCCCAATGCCAGCTGCTCCGTGTGTTCGCTGCGCTTCTTTGACCTTGAATGAAGAGAAAATAGACCCCTTTGAAACTATACACATACACATCAACATCATCATTGACGGCGTTTCCTTTTTGTTTCGCTTGCACTTGGACTTCAGTAGTATGATATATTTATCTTACTGCGAAATACGCGCCATTATCCCACTAAAAAAAGAAAAAGAAAAAGAAAGGACCAAAAAGGATGGAGGTGTTGCCTTCATTATTTTTTCCTAGACGGGTAGAAAGAGACATAGGTGCATAGACAAAAATCTTTTCTTCAACAACCATGTGAGGTGACACAGGAGAACAGGACAAACAATGATCGCGATCTCGACCGTGTGGAAATATATATATAAAAAAAAGGTCCTTATCGTTGAGTCCCATAATCCCCATCTGCCCGCCTTTTCTTTTTAAATAACTTCTTTTCTTTCTTCCCCTTTCTACTTTCTCACACCTTTCCCCCTCTTCAGATGCAGCGGACACTCGATCGACTTGACTATTATTACCAAGTAATACACACCACCATCCTCAGCAAGCAAAATGCCGCCAGTGGTCTCATGCCGGCTTCGGTGGCTATCACCGTAAGAAAAAAGTGAAAACCCGTGTTTCTCGAGAAATAAGCTGAAAAAGAAAATGGGTTGCAGACGCACGGTGACTACACGGATGCCTGGGTTCGGTAAGCAAAATGCGTCTGTCTGCACGGCCGAGAACACGCTTATACTCAAAGGTTGTCGACAGCGACAATGTCTATTCCATCTATGCAGTGCATGGCCTGGCCCTCGCGTACAGGCGCGTCGATGACAACAAAGGCAGAGCATGTAGGTGGCTCCGGCACCCCGTAACGTGGATGTTTGCTTATCATCATGATGACGTGTAGTCGAGCTGGAGCATGCGGTCGTCAAGCTGATGCGGGGTCTGCTTTTCGCCATGATGCGACAGGCACCGAAAGTGGAGAAATTCAAGCAGACCCAGTCACTTGAACACTCTTTACATGCCAAATACAACACAGAGAATGGCGAGACCGTCGTAGGTGACTTTGACTGGGGTCATCTTCAGGTAAGAGAGCGAGAGCGTCAAGTTTATGAATTTTTTTTTAATCACTCTGTTTTAAAAGATTGATGCGACCAGTGTCTTCTTGCTCGCACTCGCCGACATGACAACGAGCGGCATAACCATCATCTATACCCAAGACGAAGTGGACTTTGTACAGAACCTCGTATTTTACATCGAACGTAAGGACCAGGGTTATGTTTTAAACGCATACATTGACCCTTTTTCTTTTTCTTTTTTTTCCTCGATGGCTGCAGGTGCTTATCGGACGCCGGATTATGGTATCTGGGAGCGCGGCAACAAGTCTAACCACGGCCAGCCCGAGCTCAACTCGTCCTCAATTGGCATGGCGCTCGCTGCTCTACGTGCCATCCATGGCCTGAACCTCTTTGGTGCGCGCGGTGGACCGACCTCGGTCATCCACGTACTCCCGGACGAGCTGACCCGGAATGCGACAACACTCCACAGCTTTCTGCCTCGCGAGTCGAAATCCAAAGAGATTGATGGTTCCGTCCTGTCTGTGATTGGCTTTCCCGGCTTTGCCGTCCAAGACCCGGAACTGATTCGTCGGACCAAGCAGGAAGCCAAGGAAAAGCTCGAGGGCCGCTACGGCTGGAAGCGGTTCTTGCGCGACGGTCACCAGACCGAGATCGAAGACACCTCGCGCTTGCATTACAACCTGAACGAGCTGAAGATGTTCGAGGACATTGAGTCGGAGTGGCCCCTCTTCTTTGCTTACCTCATCCTCGAGGGCCTGTTCACGGGCAATCTCGAGCAGGCGGAGGACTACTTTAAGAAGATTGACAAGCTCGTGATTGACTCGACCACGCTCGAGACCCCCAAGGGCCTGGCCTCACCGAGCCTCTCATCGGCGTCGTCCAAACAGTCAGAAGCCGAGGTGCACATCCCGTTGCTGGCCGAATTGTACTATGTCCCCAAGGACCTGATCGAGGCCGAGAAACAGAATCCACACTCGCAAGAACGCCTGCCGAACGATAACTTACCGCTGGTCTGGGCCCTCTCGCTCTATCTCTTGGGCTGCCTCATCCGCGAGAATCTTCTCTCTCCGGCCGAGTTTGACCCGCTCGGCCGTCGGCTCAACGCTTCGCGGATACCCCAGCAACACACTGTCCAGATTGTCCTCTTGTCCGAAGATGAGGCGCTTCAAAGTAGACTGTCCATGTACGGCCTCGAGACCCAAGCTGTGTCTGAAATTGAATCGAGCATCACGGTGCTGAACCCCAAGGCCCTCATGGATGTCTACGCCGGCCTTGGACGCAACAACAAGCTTGGCCTGAGCGGCCGACCCAAGAGGTAAAGTGGGGGAAAGACAATGGGATTTAGAAAAGGAGAGGAGTCTGGCTCACACGCTCTTTGGTTAGACCGATTGGCGTCCTCGGCACCTCGCGATTGTACCGGATCCAGGGCCGGCTCTATGCATTCACGCCCCACTTTATGGACAATGAAGAATTCTACCTCAACTCGGATCCGGACTACCTTGTCTCTGCATTTGAGAGCGAGCTCAGCTTCACGAGCAAGAATTGGTTCTACCCAGGCCGGCCGACGATGGTGGTCGTCCTGACGAATGCGTTGCTCGGCAACATGCGTGGCGGCCTGCAGAACCTTGACACGGACCCGCGCCAGGAAGCTGCGCTGCGTGTCGCAGGCGCCGGATCGCTGGGCAACCAGTCCAAGAAGAACCTGCTCAACTTCTTCATGAACCTCCGGTGCGGCGAGTGCAACGGCCATCGCGTGCGCCTTTGCCGCCTCGTCGAGAGCGTAACGACGAGCAACATTGAGTCGCTCGACTTCTTGATCAACCAGCCCGACATGGACTGGGAGAGCATCCTGCTCGTCGCGGACAAGACGGCGCGCCGCCGGCGCACGACTCCGATCCACCGCAAACTCAATTACGACGCCAACGAGACGCAGGCGAGCACGCCCGGAACGGGCGGTCAGCGCACACCGGGTTCCAAGACACCGCGCAAGCGCAACAGCGCCTTCCAGGGCAAGTCGTCGCTCGCGTCTCCGCTCGACCGGCTCAACCAGGACAGCTACTTTGCCGAACTCACCTCCGCCCTGTCCCATCTCGACGCCAATGACGGCCAGCCCCGCTTCCGTCTCAAGGAGCCCGAGGACAGCCCAGTCCCGTCGGCGCGCAAGGCCGTGCGGGGCGCGCCCGACTCGCCGCTCGGCAAAGAAGAGACGGCCAGCCCGGAAGCGCTCCAGCCGCCTTCCAACGCGGGCACGCCACCCTCGGTGTCCGACACGCTTGCCCTCAATCTAGGCGATCCGTCCCAGTTTCAACAAGCCGTCGAGAGCTTGGTTGAGTCGGTCAATTTGTACGACCAAGTGGGTAAGTACACACATGCACATGCACACACACATATATATATATATAGAGAGAGAGAGAAATCCACTCCAGGTCTGGGAAAAAAAACATTCATGCTCACACTGTTTTCCAGATCTCCTGCAGTACCTGGCATCCTGCAAACCCGATGACCACTACATCCCTGAGCTGCAGGCCTCGATCCATGACCTGCTTGAGGAGGTCTATCTCAAGTCGATGCGTCTTCAGTACTGGTCCGTCGCCCGTCAAGCGGCCGGTCTTCTCCACAAAGTTGTGCCTTCGCTGACGATCAATATCACCGATATTGTCATTCGCCAGAAGCAAATCAGTATCGGCTCGGGCCCGCGTGAGTACCTGATTTCGATGCCCATTGCCCCCGATGCGCTGAAGAAGATGATTGCCGACCATTGGTAAGCATTGTATACATAGTAATGAAGGCAACAAAAATTAGCAAACTGACGCAAGCACCGCGCCTATGTCTCTGCAGCCAAGATGATATCCGCGAAGGCCCGGTCGTGCAAGAGATCATCATTTACCTCGGCAGTCTGATGCGCACTGCACCCGAGTTCTTTGACGGCATCCTGCGCCTGCGCACGCACTACATTATCATTGCACTCCGCGAAGAAATCAGCCGCGTCAACAGCTGCGACGAGGAAGAGGCGGTCGAGCACCTGATGCAGCTCGCGCCCTTCGAGCTCAAGAGTCTGCTCGAGACCATCCTGTCCGGCCCGGACATGTGCGCAAGCGTAGGCGAAATCGCCATCCGCGACAACCCAGGCGGTACCCTCGTCCTTTCGCTTCCGCCCAGTGCACGCGGCCTCGGTGGTGGTGGCATCAGCAACAGCAGTAGCAGCAGTAGCACGGCACCGCAACTCACGCTGGCCAACAGCTCGCTCTACACGAGTCGCGTGGCCGCGAATGCCGAACAAGAGAAAGACACACCCCAGGAGGCGCAGGGGCTGCGCGTGCGTGTGCAGTCGGCCGGTTTTGCGTCGGGCAACTTTGCACGGGTCGAGATCAACGGCAACAGCATGGTGGCCAACTCGCGTGGTATCCACGTGTGGGCCATTGACACGTCCGCACCCAAGGTCGTCCTGGAGCGCGCGTCGTTCGATACGCATATTTCGGCAGACGAGGCGCGCGAGTTCAAAAAGTTCATTGACGCGCTCGCGCCCGGGACGCTCCTGGCCATGGCAGCCAAGGATGACTTTGTGGAGAATCTCGGCGAGGTGGGTATCTCGGTCTTGGAGGGCCTGGGCAGCAAGCAGATCCGCCAGGTCGGCTACCGCGACTCGTATGTGTTTATTGGCGAAAAAGGTAACGTAGCACACCAAGAGGAACAATGGGGTAGGTCTGATGCTGCGACACACTCACACACACAACATTAGGTGGCGCTGCCGACCAAGTGGTGGAGATGCACAAAGGTGCGCATGACGGCCCGACCGACCTGATTGAGAAGCACCTCTCGGACCATGCCAACGCGGCGGTGGAGCCGCACAGCCGGATCGCCGACGTGTTCCCGACCGCGCACGGCCGCTGGCTGCGCCGACGCAAGAACGACGGTGCGCTCAACCGCGTGCCGCTCCATTTCTTCCCCAAGGTGTGGCAGATCCTCGACAGTTCGCAGGGCATGCGCATCCGCGAGCACACCCTGCCGCGTGACCCGACCGTACTCGAAAAGACGCCCGAAGAATTCAGCTTTGCCCTCGCGGTCGAAAGCTTTTTGGGCTGGTTCGTCGATCCGGCCGAGCGCCAGATCGCGGTCGAGGTCTTGACTGTGATTAGCAAGTTGCAGGAGCGCAACCCGGAGATGCGCATGCTCGACCACATGCTTGATATCTCGCTTCTGATGGATACCGCCGTCGAGTTCTTCTGGATGAAGCATATTCGGGACGATCTTCTGCCCGACACGAGCTACGTCGCTAACCGTGACTTGGCACATAAGCTCTTTTATGATCTGCCCCAGCAGGGTTCCGCCGACAGCACGTTCGCGTACCTCGCCAAGAGCGCGCTCAAGGTGCTTCCCTTTGAGTTTGATTATTCCCGAGAGGTCGTGTCAAGTTTGTAAAATCACTGCATTCCGTCACTTATTAAACAATGAGACGTCGTTACTTTTGGTTTCTTTTTCCTTTTGGTTCTTTGAGATATATATGCATACAATAAAAAAAAAACAATATATAGTCAACTCTCTGTAGCGTCAGTGTTAGACAGCCAGGTCCTTTTGCTTTTAGTTCTTCTTTTTTTTTTTCTTTCTTTCGTCTTTGAAGTTAGGTTCGCACTTTTCTAGCAACGAGCTCCTCAAAGTCGTTCTTTTGCCATTGGCTCTGAACGACGCGTCTCTTATCCTCCTCGGTCTTGGTCTCCCACTTGGCCATTGTCAGCTGGAAGCGGCTCTTGCGCACCGAGCCCAGAATCTCCATCTCCTCGGCGCACGACCGGCGTTCTTCGAGCTGATACCGTTCGAGTTCCTTTTCCTGGTCGGGCGCCCAGGCCGTGCGCGGTTTGGGAGGTTGCGTCAGATAGGAGGGTAGCGCCGTCGTGTGATGATGGTGATGGTGATGGTGGTGGCCTGGGTGATACGAACTGGATGAGAATGAGGAAGAAGACGCAGGCGGGGCAGTGTGTGGTGGAGCGCGGCTACTACTGCTGCTGCTGCCGGCGTTGTTACTCGGGTGATAGGGGTGATAGTGCGACGGGGAGGAAGAAGAGGAGGAGGCGTAGGATCGATGATAGTCGTAAGGGTGGTATCGACTGTTGCTGCCGCTGGCGCTGCCACCGGGTGCGTAGTTGGGCGTCGACGCGGACGACGTACTGCCACCACCACCACCTCCCCTGGCCTCAGACGACAGCGGCGGCACGGGCGACGAGGACGTCTTACGGTCCACTACAGCGGGCGACCTGGACCGCGAGGGCTGCCAGGTATCGCCGCCACGATCATAATAGGACCGTGAAGACGAACGCCCTGGAGGCGGTGGCCGCGAGGGATAGTCCCGGTAGTGATAATGGCTGCCGTAGTAGGGTGCGGACGACCCCATGTCCGCGCTCGAGCTCGCCACAGCAGGCGATCCAGACTCACGTGCAGCTGCAGAGGCGGCGGCAGGCGAGACGGGCCGTGGCGGTGGGTACGGTGATCGAGGGCCGTACGAGTCGCGGCGGTGGGGCGAGGGCGATCTTCGGTAGGACGCGGGTGTGCTGCGGCGCGGCGGGTAGTAGCTGCTCCCGCCTCCACCGCCGTTGCCGCCTCCCGAGGACGAGACGCTGGCGTAAGAAGGGCGACGTGGTGACCCAGAGGACGAGCGAGGTGAGCGCGGCGAGGCGTAGTGTGACCGTTCTGGATAGTAGTAGTCTTTGCTGCTGCTGTATCGATCTACTATCGGACGACCCGAAGGACCACTCAACGAGGCACTGCCGCTCGCACTGCCACTGGGTCCACCGGAGGACTGTCCTCCACCTCCACCTCCTGCTGCTGCTGCTGCTGTGGTTGCTGCTGTGGGCGGTGGTGGCGGGGGAGTGGCGCCTGGAGGCGGTGGTGGCGGTGGAGGACCGGCGGGCGAGCGCATGTGACTTGAATAGCTGCTACTGCGTTCACGATAAGCATGGTGGTGGTGGTGACTGCTGCCGCTGCTGCTGCTGCTGCTGCCGTGGTGATGGTGGTGGTGGTAATCTCGCTCGTAACGGTAATTTTCACCGGGTCTGTAGGTGTCCGAACGAGGCCGATCATACCCATCTGAACGAGGCGGTCGATCGTACGGATCGCGTGGCGGTCGGTCGTAGTGACCTCGATACCGATCGTCATAACTCCGTGAGTAGCGATCCATAAGGTTGTATTGCAGGAAGAAAAAGAAAAAAGGAAAAAGGAAAGAAAGTATTGATTTTAGACATAGCACACACACACACACACAGACACACAGACAAAGTGAGTGACTTCCAACACCGCCCGAGCGAAACCAACACACAGAGGCCATCTGATTTAATTCACGTGGAAACAATGGTAAGAATACAGATACTTTTATTATTATTTATTCGTTTTAGACGACACGCTCAATTTCGTTGATGAGCTCTTGGTAGTCAAACTCATGGGGTGCCTTGTGGAACTTTTCAACCAAGTCAAACTTGGACTGGGCGCCGGTGGCATAGAATTGCTGCAGCGCAAAAGCCAGGAATTGGGCGTTTTGGGTGTCAATCATGCGCGGGTTGTCCGATATCTCGCCCTTCATCAGCACAATGCCTTTCGAGTCGGCTAGCTCGGGGAAGTGGGTGATGGTCAGGAAAGGACGCGCCTCGGTGCCCTTGGCCTTGTACTCGAGCAGTGACGTAAAGTGGCACTGGTGGAAGATGAACTGCATGAAGAAGAACTCGATGCCTGCCTCACGGGGCATGGGGACAATAAACTATCCCTATAGCATGAGTCGCTTGTACATCGAGTAGATGAATAGCCTACCATGGGGTACTTTTGGCTGCGCTGGAAGAGCGTATCATAGGTCTCCTTTGGAATGACAGCTGTGATGCAGTCCTTGTCAGCGTGAAATTCGGTCCAAATCTTTTCGATCGTCTCTGGGTTCTCCTTCTCGAATAACTCGAGCTTGACAATCTTGTCGAGCGTCTATCGTAAGCATGGAAGGTGAGCCTACGTTATCATCACCAAGTTAATGGGGCCTCTCTACTAACCGGCGCAGACGACTCGTACGGCTTCTGCGCGTTGGCCTTGACCGTCTCGGCCTGGCTCTCGGCTGCCTTGTGTTGTTGCTTTGCCTTTTGTGCCTCCAGTTCTGCCTTTCGTGCCTCAGCAAGCTGCGCCTTGCGTTTCGCTTCCTGCTGGGCCTCTTCTTGCAGCTTCGTCTTTAATTCCTCGACGGTGACACCACGCCTGTCAAAAACGAAAAAAAATATATAAAATCAACTATCAATATTCTCATTTTCATGTGTGCAAAGTGCTTTTCGAGTCTTACTTCTTGGCAGCTTCCTTGAGCTTGTTGGCATATTTGGTATCATAGTCGATCGCAACTCGATTGGCCTCGGTGGCAATCTGCCGAACGCGAGCTGTGACCCATGAGATGGGTTAGAGCACAGCACAATGGGGAAAATAATAGAAAAAGTGCATACCAAATCGCGACTGGCCGTAGAAAACAGAAGACGGCAGACTCACGACTTCAGCCTGGCGACATTGGTTGAGGACACGAGGTGTGAATCGGGTACGCTGAGCGCACTGGGCGAGCGAAGCACAATGCCGGAACATGAGAAACAAAAAGGAGCAAAAAAAGTTCGGTAGGTGGTGTGCGGACGGGAACGACGCACTACTGCTGCTGCTGCTGCTGTGACTGAAGTGACATCAATTCAATTTTGAAACCACCATGTCGTCCAGCACCTTGGCTCCCCATGCCATTATCCTTCGTAGACGCTCCACTGGACCCACCCGTCGTTGTTCTTGCTCGTTTCCCTTTTTTCCTTCTTTCCTTTTTTCCCTCCATTGTTATTGTTTAGGATGTGGCGCTGCGTCATCGGCTACCTGATGCGCATAAGCGGATGTATCTACTTTTACGTCGTCTTGTTCTAAAAATAAGTCATGCGTTTCGAGTCGAGTGACCTGACTTGACCTGACCTGACCTGTATACAACGAATCCCTGGTTCTTGGTGATTGGTTACATGATGTTGTTGAACCCTGCACGCCATTGGTTTGTCATCCAGACTTGTCAAGTGACCTTGACTGATGACACCACAACTGTCCAAGATAAGAAAAAGAAAAAGAAGCTGTATTTTAACTGGGGGGATAGATGAGGATGGTCTAAAGATAAGAATACATGGAATGAAAAGCTGACTCCAGCGGAAGAAGAGAGAGAGAGAGAGAGAGAGAGTCAGTCTGTCTGTGTGTGCGTTGTGAGGGTGCGTGATGGAGGAGAGTTAAAAAAGGAAGAGATGGAGGGAGGAAGGGTATGCAAAATATATTAATTGAGCTTAAGCCCGATGGTTGGGATCGTTGTCGGCGTTGACGAACTTTTCGCCGTCGCGAAGGGACTGCGTGTCGTCAGCCGTGTTCACCATGGGCAGGACAGGCTGTTGCGATTTCGCGGCCTTCTCGGAAAGCTCGACTTTGCTATAAATAATGGAAAAAGAAAAGAAACGGAAGAAGGTTTGTGTGATGCTTGGAAAAATAACATAGCATAACGTAAAGGATGAATGCCACTTACCCATACCACCCACCGCCAATGAGCGTGAGAAGGATGCCAAACGCGTTGGTGACATTGATGTGGATGTGGAAGATAACGACAGCAAGGACGATCGAGAGCACTTGCTTGACGTTGCCAGCAACGGTCATGGTCAGCGCGCTCGTCTTCTTGTTGGCCGTGAAGCTGACGACGTTCAGACCAAAGGCAAGCACGCCGTTGAAGATCAAGCCCATCAAAAGTCCGGAGGTCATGCTGACCTGGGAGAATTCGCGCACGCGTTCGAGCTCGCCGGTGCAGTAAGCATAAAAGATGCATTGCACAAAGGCAAGAGGCGACATGCGCATCAACAGGTCGAGCGGGTGGAGCTTGAGCTTGCCGACCAGGATCGTGTTGGTCGCGACCGTCTTGACCGCGGCAAGCAGCGTGCCGAGAACGGTGAGCAGGAAGCCGATCAGAGTAAAGTCATACTCGCCAAAGGTGGCGAAACCAACACCGACGACGACCTTTTGTTTGGAAAAAAAAAAAAGGCAAGTAAGTTAACGAGATAAGATCTCATTTAGGTGCATTTTGTGCGGCTGTTATTGTTGTTGTTGTTTGTATTGGTTATTTACCGGAAGCAGGGACCAATAGGTAATACGCGAAAAGGTCTTTTGAAGTACAGTCACGGCGATCAATACCGTAAAGACGGGCGTCATGGCGCGGACCACTTGGTGAAACTAGTTCGAGCGTTAGGCTAAATGTCGTCATAGAAATGGGATACGGGAAATGGGTGAAACATGAAAATAACTTACAGCAACAGAGACGAGATTTCTGCAGACACCAGACACAGAACACAGACAACACAACGCTAAATTAGTTTCTCCGTTCTGCCGTTCTGCACTAGCCGACTTACAAAGACACATTACTGATGGCGATGTTGATGGTGTAGAGCACAGAGAACATGAGCATAACAAAGTTCTCGTGGTCTCCGAGCTTAGCGGGCTGGAACCACCCCAGCATGTACGAGATGTAACAGCCAATGGAGCCGCATAGGGTATGAATCGCAGTCAAACTCCAGGGATAGCGGAAGTCGAGGAGGATCGCCTTATTGTACAGGGTCAGGCCGAGGTTGAAGAAGAAATAGAGTGCGAGCCACGTGTAGGCGTTGTCGATGGATTTAGCAGGACCAGAAGACATCAAACGTACGATCAGAAATGGGGGTGATAAGGAAAGAAGACGGGGAAGGGGAAGAACCGCAAAAAAATAAGAAAAAAGTAAAAGGAAAGAAGGAAGGAAAGGGAAAGCTTGAATGTGCCTGGATTTTCTTTTGGAAGAAATGGAAATTAATCTGTTCGTTACCCGCCTTCTTGTGTTCGGCTGGTGTTGTGTTGGAGAGTGAGAGAGAAGGGTGGATATACTTCGGACTTTGAATCTCCCAGGATGGGGATGGGCACCCAACGTAATAGCTCATTCCAGTCCAGTGTGTACTATGCTGTTTGATGGGAAAGCTCCTTACATGTAGTAAGCTGCACGTATCCCTCTGTTCTTTTATAAATATATTCAGTCATACGACCTATTCCGTTCCTGCTCCCACCCACCCCCAATCCGTTTGTATATCGACATGGTGATATCAGAGACCGCGGAGGGCGTAGCAGTTTCCTAAAATGATACGCCCGACACTTACACAAGAAAAAGCGTGGCACATACTCTGGCGGCTGGATTTGCCTCCGAATGCAACTACACCGCTTACCATGCAGCACCCTAGGATGGGAGCATGGCTCGTCCGATAAGATCTTATGTTATGATTGAAAGCACCTGAATCCGTAATCTCGTGCCGGGATATGAATCCAAATCATGTAAAGTGATAATCTCCACTGACGATCACCCACGGAGGTCCAGCCAGTTCAGCCAGCCAGTCGCCGCGCGAAAAAACAAAAAAAAAAAGTCGCATTTGACGGCAATCCCGCCGGTGCTAAATCCCCTAATATCCATGTCCGCGAGATCGAAGTGCTATGCCCTTATTTTTATAAACTTAGATAATGGAATCAGATATGCCGATCCCATCATCTGTGTCCATGAATGTGTGGCAGCAGATGGAGTACCATCTTACCATGAAGGTTTGCAAGCCCTGAAGAAAATGCTGGCTGCCTCGAGCTATTTTTTTTTCTTCCGTTTTCAGTCCTGTTGAGATATACAATTTGACTGATTCATCTATAAATTTGCATGACATTAGCGTACAGGCATAAACATCGCTTGGTTCGCTCTTTGATGATGTGCATCTGTAGCCAGTGTAGGAACAGAGCCAGGGACGATGATTGATTAAACCATTATTACACAACTCGGCCGAGCCAATCGAGATGATATAGAGAAACAGCATCAAATATGGAACCAATCATGCAAGCAAATGCTTAAACGTACAGCTCACGTGTATGCACACTATGTCTTCACCCTTCCTGCATTTTACCATATGATCACCTCGCACTATGGCTTATTCTATTAGAAAGGCAAATTCATGTATGGCAGTCATATCAAAGAGAGCTCTCGTTACCTAACCTGTCGTTATGACTGGCATTGAGGATAGAATGCTGTTGAAAGACCTGAGTCGATGCGTTGTGATAACCTCTCTTTATGTCTGATAGTGGTTGAACATTCTGTTTCATATAGTTTACAAGCCATGGCAAGTTGCGTGCCCAGCTCCTTAAACGATAATTAACGAGATTTGTTTTCTACTCTACTGCTGCAACACAAGGGCTGCTCCATATGTTTCCATACCACGCTCTGTTTTCGACTGCTAAACTCAGTACAGCCTCCATGGCATCGACAAGGGCGGGTGGATGATTTGATCCCGATGTGCGGCACGCCACTGGGCCGCTGTATTGCCAGCGTCCCACAAAGAAAGAGAAAATTCCTGGACAGTTGCACGAGATGATAAACCTGCAGCACGGCTATCAACCAAAATTACTGCTTGTCTCGATAATTACCATGTCTCGAGTTGGATGGTTGCACCATTTAAAAACAACAATCATCGACTTACACATACATTGATGAGCGGCACGGTCGGTTACGCCGATCCCGGGTATTATCCTCCATGCACCACGCAGTCGTTTCATCCACCCATGCCCATGCCCCTATTATTTCGGGTTCTCGGATCATACGCGTCGTGCACCCGAGCCCTGCTCAACACATGGAGGTCATCCAAAGACCGAGAGGGATGGTTGTGTACAATTGTATGTAAGCCAATTCTTTTTATTTGCGTCTGGGGTTATGGATGCTTGATAGGTTGTCGTGTGAGGACAGTCTAGTGTTCACCAGCCTCAGCGTGGCCAGCCTTGGAGGTCAGGTAAGCGTGCTTCTTGTTGGCGAAGGTGTAGATCAGGTAACCGATACCGAAAGCGGTACCGACGTAGGGGACCTGGCTAGACACGCGACGAGCAGTGTTGAAAATGGCATTGTGGAGCGCACCAGCAAACGCCTTCTGCTGGTAAGGCGAGAGAATGTACGAAACAACGCCCTATTCAATAAAAAAACCAGTATAAGTACATTGGTGTTTCTGTTATCGTCATAGGATGCGTACACGCTGAGTAGGGCTACCCATATGGCCCCACCTAGAATAAACAGAAATTGTAATGAGCGATCGACCCTTTTTGCTACGAGATGCGCTTGCTTACCAGCCCATGTAAGTCTTTCCTCCGGCGCCACCCATGTTTATTCTAAAAGAAATATATGTCGAATAAGCGTTTGCTCGTGTGTTGCTCGACTACCGCAGACATGCCTTGAATTGGTACTTTGAAGAGTAGGGGGATAACGATTCAACCGGGGAAAACAAAACAAGCCGACAAGGACGTGACTTGGACGGAGATTGAATATGCCCCGGCAACAAATTGGGCGCGTCGCCTCGGGAGGCGGGTCGGGACCTGCAGCGAAAGTTGAGTCCCTTTATTTCAATGTCATTGTCTCGCAAACTATTCTAGGTCTGATCAAGAGCAAAATAGAATCTAAAGATACACTGCAAAAATTGTAGGTGTACTGATAGAAGCATAGTGTACGACAAAGACAGACCTTCTTGGATTTTTTATTTAACTACGTTATTATAGTACCGGCTCTATCAATAGACACTGATCAGTGGCTACCGTACGCGGTGAACCACAATGCAGCGGTAAAATGCAGATCTCGATCGGCTCTTTGGAATGAAATAGAGTGTAACATTGGCGGCATAGCCAGTCTATTTTGTTTAAAACACACTAACTGGCTACGGTGGGTCACAGAGCGCGCCGGTCGAACGAGGTAGCCATCCATACATTGGCAAAGTGGGGTATATGGTATGCAAGAAGCCATGGCTGCTGCGCAGTCAAACATGACAGTCTTTGAGATAGCTTCATGATATAAATGTACATGTGATTGACGGGACATGGAGGAATGGGCGGGCTCTATAGGTCATATGGACCTACGCATACAATATTGAGGATCAGCTCACCATGCAAAGGCCGATGTTATATCTTATTACCAGCTTGTTGATCATGGATCGTCCGTTCATCTTTCTGGTTCCATGCAAGGGTATCCATCGATCCGGTTATCGCGCCGTCTTTCTCCTGGAAGAAGACGTTCCTTCTGCGCGATCGGGTAAACTTCGTTTGCTCCTGAGTCGCCCTCCCACTGCCAAGTCGTGGTCGTAGAGCCGAGATGGTGAGGCAGACCGGCGGCTTGAAGGTTTCTCATGAGCGGGTTCACGTTTTGGCGAGGTGGCTGGGACGACAAGGGGTATCGGGAAACGCTTTCGATGGTGCGGTACGTGTTGCTTTTTCTGGGACAATGTTTCTTGGGACGAACGCAGATGTGTAGGTGGTGAGAGAGAAGATGCGCTGGAGACAGCCGAGAGTTCTGGAGAAGGTAGGCCGGAGTCGATGCTTCGTGATGTCACGTAAGCTACGAGTGCTTGGGTCAATTTGAGCATGACAGACGACTCGCTGTGCGAAAGGGGTGGCAGCGCGTTTGTTCTGCATCATGAAGTGATTGATTAGGAACTATATATTTATTTCATGCAAAGTTACCTGTCCATTTGAGTATCATTGGATCCATTCTCCGCAAGTGTTCGTGCTAAATGATACAAGGAGTCTGCACTGGAAAGACTGGGGTCACGCGAGAGTTGTTCCAGGAAGTCTGCGATTATCTCATTTGTGCTCTACAGGACCGTTTTAAAAGCATGTTCTCATTTGAATAACTCTTTTTGCTTACCGATCCCCTCAGTTGGAGTGGGTGTTTGTGTGAATGAGAAGGAGAACCTTGTTGGATGGCGTCAAGCATCGTGTCTTGTTGCATCTCCTGGTTACCCGCCATGGTATCACGGCTACCGGCATTTTGCGAAAAGAACTAGAGTGAAGAATGCATGAGATCTCATGACTAATCTGTCGTTGTCTGCGTGCCTGAGTCAAGGAAGGTTGTATGTAAGCTGTGCGTGCATGGCGCTTTGCCCGCCTTTGCTGCGCAGGACGTCGGCTGGAAGAAGACGTGGGAGGAAGGTGTCGTAATGCGTCGGTGAGATCAGGATGGGCATCGACAGTGACATCCACAGGGCACAGCTCAAGAGCCTTAAGCTTGATTGTCCTGTACATTGTTTCCTGAAAAGAAAGAGAAAACAATAGAACAATAGAGTGAAGCAGAAGAAACTTTGAATTGTGCGCGCACGCGCGCCCTGTAAAAATGGTCAGCGCGCCACGCGATTTTTGGCGTAGCACTGTTCATTTCCTAATTTGGATTTCTGCGGGCCCACGATTCAGCGAATTGTTGTTATATCGGTGGGAACTCTTCTTGTCCTTAATATATGCTAGTGTTTTATAGATAAATATGTAGATGCTATATAGTGTAGGTACATGCGTTTGTATAATAAAATACTACAAACGAATTGAAGAAGAAAGTGGGTATACACAGATGAGTATGCGGGGAGCCGACACATTTATATACAAACTTTTAGCCTGAGACAGGCTGCTTTTCATTGAACCATGCAGCCCAACGCTGCAGTTCTTCTTTGTTCTCAACTTGCAAGAGCAGGTCATGGGCCTGAGCACCGTGGACTTTGAGGACATGTCCTTCTTCTGCATTTGCGATTGTCGCGTGCGTGTAAGGAAAAACACGCCCTCGATGTGATTTTTCCTGCAAAGATACATGAACATCAGTACTTCCCCGCGGTATTTACACTATATAGCTTACTGAGACAAAAGAAAAATAGCGACTATGAGGCAGGAGGATGATACGCTTCATGTCCCACGTGGCATAATACGGAAAATAACGAAAAATATACTGCACTGGGAGACGGCACTAGAAGAATAGTAAGTCAGTATTTCCTAATTGTGGCCCTCATCACTTTCTTTACTTACTTCATGTACCTCCATGTTTTCAGTACCACTGTCACCCTCCAGACTCTCATCGTTGATCCTGTTGTGGCTCAATCGAATCCGCCGATAGACCGGGCCAGAGGGGTGTCGCTGGCTATCCTGTCGCCATACGTTTATTTCATGCGGATTTCTATCAGGGCTACCGGACGCGCTTCTAGGCGAGTCGGACTGCAGACCGCTCAAGTTGCCTGTCGCTATCATATGGTTGATGCTCATCAACGAGGACTGTTGCTGGTGCTGGTCGTCCGTGTCGATATGAGTGTGACTTGTCGCTTTGGAGGCACTATGGTCGACAATACCGGAAGACCGCTTGAGTAGCGCATGAAGCTTTGGTAAGAAGAGTAAGAGCAGAGACACAGTGCTTCCCCAAACAATCAGCGCTGCTGTAAGAAAATGTCGGGTGAAATAATCGGAGGTAGGTGTATTGAAGACGATAAAGCCGATCAGGGATGAGAAGAAGATATTGCTTCAAAAGTGTTCATATATATGAGTCATACTAGTCTATATATACAGTATCTCAGCAACTTACTATGTTGTCAAATGAAGCTGTTTTGCTTCGGAGAACATGGATTCTTGCGCAACCACCCGTAGAGAACGTGTTCTTAACGAGAGCACCATGCCACAAGCAATCATGCTTGCGGATATCAAGGTAACAAATGCGTTAAGTGCGACGTTGCCATTTCCAGTGTAGTCGCATTGAATAAAGTAGTCCCCACTTGTTACTGGTATGGTCGAAAAATTCACCGTGGTGACGGAAAGCCATGTCGCGAGGAGAATCTTATCAATAGACGTCTGAGTAAAATCCAAGATAGAGCGTGATAAGATAACAACTTACGGCTATGCTTGTAAAAGCAAAGACTGTTGTGCGGAGCAAAGTCTTGTCCGATATGTAGCATCGGTATTGGATGTATATGTTTTGGTTAATATGATGAAGAGTAAGTAATTTTGCAATAATGTTTCTAATGAAAAAGAAAAAAGAGTTTATGTGAGCCTCTTCCACACTGTCTAGGAGTCAAGCCTTACATCATAACAGTGCCAATGCCAAGATGTAACGTAATGGGTATAATATAGCAATCGGCACGGGAGCGGTCTACAATGAAGAAAAATGCGGTGCTATATGTCAAGCAGAATCCCGCGATTTCCAGCAAGCAGGACACAAAGCTGGATAGGAATAATCTCAGAGGTGGGGCATATAAAACGGGTCATACACTACCTTGCCGCCTTTACGACAGGATGGTTCCGTTTCGCGACTATCGCCACGGCAGACAAAAGCGCGATCAGCGCTCCAAATGAAAGAAAAGTAAGAATAGCGATGCAAATGACCGTCGCATATCCGGAGGCATCTGGGATTGTGCTAAATTCGTCGTTCGGTGGCTAAGGAGAAATTATTCATGTAAACATAGCATGCCCTGGATCAGTTGCACGATAGTCTACCCGGTAGATCTCGCCATGATACAGCGGAGGTGCTGTCAGTGTGAGAGTTCCATTGAATATTGTCCCTATCAGCTGCGGTATGCCGTCTTCGTAATTGTACAGGTCAAAGTTGCTTATGGTCGTGTCAATAATGAGCATCACACGACTCCTTCCAATATCTGCTCACCCTTGAACTCTATCTCCATTTTGGTTCAGGGTTATTTTGCCGTTGGGTCCAATATATCCAGTGCTGAATGTAGGTGGCATCATTTGGTGCCCCAGACGGCCACTTGCCAGTCTTTCGAGCGCCTGTGTTACATTTGTGGAATTGTGGACGACGTTCTGGAAGCCCCTCGCCATCACCATCATGCACGAGTACGCGAGACTAAAAGGATACCCAAGAATGGTCGTCAAATTACGGGTACGAGAGAGCAGACAAAAATCAGAATATCTCTCGGGTATACACATACCCATCATTTAACGTGACTTCTTGGCCTGCATAAGGATATCTAGATTCATCCTTATTGTAAGTAACGGCAAAAAAATCCAATTGCCAGCGCTTACTCACAAGCTCGAGTTTAGCTGTGCCCACGTTGCCCGAAAGGTTTCGTATGGTGGGTATCCAGTTAGATTGCTGGTTACGGCGAAGCTAAAGATTCCCCCGTCAAATGTCTCTCGGTATACTATATCTTCCATTCGACTGGATTTCCATGCTAGGTACTCGATCGGTGACACAGTGGAATTGCTGGCTTCTAACGCAAAGGCACTGGTAATATGGGCTTCTGGATACAGAGGCATTGTATCCATGGATGTCTCATTGGATGTCTGCTGCTGCTGTGATTGATTGAAGCCTGTTCTGCGCTGCAGAAGCACATCGTTGAACGTATCCACCGCCTGGAGCATGTCATCTTTGTCGAGAGGCCCGAGGACAATCCATGCATGGTCGTTATCAATGTGGCCAGCATCTGCTGCAGCCATAAAGGCAAAAGCAAGTGCGTCGCTCTTGGCAGCAAGTAGAACAATATGGTGCTCGTTTGCATAAAAGTCATGTACTTTGGCCATCGTCTCTTCGAACGTGTCAGCTTCGGTATAAAATCCCGCAAAGTGATCGACAATGACTCCGCTCGCCTTGGCTTTCAGCATGGTGTATTGAAACACTAAAGGACTCAATTAGTATCGTCACCTTTTTCTATCAGATGGCATATGGAATGACCGATACATAGATATACTTACGTGGATCTCCATAGTTATCATCCGAGTAGAGAATAGAAACGTGGTGCCATCCCTGGCTCTTGATGAAACTGAAGCCAGCATCTGCATAAAGCAGCGGTGTCTGTATTGTACGAAAAAAATAGTCATGTTGCGTTTGATCAGATAATGACGCTGCCGATCCACTGTTAGTTCATTTTCTGTCCTCGGATCTATCATCTCTTGCAATTTGCTTATTGTGAACATTACTTGCAACGCTCGAGAAGGAACATTGTGGCACTTTCAAGGTGCTCGTAATCAGAGCCGAGAGAGATGTCCAGGACGATGAGATATCACCAATCACGCCCACGACACCTTTGTGAACAACAAGGTCAAGCGCTGCGATGACGGCTTGCGTGACAGCTTCTTGGCCATTGAGGCTATCTTTTAGGAAGGAATCCTTTTCAATCAGCGTGATGTACGCGCCTGGCAACTGGTTCTGCGTGTTAATTTGCGCAGCAGCCAGACGTACAGCGGATGTGCCGCTGGACAAACAAAAGAGAGAGAGATCGTAGTTAGGCTCCTATAATTCATGCTTGGCACAATCGCAAGTGTCGGACCTGAGTGTTAATTCCGTCGTGTATGCGCTGGCATTTTGATGGTATGGCAGCAAGACGCCCACTTTGATCTCGACGGCATTGGGTGGCGGGTAGCGCGGTGTGAGGTACGTGGATCCATTTTGACGACTGACGGTGAACGTATAGTTGTTGACGCTGTCAAAATAGGTCGTGTTGCTGCCGATATTGTTGTTATTGGTGTCATCGTCGTCGACCGCGTCGTGCGCGAGTGACATGGTGTGAAAAAGGGGAACGAAGGAAAGAGAGAATGTGAGGAGAGCAGGCAAAGAGAAAATAGAAAAAGAAAAGAGGAAGGGGGCACCTAGATCACATGGATTAAAGTGCGGCAAGCTTCTAATACATAATAAGAAGCTTAGGCATGCAGACTCTGAGCGAAAGGGGTCTCTTTTGTTGATGTCACTCGCAGAAGACAGCACCTGCATATCGCGATCTTCCAAAAATTTTGTGGGTGACACTGGGTTATTGCTACATGGATACAGAAATTGCAAAAATGCACACTGGTCTGGAGAGACTATATACCACGTTAATCCGGCTATGCAGCGTGCTTTGCCTAAAGATGGTTTCTGCCAAGTACGTCGTTGTGGACATTACTCATTATCAGGTACGCACGGTCACTCAAGTAGAAGAAACAGCTATATATAAGCACAGTAATGATCCACTGGGTACGTACACGGTACGTATTGGCGCTGCAGACATCTTTTCTAATTACATGTGTGCTTGCATGCATAAGCCATACTCTCGGCTTGGTGTGATACATGTATGCACTCAAAACATGGCCATTGCTCCACTGCTGCTGCTGCTGCTGCTGCTGCTGCTGCTGTTGTGAGGAATCACGTGTTGAACAATTTTTCAACTGGCTCAGCAAATATACATACAGGTTACGTATCATCGGTGATCACCGATAAGCTTATACCGAGGTATGGGGCAGATAGGGAAAGTCATTGGTTGGACTGGAAAGCTCCCTTGCGTTTTGGTTTAATTTGGTACTTGAGCACAAGATAGAAAACTCTATATTTTTCTCAAGTGAATTGCGTGTGCTGGAAAACGGTCGAGGAAAAGAATACTACGTGAAATCGTTTAATTAGCAGCCTTTGCATCTTTCCAATCACCATCCTATTGTCTCCTAAGACCTTACGGAATTATAATAATTCTTCTCTATATAGTAGTAAGATAACTTGTACTTCACCTCAACATGAAGCATTTATGCTTATCGCTTTAGGATAGATGGTGGTACGAATCATATTCAGGAACAGCGCAAATACCTGTGACGTACGCGTTCGAAAAGTATTGCCGATGTGTATGAATGCGAAACTTGTTATAGGGTCAAAGAAAACGGGAAGTTAACCCCTTAGCACCATACTTACACGTGTATCTGGCGCAAAAATATGTTCACGTATTCAAAGCGTTCGTCTGCGCTGATTATTTGAGCAATTTTACAGATGGTCCGGCTCGGCCCTCTCAGTGGCAAGAATCGGCGCCCCGAACCTTCCATGAGAAAAAAAAAGGGCATGTCTTTTTTTGGGTTAGATGGAGCAAATTCAACGAAGACTGTCGATGCAGAGAGAAAAACGGATTGCAGCGTGTGTTGTACTCGCACGACCTGAACCAATGACCTTTGGAAATCAAAACACAGCATGATAAAATAATGCCTCTTTTCATGTTGCCCCCCTTTTCCCCAGCGAGAAGAGGGAGACAGAGAAGAGGACACGGACCAACTTGCTATGGCAAACGAAAATGGCTGGAGACGGTTCCGGGACCTCCAACTGGTTTATTCCGTGTTCATGTGTAACCCGCTCTCGATCTCAGTTAGCTTGCCACCGGAATTGGAAGCCGTTATGTAAGGTTTGTGCCAGCATCTGCGCTGAGCTTGGGCTGACAATCAAAAATTTTGAGTGAGGAAAGGAACGCGTGAATAGATGTGCGTCTTTTTTTTTTTCAGTCGCTTGTGTGTGAATGTCGTATGCAAGCTCTCCAGAGCATTTTTTCCGCTCGCCCTGGAAAAGGCGATGGGTGAGGTAATGTTTGCTTTCAGGTTACACGTACGCGAGCAAATAGAGCACGCACCCACGCGTCGACCTCCTCCTCTGAGTCCACTCCTCTCTCCTCTTTGGCGTCTGCATGTGTGTGGAGAAAGTGTAGGGCTCTGAGTCAGATTCTCTTTTCGCATGTGCAGCTTTAATTTTTTAGGATTTGAAATAGAGATGCACTAAAACGGGCGGGAAGAAGCTTGGTTGGTTGGCGCAGGTGTCCATTTTTTTTGTATCGATAACAATATGTCTCTCACGCAAATGAGAGCGCGAGAGCGAATTTCCGATCTGCATTTTACCTTTTTTTTCTCCTTGCTTCTGTGTGTGTTCATGTATGGTTTCAAGGTACGAAAAGCAAAAAGAATCCATGATTCCTTTTTATAGTTGGTTCCATCAGAGCGGCTTTTCTCTTTTAGACATACTACCCCACACTTCACCCCTCTGCCAGGAACAAAGTGGTCTCTATTGAAAAAGGAAAGAGCGAGAAGATGATGCAAAATCGGGCTGGTTTTTGGTTTTTACATACATATACAGATCATAGAGGGTGTTTTTTTTTTAAATGGTATGGTACTCATGGGAAGGGAAGGGGAATTCGATGGGTTTCAATGCGGGGTATTGTTTTGTTATGGTTTGTGCTGTGCTGCTGCTGCTGTTGTCATCATCACCGTATGGGGTATCGTCATTTTGTTGTGTGTGACATGACTGCTTCGCGTTATGCACTCGTGTAAGTCGAGTTTGGGAGGTGATGCGGCGCAGGCCGTGATGGCTGTCAAGGCAGGCGAAGTACGAGACGAAGTCGAAGGGGAGGGGTTCACTGTGTAGGATAGCGAAGGCGGTAATGATGGCGATGTCGTGGGTGTATTAGTAGAAGAATTCGCACCACTAGAACTGGTAGTGGAACTGGTACTTTTTGAGTACGGTCGGGGGAAATCCGTGAATTCTTGGTAGGTATAGCCAAGGAGAGGATGATTCCGGAGAGCGTCGGCGCGCAAGCATTGTTCGCTGCAATAAAGCGAATCCTGTATTACCGTATGGATGAGATATTCTATTCTTGATGGCTATTGATAAAGTTGGGCACTTACAGAAAATGCACTGACGGCATTGTCACAGTAGGTGCACCAGTTGAGATCACTCATGTTATCAAAGTTGTTGGTATCAGATGAGAAAAGTAAAAGAGAGGAAAGTGGGATGATGTGACTTGGGCGGGTAAGGGAGAAGAGAATTTAAATGTCGAACCCAAAAGGCTGGATGGAGAGAGGAAGGGCAAGGAAAGGGCCGATGGTGACGAAGAAAGGAAGGAAAGAGAGAGAAAGAAGGAGAGAGAGAGAGGAAACAAGTGGGGTATCTGCCGCTTCTCCTACTTAAGATGTACAGTACCCAGACGTCACGAACGGATGCCAAACTCACCTTATCTTGTTTGGCTCCGTTTCCCATTCTCTTTTTTCTTTACCACTCGCTTTAAAAAAGGAATATTTTCTGCATGACGTTGAGCTCTTTTGAATGGTTACTTTTTTGCCCAGCCACTCGAAAAATATAATTGCTCACGCTCACGCCCAATTCCCCAACCGTTCTACAATTTCCCCTTTTTTTTGCTCTGTTCTTTGTCAACAACCACGCGTGCGTATCACTCGTGGATACGTGTCTGGTCCGAATCGCCCTTCAGGCTTCGTTTGCCTTTTAAAGGTAGGTCCGGCTGGGGTCCAGCGGTCACATGCGCTGGCAACAAAAAAGCAAGGGCCAGTTTTATCAAAATGGCGCGCGCCGCCTTCAGGTACCGCTCATTGGTGAACCATTGAGTAACGTTGGATGTGGGAAGAAGCAGAGAACTATGGCACATATTCTATGATTGGTTGCAGGTTTTCATCTCAAAGGAACCCAAAATTTATAAGGTTGGAAGGCAGTTGAGAGTTAAGTTCACTGCTTGTCACCATTGGTCGGTGTCTTTAAAGAATTGGACAAGAGAGAGAGGCCGTGAGCGCGATTCTGATTCCGCTTCGTGCGGGTGCACGCTAATCTTTTTTTTTTCTCTTCACTTTTTCAAGCAATGATATCACGTCATTTTATGCGCGGGCTGGCTAGAAAGGATCGCAGAAAAAAAAATTGGATGTCCCTGCTCGGGCGATCCTAATCAGCCAATGTTAGGGTAATAAACGGGAAGCCCCGCTGCTAAAGAACTTTCTATGCCAGTTTTGACAACGAACGCGCGCGCGTTAAACTGAAGCCAAGTCCATCTCTTGTCCCCTCATGAAAGAGGTGACACAATTCTGTGAGAAAAAAAAAAAAGAAAACCAACACCGCTTTGCTGGCCCTGCTTTTTATTGAGGTGCGTTTGCTTCTCCCTCTCCCTTGACAGCAGCTTCTTCCTGGTTTTGTTTCTCTTGTTCCTGAGGCTCTTGCTGCGGCTGTTGTTGTGGCGATGGCGCAGAGGGTTCCTCAGACGGCTTCTCTTGCTTCGACTGATCTTCTTGTTCTGGTTGTTGTGGATTGGATGAAGGCTCTTCTGTTTTGGGTGTTCCATGCTCGGTCGGCGGTTGCTCGTTTTGCTCTTCTGGTCGGATCTCGGTCGGGGCTTCTTTAGGCTCATCCTGTGCGACTTTAGCATTCTCTTGTTCTGCGTTCTTCTTCATATCAGTGTTTGTGGGCTCATCAATATCCATCTTGTCTTCCACTGTCGTTGGTTCCAAATCATCATTATGGATATTGCTTGCCTAAAATACATCTTAGTATAGAGCCCCTGGGCATAGCATACGGCACTGAGACGTACCATCTGCCAAACTTGGACGATATTGTCTTCGGCTGTGCTGGCCAACATCCATGGATCGGCGGGATTCCATCCAAAGTCTGAAATCTTGTTTGTATGACCACCGTGCATGAACTAGTAAACAAAGAGCTAGTTGAGTTGGTCTGCTAATATCATTGGAACTCTCTCTCACGTACCAGTAACTCTGGCGGACCATCTTCCGCTTCATCCGCGGTTTGTTCTTGGCCCAGCCTGGACAGGTCCCAGATCAGCACCCGACGATCATTACCGGCAGTCGCCAGGACCGCTTCGTGGTGAGGTGACCATGCCAGCTGCAGGATCTCTGCTGAGTGTGCGTGGAGTTCATGAAGCTTGCGCTTTAAGTTACGCATATCCCAAAGCGCAGCCGTCTGTAGAGCATATGAGTTTTCGTGTCATGAATGCAGTTTTCTCTACTCTTACTTTGTCTCCTGACCCAGTGGCTACCACCCATTCGCTTCCGGGGCAAAACGCAACGCAGTTGATTTCGGCCTCGTGGGCATGAACATTATAAACGGGCTTTGTGTTGGAGTCATTCCGGGTATCCCAGCTATAAGTGCATAATGAAGGTAAGAGAGGTTGTGTTACACCAGTAGGGTATGCACATACATTAGCATTTTGGAGTCGTCGCCCACGGAAGCGAAGACATTCTCGTAGTGTGTATGCCATGCCACGTCCTGTTACTATGCATTAACATGTGTTTTTGATATATGTTAAGCTATGTACCTCAACAGCCGCAGAATGACCCTCGTACACACGCATGGCACTGAGGCTTCGCTTTTCAAGAGCAGAACTCTGGATGTCCCTGTAAAGTATGTGAGCTCGAATTTTTCAGTGAGTATGAGACCCACCATTGGCAAATACGTGAGTCAAATCCTGCACTTAGAAGATGGCTTGATCGCGATTTGTGAGGGTTCCAGGCTAAACCATATCTAGTGAACGTAGCAGTTACAAGGACGAGTGCATATGCGTATGTGTCGAACGTACCCTTCCTTATCATGACCCAGCAGTTGGATGGTTGGCTCAAAGCGCTCGAACACCTTCGGAAAAGACGAGTATCGCTTTCTATCAAAAATATACACGTCGCCACCGCGTGATTTGGTGGCAATGATATCGGAATTGTCCGTCATGTAGCGTGCGCGGTTGACTTCGCCTTCATGGACAATCTTTTGTTCGATCTGTATCAGGGAGTCGTAGGGCAGCATGCTGTCATCTTCGCCAAACCCGTTCTGGCTCCGCCTTGCTTCATAGCCGTTGGCGTCTGATCGATCATGTTCAGAACACAAAGGCGTCTACGTGTCTTGATAATAACCTCACCTTTATTTGTCTCTTCGTCGTCAGCACTCGGAGGCTCATTGGGGACGCGTACGGTCGCAATCTGTACATAATTCCGGTCGTCGTCGTTCGTGTGAGTGCCGAGTAGTAAGCGCTGCATTCTACAATTGTCTTCTGCACGCCTAGGTGGCATCGTTGAAGGAGGCGTCAGACGGTCTCTCTAGTGAAGTTGGGAAGGCTTACTCTTCAACTTCAGGGAACCATTGACACGTTAAACTAGGCCACTCCAGCGCATGTGAAATGAGCAGGTCGTAGAGAAAAGGTGAATTCTTCTTCCAGGTCTTGTACTCCTCATTGATAATCTTTTCGTGTTCCTCTGACTGCAAGTCAAAATCCCCTGCTGTACATGAGCATGAGCATGAGCAAGACCATAACCACCATTGTATGATGATATGGAAGTACCGTAATCCATAGTTGCGACACAGAGAGAAAGAAAAGGGAAGAGGGGCGGGGAGGGCGAGAGGGACGTGTTGTAAACTCCCCCCCGTCTTTCCGCTCCGACAGCAAAGCAAATAATGACAGCCCCAGCACACGTCTGTTCCACTTAGCATGTATTATTGCTCGGTTTTCTAATACTGAATCAACTCCCAGCTCGTATGGCTCCCGCCACCTCGTTTGAACAGCTGCCATGTGTTCCAATAATGAAGGTCTAGCTTGAGGGACGACACGCCTGTGATGCTTTTGCTGGATATGTATTTGACCCGGACATAGCCCTCGTGACTTTTGCCTGCCCGTGCTTGGACGGCACGGGCGAAACTGTCTAGGTCGGGTGTTGGCTGCCCATCAACCTGCACGATCCAGATATTCGGCTTCAGAGATGCCTGTGCGGGCGAGCCGAACAACGCGCTCGAGACAAAAACGCCTTGGGGTACCGACGTGCGTATCTGTTCCCGCGCACCCATATGCGCGTCTTGGATCACCAGACCTTGCCAACCCACCAGCCGCGTCGTCTCCTGCCCATCAAAAGCAGTGGCAGGCACGTCACACTTCATTTCTTGTCCATCGCGTAACAAGGCCTAAGTTATTTGAAAATGAGAAAGGAGATATCTATGGCTTCCACGCACGTACCATATGGAGCACTTGTTCGTCATAGAAACGGGTCAGGTCCGTCAGACGCGTGATTAGTTGCCCGTTCACCTCGAGAATAATATCACCGACGCGCAGGATTTCCCCACTCGGACTCGAAACGTCCGTGATGCCTACCACATAGACCAGTTGATCGAGCTTATCCAGCCAACGGGGTGGGACTCCCAGTAGTCGTGCACTGGCTTGTTGCATGGTTCTGCACTCGACATGGATCCCCATCACGACAGGTGGCTGCTGTGCTGACGTATTCTTTTTCACTAGAAGGCTCAGGGTAGGCTTCATGTATATGCTGGGGAGGCCTCCCGAAACTGTGATGGGCACTCCGCGGGTGGATTCTGTGCCGAACGTACACCAGTAAGCAAGGACATGACCCTCGCCGTCGCAGAAAAGGCCACCTTGGCCATCCGGCACTTGATTGCTGCCTCCATTGAGCTGATAGGCTTCCACATTGATCGCCCGATAGCGGGCAGGAGTGCACTCTTTTGTGCGCAGCACCGAAAGCGCAGGGAGTGTGATCTCTTGCACCACGGCCTCGTTGTCTCCTACAGATTAAAGTCAGGACACACCCGGATGTCTTGTCTTTCATTACCTCCTAATCCCACATAGTGTGCCTTGTCGCCTGGTGAAGGCTCTGTGTCGCTCATTACGGCATAGGGCTGCTCTGTCATGCCTGCATGGATGAGCTCCCGTGGATCAAACGATAAGACGGCAAAGTTGGCGTGGGGATGGAGGAATACGATCTGCGCTGGTATGGTCAAGGCCCGTCGGAAAGTGAGTCGGATCGAAGCGATACCGACTGGCACCGTGTCTCGGTCGCACACCACAAGGGGCGGATCGAGGGACACGACGAAGCCTGTGCCATACGAATGCGAGTTTTGCATACCATCCATCACGTGAGGTGGGTTGCAGTCAACAGCCACGAGTGTACTTTTCAGATCGTCTAGAGATCTGGCCGGAAAGCTTTTGATAACTCCGTGTGATCCAGTACAGTGTGCTGTTAATATTTCTGGCTGCTCTGGTTTTGCGAGATCGTGATAGTGCCATACACCTGAAGCGTCTATATAGGAACTATAAATATGCCATAAACACATTGCTAGATTGTCGCTTACTGTCCATGATAGCCTCTCTAAATGCGTGCCACCGATGATCGGCATGGATAATCATAATGCGCTCCTTCTTTGGCTGGTCGAGCGAATAAAAACGAATGGGTACGCGTGCGCCTGCTGGAATACTTTGCGCGATGCGTTTGAAGTCGTCTAGGTGACGCACAGGCTGATGATTGAGAGCGGTGAGGACAGATCGCCGGACGCAGTAGCCCGTACCCAGAATATAGCCGGCCGCAGCGATGTAAACGCCTGGGTCCTTGAGCGAAATACCATAGCTCCTTGCGATTTGATACGATAGATCATGCACGATACCCCCTCCAAACTCAACAAGCCGCCCCGGCGTAATCGAATGCAGGTCCTGTACAGGTAACACGACCTCGGTCGGCTCACCTGCACGCAAGAGCTGCAGCCGTACAGGGCGTCCCACAGAACCATCCAAGAGGTCAGCCAGCGCATCAAAGTCGTAGATCTGTCCGCGGTCGCCTCCAAGCACAATGTCACCGGGCTCGAGCACGCCGTCAGCCGGCCCCCCGGCCAAAATGGTGTGCACGACGAGAAGGCCGCTGTGCTGGTTGTTTTGCCGCAACTCTTTTTCGAGTGAGGGATCGAGACCGAGCTGGATAAGCTCATGGTAGGAACGGTGTTCAAAGTCGACCTGCAGTGTGCCACGCGGTGGGGGCGAGCGAATGGCGCCGTACAACGTGAGCTGGTGCTGGATATGACGGAGGGCATGCATGATGCGGTGCAGCGGTAGATAAAAGCTGGATGCGACTTGGGCCGCCGAAGCGCCACCGGCATTCAGGGCAATGGCTCGCCCCGATAAGTCCAGCACAGGGCTACCGCTCGAGCCAGCGCTGGTGCCCGAGGCGGCTTGCAGGTAAAATGTGTTGAAATCGTTGTAGGCGCCCTCGCCGTAATTGGGCGCGTGCCGGTCGAGTCGTGCGAGAGTGCCGGAGAGGATACTCATCTTTTCGCCCGCATCCGCCCTTGTATACGAGTGTGAGCTTTTTTCTTTGTTCCTGCTACTGTATGGGACTTTACCCGATCACGCGAATTTCTCGTCCAATCACTGCGCCTTCAGGGTAGAGCTCTATGCCAGGAATATCCATGAAACGGATATGGTCAGGATTGTATTGCAGAAATCCAAAGTCGTGAATGGGATCCCGGTAAATAGGCTTCAGCTCAATTTCCTCATTGTTGGATAGGATAGCTTGGTACTTGGTCGGTGCGACAGAGACAACATGACGGTTCGAAAGGACGAGACCACGCTCTGCGTCAACGACAAAGCCCGTGGCGGTATATGAGCCCGGGATTTCGGTGTCAAAGGCGCGGGCCCGAGCAGCCTTGATTGAGAAGATGCTTTTTGTACATTTTTCTACCGTCGTCTCCCAATCATTCGTTGTGGGGATACTACTGCTACTCTTTTCTATCGACGACCGGTGCCGCGTGCGTGCTCTATGGCGGACGTTGCTTTCTTGTGTAAAGACTGTCGATAGTGGGTCCTGTGCTGCATGAAGTGCATCGGTTGTCTTGGTCATTGTATAATCAAGGAAAGCAGGTTAAAAAATAACAATAAAAAGAGCAAGAGTACTCGGGCGATGGTAGTGCGATGATGGTTAATATCCCGGTTCATCATCCCCTAGAGCGGATGCATTCTCGATGGCATTCTTTGTTTTTCAGGAACAATAAGCCATATATATACACAAAGAAAGAATCATAAAAAAGGAAAAGAGTGGAAAGGGATGAAATGAAGGGCATTAAAATATACATAAAACAAAGGTACGTGAATGAAAATGAAGGAAAAAGGATGTTGAGTGGGACTCATGGCTATGTGTGGAGGAGGGATGTAAATGATTGACTTGTCTAGTAGGCCGCAGCAGGACCCTTGACGGGTCCTATCGGACGGCGCGGTTTGGTGGAGAGAGAGTGGGGAGCACGCCATTCGGGCGGGAGGAGGAAGCGGAAATCGGGTGCCAATGTCTCGTCCGGGAAATTCCAGTACTGCTTTTGGATCTCGACAACGCTCCGCATACTATCGACCGCCCCAGCATTCGGTTTATTGCTGCTCACGGACCCTTCGATCTGAATCGGAGGCGCCACGCTTTCCGGCAAGAGCTGGGCGACACTGGCGCTGGCTGACAAGGCGAGCGGCGTGAGCTCATAACCACCTAACCATTGAGTTAGTTTTTTTTTACCGAATATAACAAAAAAAAACAATGGAAAATTAAAAAAACAAATATCTACCTTCGAGACTAAGTACGAGACGGCCTTCGCACATTTCTTCCGCAAGTTGACGGGTAAGTTTCGTCATCAAAGCGTAGCCACGCGGTGAGACTTGATATCCGCCGATCTGGTTCAAGGTGAGTTACCAGCGTTACTTATTTTCCTTAATAACGTACCGCGGGTGCGTGACCTTCCGCAGCGTCAAATCCCGCAGAAACAAAGACCTGATTCAAAGTGAAAAAAAAAAAATGATGATGCTGAAGGTTAGGGAGTCTCACTCTCAGGGAGAAAAAGGAACCAGCCAATTTTACCATGTCTGGGGCAAACTGGCGCGCAATTGGTAGAACAATGTGATGAAACGCCGCAAGGAATTCCGTGTCGCCCATAGGCCCTGTAAAAAGAAAAAAGAAATATACACATATAAAAAAGAAATGTTTAGCCGGTCGACCCAAGAAAGCTATGATCTAGAAACGTACTTGGCTTTTCTTTGCTCTCTGTAAAGGGTATATTGACATTATAACCGAGGCCAGCGCTGCGGCCGCATTCGTTGGGTGCGCCGCTGAATGGGTAAAAGTGACCAGATTCCCATCGATGGAGTGATATGTAGAGTACGTTCGGGGTGTCGTAGAAGATCTTTTGTGTACCATTACCATGGCTAATATGCGTGTGTTAACGTCGAATTCCCTTTCGTTCTATCCAGTGAACCTACTGTATATCCCTGACAAAACGTGTTAGTTTGACTTTTTGACACGTGCCGAGCGCTCTCTCCCTCTGCCTTGTCTTCGTTTATTTTGTGTTTTTTCCCTTACCAATCAATCACCAACGCCTTTCTGATTTTGTCAGGGTATTTTTCCATGGCGGACAGAACAGCCACCGCGACATTGTTGAAATAACAGAATCCCATTGCGGCATCGTCTTCAGCGTGATGACCTAACGAGTAAAAATTAAAGGAAGGTCAGTCTATGCGTTCCATGTAATCTTGTGTCACCAAATAGAGATGTACCCGGTGGACGAACTTGAGGAAAAAAAAATAGTAAGTATATGGTCCATGTCTGTGATCCAGCTAAGACTCACTGGCAGCAAAACCATTATGGAGTTTGCCCTGGACGATCTGATCGACAAGTTCGCAGAGAGCACCCGACGAGATGCGTGCTGAAAGGTTGGTGTGAACCGGATGGTATGGCGTATCGACGGCTGTAAAAAGGGGCCCCAAGTCGTTGAGCATCATCCTGAGACTTGGACGAAGAGTACGTACCAATACCGAGCTCACCACACGTCATCTCAAACTGCAAATCATCCGGTACTTTCTTGCCTGATATCCCACTCGCTGCTGCAGCTGCGTTCGAGTAACGCCGCTGTTTGTGGGCGATTTGCTTCTGATCTGCCTTTTTGACTTCACACCCCTCCACGCCGTGCGTGCGTCGGGCAATGATCGAGTTCTCTTGCGGCGAAAGGATCGAGGGCTGCTGGCGTTCCGGGGTGGACGGCTGCGACATTAGTCGGCCCGCCCAAGTAGGCAGTGTAGCACGAGATTGTAAATCGGTCATCAGGTCGTCTTTCGTCTTCTTGAGCGTCTCAGGGTCGATGGAGCTGTAGTTCAGGATATGCGACCCTCGGTGGGCATGCAGGAGCTCCTCCAACGTCGACTCACGTGCCTGGACTCGGGCAAAGTAGCGTAGCAGCCTAGGAGTTCAAACAAAAACGATGAGCAACGTAGAAGAAATAGAACGAACACACGGAAAAGGGCGAGTGATGGTCCTTGGGCGATATAAAGACAGCGTACCGTTCACTATGAAGCGCCTCGAGAATGGCGCCGATGCGCTCTGGATGCTCTGGATGGGTTTTGCGATAATGACACGGACAGTTGTGGCGGAGCATACGCGGGTCTTGGACCAAGCCGGTGTGATGCCTCATGGCTGTGGCTGCCTGGGAGTGGTAGAAAGTCCGATAGTCCTCCCATGAGGCGTTACTTTCCTTGCCTTTTGGACCAAACTTGCAGCGGGCGGTCAATTGGCGGATGGACGAAGGGCTGACCCAGTCCGCGTGTTCGGGTGCCCAGCCTTCGTAATGGACAAAGAGGGAAGAAGGACTGTTTTCTGTGCTGCTGGGGCTGCTGCTGGGGCTGCTGGTAGCCTGGGTCGGCTCGACCGTCACAATGCGTGCGCAATACCAATCATGGCCTTCGTCGGTAAACTTGAGCGCCTCTACCCGGTTACCAATATGAAAAGACGGCGGGCCAGTAGGAGGCGGTGTAGGTGTCTGACTGTACCCGTTATTGGTCTTCTTGGCGGCTTTGGCGGCCGTGCCTAGCATGGATACAAAACAAAAAAGAGAAAATACAGATGATGAGGATGGGAAACGACAAGGACAAACGATGGGGTTACACACCGTTCGTCGTTACGGATGAACGAGTACGCCGTTTCCGTGATGCAGCTGGCGAAGGCGAATGCGAGCCATTTTCTTGTTCTTCAGCGGGGTGCAGGTGATTGTCTTGCGACGCTTGTTTGCGTTTGCGCAGCACGGGCGGCGAGGCTGGCGGTTCAGAGGGATGCGAATCAGAGGATGTGGGAGGGTTCAGCTTGGCAGTACGGACCGGCTGACGACGAGCGATAGGACGAGAGGTAGGAGGAGGCTTGCGGGTAGAGCGACGCGCGGGATCTTGTGGTATTTGGGAGTCAGGATGCTTTGTTGTACGGAAAGATACAGGGTGAGCAAGATCTGCTTTAAAGAAGGTGATATCTTCCTCTGCTTACCATTGAATTCAGAAATAGCAACCAGGGTCTGAAGGAAAGGATAAAAAGACAAGGCAAAGAAAACAAAAGCGGATTAAAAATTTGTATCTGCTTTTGATGACGAGAGAGTGAAAGACAAGACGTCTCTGAAAGGTGAAAGGGGGGGAGAAGAAAAAAATCCGTCCGTCCATCCTTTTGAAGGTCAGCACGAAAATTGCGTCCTCGCTGGCTTGTGCCCCCCCCATCAGAAACGGCTTCCTTATTATTCATCTCGTTCTACTGTATTTCCTCCTATGTTCTGACCTGTGACGGGTCCTTTATTAGCAGTGTTCTATAGCTGTAGTCATTCACAGGAAGAGCGTCTACTCGGAAAGGACTCTGTATTTTTCTTTTGTTGTTTTCATTGTAATTCATGAATTTTTTTTTTTCGTCGATAGATTTCCACTTACCGCCAACACATCGACCACCCCCATGGCTTTATGCTCTCCATGCATCCTTCCAAAGGATAATCAAGACATCTACATGAAATGATGATATATTATACCATTTTGTATTCTCAACTATTCGGTGAATTAGACTGACAACATACACACAGACAATATCGTGTTTTTTCGCTCTTTCGTCTTTTTGCCGTGCAAGTTTACAGGGATGTCACAGAGATGTTATCTAGAAAGCCCCCAGCTAGCTTTGTCTCCCTCTATGATGAGATCGAGGTGAAAACGGTTGGTTATCGTTTGTGCAAGCTGCAGAATACAAAATTAGGCAAAGTTTTTTTCAGCGCTCATTGTTGTTTCGGGCAAATGCTTTCTACTGGTCATAGAAAACGGGAACCCATTCATGGCAAAGCGGTTTTAAATAAAGCAAGAGATAAAGCGTTTTGAAAGCGAAATATATCGATAGGTGTGATAGCGACAGCCATGGTCGAGACACATGGGACATGACACAAATAGCTATGTTTGAAACAAAGTAGTGAAGTATAAAGCACCTCACGGGACAAAAGCAGCAAGAAGAAAAAAAAGATCATGTAAAGTATCCTAAAACATTGATTGAATCATTTTAATGGATATTTGCACCAAGAAAGTAGGGTGATAGGCACACATACATCTACATATCATGATAAATGCATTTAGGAATAGGCAACTTAATACAGTAATGCAACGAGAGATGGGATGACCGGAGCTTGCGTCATCGGGAGAAAGGGTCTCTCACATAATAGGACGAGTTGAGATTTTGGTACTGCGTTGCGCTCAAAAACCCGCGGCATTGATCACATTGCCCGCCCAGACGCCTTCCTCAACCCTTCCGCTTCTGTATATTTTTCCTTTCTCCTCTTGCGACAATGAGGGAGTCTTTACACTCTCTGTTGTTCTATCTCCTCTTCTTCGTGGGCTGGAGCGGCCTAGCGCGAGCCGTGGACCTCCCCGGCTACTCGACCTCGCTAGTGTTGCCCTCTTATCACGCTTTAAAGAACGATTCCGATTGCCCACCATGTTTTAACTGCATGCTTCCAGGCTTTGAATGTCTCCATTTCGCAAACTGCAGCGAGTACAATGGCAAATGCAACTGCCCGCCCGGCTTTGGCGGCGACGACTGCAAGCAGCCCTGTAAGTTCCCGAACACGAAACAGAGGAAGCGAAGAAATAGACGAGAAGAAACACGTCAACTCCTCCTCTCTTTACGCCTCTAATAACGTACATTCTTATTCTTCTTCGCCGATAGTGTGTGGTGCGCTTGCAGACGGAGGAAGCAGAAACCCGCGTGAGAATAACCACTGCGATTGCCCTGACGGGTGGGAAGGCATCAATTGCAATGGTATGATTATAACCATGATTGTTGTTGTTTTTTTGCCATGCTTACGCCATCCGTTCTATTCTTTTCATTTGGATCTCCTCACTCAGTCTGCACCCAAGACTCCGTCTGCAACTCACTTGTTCCAACTGGCATGAACGGCACTTGTTACCGCGGTGGTCTAACCGTGTTTGAGAATCACCAAATGTGCAATGTAACCAGTACGTGTATATCGATGTTTGCCATGTTTCGTATCTTGACTCTTCGTCGCATTAAACTTCACTCAGACCGCAAGATCCTGGAGCAACTGAAGGACCAGATACCGCAGGTCACGTTCTCATGCAATCAGCGCCAAGAGTCGTGTGATTTCCAATGTGCGTATCTCATATTTTTCTGCGCTTGGCGATTAACTCCATGACTTACCTTACATAGTCTGGGTCGACGAAATCGAATCTTTCTACTGCCACTTGGAAGAATGCGAGTTCGATCAAGGTAACAACCTGAGATTAATAGTACGCAGGTCCATTGACGGAGTTCCCTTATTTAGAGTACGATTATGACAGCAACCGAACAGACTACAAGTGCAAGACTATCGATTGTCGTTGCATCAAGGACGAGATGCTGTGTGGCAAGGATGGATCGATCGGTAGGAAGGACAAAATCGAGGGAAAGACAATCTATATCCTTACTTATGTCTATTCATAAGACTTGACGGACTTGCTTAAGGACGAGATCAAAGGCCCAGCCTCGTTCAAATGCACAGACTCCAACTGCGCTTTTTCCGAGCGGGCAATGGATGAACTCATCTCTGCCGTGTTTGGCGATGACTCGATCTTTTTATCTTGTAATTCGGGAGAGTGTCTGCATTACACCATGGTGCCAGGTTTCAAGGTAAGAAGACGGCATCATGGGTAACGTCGTATGCTGAATATATATGTGAGTCAATAGCGTCCTGAGCGTCCGATCAACTGGATCATGATCGTCAGCGGCATCGCCGGTGTCGCTGTGTTCCTCGTTGTCGCCGGTACGGTGGTCTCCTATTTGGCACGCAAATCGGACGGTGCAGGCTCGTATATCCAACTAGCGGACGACGAGGCCGGCAAACTCATGGCAGAGCACACGCCCACCAGCCTCATTTTCGAAAATATAAAATATGATGTTGGCAAATTACCGATCCTGAAGGGGGTAACAGGTATGGTCAAACCGGGCGAAGTTCTGGCCATCATGGGTACATCTGGCTCGGGTAAGACGACCTTGTTGGATATCCTGGCCAACCGCACCAAGACGGGTACCAAGTCAGGCGATGTTTACGTCAACGGCCATAAATTGTCGGCTTCCGAGTACAAACGCCTGATCGGCTATGTCGATCAAGAAGATATGATGATCCCCACCCTCACCGTCTACGAGACAATTCTCTATTCTGCCTTGTTGCGTCTCCCTCGTTCGATGAGCACGGCAGCCAAGAAGTTCAGAGTCATGGAGGTCATGCAAGAACTCGGTATTGAGTCCATCAAGGACTCCAGAATCGGCCAGGCAGATGACCGCTCGATCAGTGGTGGTGAGCGCCGCCGCGTCGCGATTGCCTGCGAGCTCGTCACCTCCCCCTCGATACTCTTCCTGGATGAGCCGACGAGTGGCCTGGACTCGTACAATGCCTACAACGTCGTGGAATCCCTGGTGACACTCGCGCGCGACTACAACCGTACCATTGTCTTTACCATCCATCAGCCCCGCTCCAACATTGTCACGCTTTTTGACCAGCTCGTCCTTTTGTCCAGGGGATATACCGTCTACTCGGGCCCACAACAGCGCATCCAATCCTACTTTAAGAGTATCGGCTACCCCTGTCCTCTGGGGTTCAACATTGCCGATTACCTCATAGATCTCACAATGCAGCCTATCGAGCCACGCCAGGCATCGGAAGCCGGCCATGCCGACCCCTTTGCGCGAGCCTCGGCGCTCTCTCAAACACCCAACAGCAGCACCGTCTTTGACGCCAGCCCACACTACAATGACGAATTAGAAAACACGAGCGAGCAGTGGGCCTCAGAGCTCGGTGCGCGCCAAGAACGCCTGCGACAGGAACGGATAAAGAAGCAGCAGCAGCAGCAACCAGGCGCCGCGCCCGACGTGGTCGTAGATGGCGAGAGCGGCGCACAGTCTGCCGAAAGCGCCAATGAAGGCGATTCGGTTATGACACATCTGAGGAAGCTGGTAACCGCTTTTGAGAACAGCGTCGTTGCGATGGCTGTCCAGGATGAGGTCGAGCGCGTGCTTGCAGCCGCGTAAGTAGTATACCTCGTTATCGATCGCAGGAGCTGATCCTTTCTGCTCTTCACTTCTATAGGTCTGGAGCACCCGATGCTGACGGCGAAGGCACCACATCTGCAAAACCTGTCAGTACGCATGAGCGCCCTGGATTTCTCTCCCAGTTCCGCATCCTGGCCGATCGCACGTTCAAGAATCTTTATCGGAATCCAATGCTTATGTTTGCTCATTATACCATTGCCGTTGTGCTGGCTCGTAAGTAGAGACACACAAAACGAAAGTTCACGTAGCTTTAATTAACACTATGTACCTAGTCATCTGCGGCGGTCTATTTTATCAAGTCTCCAATACCATTGCGGGTTTCCAGAACCGCATGGGTCTCTTCTTCTTCTATGAGGCCTTGCTCGGTTTCATGTGCCTCACCTCGCTCCAAGTCTTCTCAAACGAGCGTATCCTCTTCGTTCGCGAGCGCGCCAATGGCTATTATTCCCCGGGAGTTTACTTTTTATCCAAGGTAAGATACGAAAGATAATCCAAAGCATTGTTCTCATCCGACAAATAGGTGCTTTTCGATATTATTCCCTTGCGCGTCGTCCCTCCTCTTATGATGGGTCTCATCTCTTACTACATGGTTGGCCTCGTCGAAGGCGTTGCTGAATTTTTAAAGTTCTTGCTTGTTCTTGTCTTGTTCAATTTGACCGCCGCTGCGCTTTGCTTAGCCATTGGCGTCGTGTTCAAAAACCTATCCATGGCCAACCTCTTGTGTTGCATGGTCATCTTGTTCTCAATGCTGTTTGCCGGCCTTTTGCTGAACAAAGGTAATCATCATTCTTTTTCATCGCATCCATTGGCTCTGACCTGCTTCTTTCTCTTACGCATGATGCTTAGACTCCATGTCACCCTATTTCGGCTGGCTCAAGCACTTGTCCTTCTTCAACTACGCACTCGAAGCGTTGCTGGTCAATGAAATGCTCTATTTACAGCTTGTGGAGGAGCGATTCGGACTCAATATAGATGTAAGCTGAGCAGTAATCATGCCCAAAAAAAGGGGACGCGCTTATCTCATCTTCTATGTAGGTCCCGGGTGCGACGATCCTGTCCACGTTCGGTTTCAATGCAAAGAACTACTGGCCGGACGTCATCAAACTCAGCGCCATGTTTATGGGCTTCATTCTTTTTGCCCTCCTTTGGTTAATTTTCTTCGTCAAGGAGCGGAGATAGGCGATAGTGCAAATAAAAAAAGGGCGTCGTGTCAATGGGATGATTTTCCTTGTCCAGGGAAGCGGTAAATACGTTTGCAATTGAACTGTACTTTTTCTATTCTTTTAAATTTTCCTTTCCCGCAAAGAAAGAAAAAGAAAGAAGAGGATTTCGGATGTGTAAAAGGTGACGAACCAATAAAAAGCACCAGAAACGTGCCATGCTGCTGTAAACACAATCAATGCTTCGTACGTTTGTCAATCTACAAAGAAAGATCATCCTCGAGAATAATAATCTCCATAAGTATGTGTGACGCCCATTACACAAGTATATTAGTACACAACAGGTTGCGTCCTCAAAAAAAGAAAGTTCATCTGGTTGCGGGGCCGCGCATGGCTTGAGTCTGTGCTACTTATGAAATGGAACCCAGTCCTGGTCCTGTTTTCTGACAAGCAGTGCGTGCTGCGTGACAATTTTGATTGTGTGTGCGCGCAGCAAACTATTTTTGCACCTTTTGCCCAAAAGAAAAAATTTCCCTTTATGGGGGATGTAGGGGAGCCAGCTACTTATTCATAATTGTACGCCTCTTGTATATTTTTTGCACGTCCCCTCTCTCTCTCCTCTCTCTCTTCTTCTTCTTCTTCTTCTTGCCTTTCCCCCCTCCTTCCTTCTCTATAACATTACAATGAAGATCAGCGCTGCTGTCATCAGTTTGCTGGCTTTGACGTCCCTCGCGCCTGCTGTTCTCGGTCAGGATGGTACGCCCAATATCCCCACTGCGTCGACCGGCAGCACCTACTCTTGCGACCCCAACTCGTGCAAGCTTCCTAGCTGCTTGTGTGCCTCGACGTCACCTCCCAATGGCTTGCAGCCTAAGGATGTCCCGCAGGTATATCGCATTACCTAATTCCGCGTGTTTACCTTTTATAACCAGCAAACCATTGTGTAGTTTGTGACTATCACTTTCGACGATTCAATTCAAGCCAAGCTCCTTGATACCGCACATGAGCTATTGAATGTCAAGTAAGTGATAGTGAATGAGCGCAACAAAATGAAGAAGGGCTTTCGAAAAGTCGAAGAGTGTATGTGTGTACTAATATATGACTCCCTAACCCAGGAACCCAAATGGTTGTCCCGCAAAGGCAAGTGGAGCACAACCCAGTCGTTTTTTAAGTTGTGTAACGATCGGTTGTCTAATATTCTCTGTGCGCCATTAGGGATCCTGGTACGTGTCAATGGAGTATACCGATTTCTCGCTCGTGCAGCAATGGTATGCCAACGGCAACGAAGTCGCAGAGTAAGTCGCATACAATGATAGATTGGAGTGTTGTAATTATGAGCTCATTCGTTGCCTCTTTTCATTAGCCACACTTTCTCCCATGTTGGTGAGTAGACTTAGTTCCATTCCATACTATCGGGACTATGTTCCGTTTCTCCTTTCGTGTCCCCTTTTAACTAACGCATACACCGCTTTGTCGTTTTCAGGCTCTCCTTCTGCACAGTAAGTCATGGAATGCAAAGATCTTCATGATGCTGATTCATAATGATTTGCAGAGAAATCCAGGCCGCCAAGTCCATGCTGCATGAATATGCTGGTATCCCCTATGGCAAAATTCAGGGCTTCCGTGCACCTTTCTGTAAGTGAAAATTTCATGACTGACTTATCTCCCTCGATCTGGACTCCTTGTTAACCCCTTTTGTGTATGGGTGAATATAGTGAACTACACCGCTGATACTCTCAAAAATATTGCGCAGCAAGGCTTCCTGTATGATTCGTCTGCAACGGGCGTTGTTGATGACTGCTATTGGTAAGGGATTCCTATAAATGGAAGGACACCAAAAATAACTAAAGCATCCGATTGTTTCATATAGGCCCTACACCCTCGACAATGGTATGGCCAACGACTGCTGGACCGGCATCTGTGCCCAAGGCGCCGTCAAACTTCCAGGTACTACTGTTCTTTAGATGACATGTTCCTGGCCGCTGACAAAAGCTCTCAGGCGTTTGGGAAATTCCTATGTATGCCGTTCTCGATAACGCCAGCACGGCTCAGCTTATGGACGTTTACCTTGCTGGCTCTGTCTCGGACGTTCAGGCCTGGACCTCTACCAACTTTGACCGTCACTACAATGGCAACCGCCAGCCCTTCGGTATTTACGTTCATCCTAGTAAGTCGATCAAAACAAACATTATCCTTCGGGGGAGCATGGTTCCTTACCAAATATTTTTTTTTGTAATCAGCCCACCTGACCACCTACCCCGGCTTGCCTGACCCGTCTGCCATGAAGCAGGGTGTAGTCGAGACTATTAAGAGCATCACAAGCAAGCCAGACGTGTGGGTTGTGACCAATGCGCAGCTGCTGCAGTGGATGAAGAACCCTGTTCCCGCCTCCGAGCTGGCCAACCAGGACTACATGAAGTGCGAGCTTCCCAACACGGGCAAAGAGATCTGCAACGGTCTTGAGAATATCACGGTTGCGGCTGACACCGGCGTCATCTCGTCGAGCCTGCTCAACATGTGCAACTTCAACACCACCAACTGGGGTACCTGCTTCAACTGCCCGAGCAGCGCACCTACCCTGGAGACCCCCACCCCGGCTTCTTCCGTGCAGACCACTGATGCTAAGTACCGCCACCCTGTGCCTGACAACTGCGACAGCATCTGGTGGGACCCTGGTAAGAATAAAAGAAAAACATGTCTATTTCAGCCATGACTCACGTATTGACATGAACTAGTCGCCGGTCAGTGCCTGTGCACTACCCAAAGCTGCGCCTACAAGGATACTGCTGTCCCTACCAACTCCTCCTCCAACGGCACCTCGAAGGATGGTTCCTCCGGCTCTTCCAGTGATGGAAAAAGCTCGGGTGCGTCGATGCTGACTGGATCTTCTCTTGTCGCCGCTGTCATTGCTGGCTCCGCCGCTATGCTTCTGTAATTGCTTTTAACATTTTAACAACCAATCACTTCTTCCGGTCAAATACGTATTCCCGCTTTCTATAGTATCCAATAGCAAACCATGTAAAAGTACATACTCGATTGCTGTTTTCGGAAGGACATCCTTTTTCATTATTATAAACTTTTCACCAGCAAATTTATCCTTAAACCGTTCTCGCAAGCATAAACTGATAACTTCGTGAATATGATCTGGAGAAATATCGTAGCAAGTATGAGGTGTCTATACAGATCATGCTTTTCGTCCTTACTCTCAAAACGCACTACCGCACTGGTTGAATAGCATTTTATTTGTCCTATATCGCTTGAGCAGTACAGTAAGCGAGGACGACAAGAAAAAGTTACTGTAGTTACAGTGAGCTGTGCTACGACATGCCAGAAGACATTAGCTACTGTATTTAATTAACAGCCTCTCTCAAACAAGACGTATAGCGTAGTACGTCTAGGGAGATGGCTAAGAAGCTAGCATATCTAATACCGAGCCTTAATGGACCAGGACAGTATACATGGTGTGGTTATCAAAATTATAAGTCTTTCATCTATTATCTACAGGAGGTATATTCATTGAAAAGTCCTACAGTGCATGATGGTATGATCGTTGCTGTCGCGGTTTTCGTATATGCATACAGCAAGGTCCCTGATACGGAGCAGCAGTAGTAAAGTTACTCGCAGGGATGACCCAAAGCAGCTGCTATGTAATACCCGACGTGTATGCTGTAAGTGCATAAAAACCTATATAGACAGCACCAGATAATACGATATCTATGTGACATCTAGAGCACTGCTGGTATACACAAAAGTAATCTGAGAGCTGTGGGGCTCAGGGTCTTGCCAGTGATATATGAGTGCGGGAAAGCTGAGGCCGAAGCTAAGCCACGACCCAGGAGTTGAAAGAAAATTGGACAGAGTGCTTTAATTTCACGGTTTGCCAGCCCAAAAAAAAAGTTATATACGCCATGGCCAAAGAAGATAAGAAGAGAAAGCACAAGGAGCACAAGGAGCACAAGGAGCACAAGGAAAAGAGCTCAAAGTCCCACAAAAAGTCGAAAAAGACGTCTGCGGAAGAACCCGTCAAAGAATCTACCAAGGTTATCCATGTTGCCACACCAACCACTGCCCATTCCTCCTTCTCCCAGATCGAGGTTAAATTATACCTGCACTTGGCGCCTCTCTGGGCCAACAATCCAATGGAAGGCATCACAGAGCAGCTTAATGCCTTCATGATGAAGTAAGCATTCGAGTGCGGTAGAAGTGAATATGCTTATACGTCGTATTGTAGATATGTTCCGGAGGTGGACGGTATTGTGCTGGCACACAGCGATACGCGACTTATGGACGACAAGGGCGTTATCCTCAACGAATCACCATTCTGCCATTTCTACGTCCGTGTCAATTTCCTTGTCTGGAAGCCACGCAAAAACACACGTCTCGGTAAGTGGAGTGCACAAAGGACGGTGGGAGAATACGAGACTCAGTGATCCTTGTACAGTTGGCCAGATCAATTTGCAGTCGCAGGATCATATTGGTCTCCTGATCTTTGGCACATTCAACGCTTCCATCCCCAGAGCACGCATCCCGAGCGACAAGTACGAGTGGCGTGCCTTTGAGACACCGGTAGAAGCCACGACTGAAAAAAATGAGGACGACGAGGAGGATTCAGAAGAATCCGAAGAAAACGTTGAAGAAAACTCGGTCATGGTCGGCCGGAAACGGAGTAAGCATGGTGAATGGGTCGTCACCTCAACAAGCGAAGCCTTGGGTGGTACGGATGGCATTGTCGAATTCAACGTTGTTGAGTAAGTGGAAGCATGTTCGCGAGTCATCGTTTTTACTGACCCACGTTGTAGTATAATTGAAGCAAACGATATCTTGACAGTGACTGGATCACTCTAAGCACCGTTCGTCCCTCTTTGTTTCTCTTCACATTCATTTCAGTCTTCCATCCTCGCGCACACTCACATCCTTACATACACTCATATTACACGCAGCAATAAACGTACATACATCGACTCAGAAATACGTCTGTCACCTATGCATTCTGCTTGAAAAGCCTAATACATCTCTCAAGCTCAGACTAGTAAGTGGAAGTGCATCGTTTATCTATGCGAAGAGTGAAAGTCTATCTTGTTCTGGTTCCTCGGAGACGTGCCAATTAGCCACCCTGCTTTTTCAACAAGCGAGCAAATGCATACAGAATCACTATACCTCAGGGCGCTATTCTTACTGCTACTTCAACTGCTCTACTATTACCGGCAAGACGCCATATGGCATAGGAGCAGATGCTTGTTGCGCTGTATTAGCTTTATCTCCGACCTTTCGCCACCTGACCTTCGCGTACGCACTCACCACTATATCCCAACGTATGTTTCTGGCGGGTTGGATGGTTTTTAGCACGCGCAGCGGCAAACACGGGCCCTATTCGACCCTCTGCGATCCGTCCTACGACGTTGTTATTGCCGCATTTGCGCTCTTTTCATGTCGTCGCGTTGACCTTTGCCACGTACGTAAATGGGTCATCCATTTACACTATCTACTCGGACTACCCATGTCATTACCTTTAAATGGATAAGCACTTTCGGTGTGGAAATCTTGGTGTAATGTATATACACATGCATATACAGCGGATTGTCAAGGAGGGTCATAGGCCGAAAAAATGTAAATGCATAATTCACCCACAGATGCCACAAGACCCCGCGCAAAAAGCGTATGCATACCGTATAGTGTTTCTGCGCGTCGTACTCCAAAAATATGCCTCGGGCGTACAACACGTCGTTTCTGGTAACGTCCCTCTAGCGTTGTGACACCTTTTGAGTTGGTGCGTCTTATTGGCTTGTCATAAATAAGAACTTTATTCGAGGCCGAGCCTCCCTATGGCCTGTATCAATGTGTATAACCGCATATATACGAGTGTTTATCAGATGTTTACGCATGTCAAGGTGATACAAGAGGTTTGATGGCAGACTAACATCACTCTGCAACCCAAGAACTATAAACAAAACCGTGTGCTCTGTATACAATAGCAGCGACCGAGTTTGACGTCTTTGTCCTCCCCGGTGTCGGAAAGCAAATCGACTTCTCGATAGAAACAGGCATACGCAATGCATGAGCGGGCCCAAAGACGGAAAAGACGAAATGAGAAAAAGTGTAAGGGAAGGCCAAGTTCGTTACACGACAGCTGACTGCTATAAGGACGGGTGTCTCGCGGGCTGTGCTCGCGTTCTGCTTTCTCTTTACTTTCTTTCACCATGTCGTTTTTCACCAACCTGGCCGCCAAGGTCACTGAGATGTTTGAGGGAACCGAGGATGAGGAGTCCCGTGAGAACGAGTACGCCAGCAAGCTCCACCGTTATGGTTCTTTTGCCCCCGTCCGCCACGATGCCGAAGTCAAGTTTTACGTCGACGGTCACAACTACTGCTGGTAAACGATGATAAACCAGTAAAGTCATTTTTATTGATTTTTTTTTACTACCCTAGGGCTGTGTCGGAGGCTATCGAGAGCGCGAAGCACTCCATATTCATCGAGGACTGGTGGTTGGTAAGGAATAAAATACGCTCATGGACGCATATCATGTTTATATGGAACCCTAACTCAATATCACGCGTGTGCACGCGTATCATCCTGCTTTGTATTAGTCGCCAGAGCTTGTAAGGCTCTTCACGTTTGTGCGCGATACATGCATGCTAATTTTGTTATAGTACCTTCGCCGTCCCCCGTCCAAGTATCCCGAGTACCGTCTCGACGCTCTTTTGAAGCGCAAGGCCGAAGAAGGTGTCAAGATCTTCGTCGTTGTCTACAAGGCAGGGTTTCTGGGAAATGAAGGAGCCACAGAAGATATCTAACGAGCTTTTTTTTTTCTTTTCGTATGGACGTATAGGAGGTTGAGCTGGCCCTGACCATCGACAGTGGCCACACCAAGGACACTCTGGAAGCACTTCATGAAAACATCATCGGTAGGACGACGTCATGTTGTCTGCTTACGTGGATTCAGATGAACTAACACGCTCTTGACGTACGCAGTGCAACGATCGCCCGACTTCTCGCTGAAGTTCGGCGACGGTTTCGATGCTTTCTGGTCGCATCACGAAAAGTACGTCGTGGTGGACAACCGTATCGCCTTCTTGGGTGGCATTGACCTCTGCTACGGGTAAGACGCGTCGCTTATATTGTGCAAGGGAAAAAGACAAAAGAGCTCATGATCTTTTCTTAACACATTCCAGCCGTTGGGATACCCACAACCATCGTTTGGCGGACTTCACAGAGGAGCCCGGACATGAAATCTTTATTGGCAAGTGTTACAAACAAATCGCCACCTCTGTTCGTGTATATGTGTGCATTCCGGGCTTACTTATAGGGCGTTTTAAATATATAGGCCAGGACTACAACGACGCACGTGTTCGTGACTTTGAGGATGGTAAGACTGGAAGCTCCCGTCGATCGAGACGCGACTTCTTTTTCGGATGACCTTCCGACTCATGAAAATCATTTCCCTTTACAGTCAAGCAGTGGGATCTCCGACTTATTGACAAGTCCGTTGTCCCGCGTATGCCTTGGCACGACATGTCCCTTTGCATGGTAAGTGCAGCTTTATCCTCCTGCATTATTGTCTCACGTAAAATGCCTTTGTGTAGCGTGGTGGTCCGGTCCTGGATGTTGCCAGACACTTTTGCGAGCGCTGGAACTACATCAAACATAAGAAGAACATGGATGACGAGCGTATCCTGTTCATCCCCCCGCCGTTGGGCGCGTTGGCTCAGACTGGCGAATTTGCTATTCCGGAGAATAAGGAGGACGCGCCTGCCCTCCGCGCACACCGTTTCATGCATGGCACGCGCGATGTTCGCGGCACTTGCCGTGTGCAGGTGTGTCGTAGCTCAGGCACCTGGAGCTTGGGTCTCAAGGAGACCGAGCATTCGATCCAGAACGCCTACATTGCTACCATCTTAGACGCCCAGCACTATGTGTACATTGAAAACCAGTTTTTCAGTAAGTGTGAACCTTATCTTTTATTTGGCTGTGCCATCCTGAGTACACGCTCTAACCTCTTATACTTCTAGTCACCTCCACGGAAGATGACAAGGACTATGTTCTCAAGAACCAGATCGGTAACGCCATTGTCAAGCGTATTGTGCGTGCATACGAAGAGCGCGAAAAGTTCAAGGTTATTGTGCTTATGCCTCTGATGCCTGCTTTCCCCGCTGACCTGAGCACGGATGACGCTGCCACCGCTCGGTAGGTTAAAATATATGAGATAGAGGAGTCTTCCCTCGTGTATGTGATCCTGTTCACTGTACTGATGCTTTTTTATCTTTTGATCAGTCTGGTCATGAACTACCAGTACATGTCTATTTCTCGTGGCGGCAAGAGCATCCTCGAGAAACTGGCTGAGGCTGGTATTGAGGATACCTCGGAGTACATTCGCTTCTTCAGCTTGAGAAGCTGGGATATCATCAAGCAAAAGAAGATCGAGAGCATGCTTGCGCAGCAGGCTGGTTTCTCTACCGAGACTGGCGACATGGAAGATGAAGTGGTCTACACGCGTGTTGCTGAGGGTGGCGATGAGGATGTCGAGAACAAGGACTTCGTCACCGAGGAGTGCTACATCCACGCCAAGCTTCTTATTGCAGATGGTAAGTGAGAGACAGGCGGGCCAGGATGGTGCATCGACTCACACATGTTTCTCTCTACAGATCGCACTGTCATCATGGGCTCGTCGAACCTGAACGATCGCTCGCAGTGCGGTGACCGTGATTCTGAAATTGCCATGGTCGTCCAGGACCAGGACATGATCCCTTCGAAAATGAACGGCAACGACGTATGTATTTCCAACTCTGACACTTCCATCTCATGACTCACTTGTTTGTTTCAATATTGTACAGTATGAAGCCGCTCGCTTTGCCGCCACGCTTCGTCGCGAGCTGTGGAAGGAGCACTTGGGCTTGGTCAAGGAGGAGAACCCCTTGGATGACGTAAACAACGCTATGCTTCCTCTGCCTGTGCCTCAGATCGATAACACTGAGTCGGAAGAGGACCAGCGGGTGATGGATCCTTTGGACGACGAGACCTGGGCCTTGTTTACAGAGACAGCGGCCAACAACACGGCTGCTTTCCGCCATGTCTTCCACAGCGTGCCCGATGATAACGTCCTTAACTGGGACCAATACCACGAGTTTTATCCGTCCCCCGAGAAGCTGGACATTGGACACGTGGCTGACCCCGGTATGCCCGTTGAGGAGATCCGTGGCCATCTCGATCGCGTCCGTGGCCACCTTGTCGAGTTTCCCACTGAGTTCTTGAAGGAGGTCGATATGGAAGGCACCTCCATCCCCTTGATCTCGAACCTCACCAAGGAATTGTACACTTAAAATGGCAGATACGCCCATTATGTATTTTAAAGAGTTGTGTATTTATGAAAACGAAAAAATGAAGAGAAAGATCTGTATTTAGTGTGTGATCATCCTTTAACGGCAATCTAATGGAGTTTCTATCACAATCTGCATTAATATCATGCTCCAGCAACCCACGGCGCCATTTGTCGCTACGCATGGCTAGCGCATCTTCGTTTCACTCTAGTTTTCTTATATCTCTCATGCAAAGATCATATCAATTTATTGGCCGTCGGGCACTTGTCTACAGCAAAATTTCGCATCGACCGGGTTCGGTATGCTCAAAGGCATCGCACGAAATTGAGACCACTTCAAAGCAGTAAGGACTGTGCTGTACATACAGTACTGTAAAGTACTATAATAGAATTCATGTGCTTCATTCATTCTAGTCGATTCAAGTAAAATTTGATATTCTTAGGCGGGTGACGACAAGTGATCTCTCCTGAATCCACTTAGCTAGTAAGCGAATTCTTTCAAAGCGTCGTGCATACAATGATACACGGGGTGGCTCCGTGAAATTTTCCGTCCAGTGAATAATTCTTGAATAAGAGGGTGCTTTTCGCACGTCAGGCATATATAGCATCACCAACAAAGCCACTTTCAGGTGGTGTCCCACACGACCGAGCTGCAGAATTCCGGGTTTCTGCAAGCGTGACACAAAAGGTGCGTGCTTCAGAGTCCGCCCAACGAAATGGCTGACAAGCGTTAAATGTTTCCGATCTCTTTTTCCTGCTTTTCCTCGGTCTCCATACCATGGAAAATTTTGACGAAGGCCTCGAGAGACACCAGAAGACGAGTGCGCCTGTCTCTGCGGCTGTTTCCGAGGAGGATAACAAGCCCTTGAAGCCATGGCAAAGGCGAATTCGTTTTCTGAAGAGCAAAGAATTCCTGCGTGTACTGCTTCTTGGCCAATGTATGTACCACCCTATGCGCCATACCACAACACATCTCACTTCAAAGAATATAAAAAAAACCCGAACAAACAAATATGAACAGTACTCTCACTCTGCATCACGGCCACGGTGGTGACGTCCACAAAACTCGGAAATGATTACAATTTCAATGCGCCCACGACGCAGACCTTCCTCGTTTAGTGAGTCCGGCGTGAGAACATCCGTGCACAGATACTAACGCAAGGCCACCTCAAGTGCCGTCCTTGCCCTGATATACAACCCATATTGCATCTACAAGCGAGGTTTTCGAGGATGGTTTAATCAGTTCTGGGAGCGAGGCGTATTCTGTAAGTGCGGATCATGGTTGAAAGGGTTGCAAGCAAATCTAAGATCCGCTTTGTAGATTTTTTCCTGGGATGGGTCGACGTAGAAGGCAATTATCTGGTGGTCAAATCTTACCAGTATACGGGCATGCTGTCTGTGATGCTTCTCGATAGCTGGAGTACCCCCGTCTGCGTGATCCTGTCTTTTATTTTTTTGCGCGTCCGTTACAGATGGGTACAGTACCTTGGGATATTTGTGTCGCTGTGCGGTATGGGTATGCTTGTCGGAAGCGATGCGATGGGTGGCGCGTCTTTTATGGCAAGCGATCCTGTCAAAGGCAACCTCTTTGTTCTTTTGGGCGCGACTTTTTATGGTGTTAGCAACACCAGTGTTGAATATCTTTGCCGCAAATATCCTATCTACGAGGTCAATGCCAGTTTTACATTGTAAGTGAGAGATGTTCTTGAGCTTTAATGCTCATATAGCTTATATCATGAATGCATAGGTTTGCTGCCCTGATTAACCTTGTTCAGCTCATGATCCTGGAGCGGAACGAATTTTCGACTTTTGTGAGTCAGGGCGAAGCGATTGGCATGGTGATCGTCTACACCGTTGTGATGGTGATCCTATACTCGCTTGCACCCGTTATGTATCGCTGGGGAAGTGCCGTGCTTTACAATCTGTCGTTGATGACAAGTGACTTTTACAGCTTGATCATTGGTCTCGGCCTCTTTGGATATACGGTAAGTAACGGGTAGCGGATCAGCATATCGTATGCTCATGGGCGGTCCTTTTCATTATAGGTCGGTATCATGTATCCTTTTGCGTACGTGGTCATCATAATCGGCATTGCTGTTTATTATATCTTTCCTACCCCGGAGCCGGTTATCGACAATGGAGCGAAAGACGGTAGCAAGCCTTACAAGAAGCGCTCCTTCTTTGGCTTCTGGTATCGTACTGTCTATCCCAACCAGCCAGACGACGTGGAGAGAACTCCTACGGAAAGACTGGACAACGTGTCATTTTCGGAGGAAGGCAAGGCATAATGCCGAGATATTTTATTGGAGAGCGACTCTTTTGTACCATTTATAGATACCCCTCATTGTACTGTAGCATGTGTATTATTATTTACTGAGCTGGCACTTGCGTCTTTGGTCAGCCTGTAAAGAAAAAGACGTTCTCATTTATCCATACAATCATTCATTCACTCATTTCTGTGTTTGCATTCTGCATAAGCCAGTTATTTATTCGGACAGTTCCTTCTTGGCGAACTGAGGAAGAATGAAAGCAGCGCGATGGATGTCAGCGTTGTAGTAACGGCAGAGCTTGGCCTCCTGCTCGGGGGTCCACTGGCGGAGGGGCACGCGCATGTTGGCGTTGGGATCCTTGGAGCACATGATGTGACCGATCTGACCGCTGGGGTACGTAGGAATGCAGGTGTAGGCGTATTCGACCTTGGGGTAGAGTTCCTTGCAGAAGCTCTTGACCTTCTTGATCAAAGGCAGATGGAGCCACATGCACTCACCCTGGGTGCTGAAGACACCGTTCTCGGTAAGGGCGTTACGGAGCAGCTTGAAGAATTCGGCACCAAAGAGCGACTCAGCGGGACCTAATGTGTAATAAGGTTAAGTAAAACTCAAAAAGCAGATCCCAAACGAAGTCCCACTTACCATCAGGATCCGAGGAATCGGTGATGATGACATCATACTGGTTGGTCTTGTCCTTGAGGTACTCGAAGCCATCGCCAATGTGGACCTTGACCTTGGGGTGCTGGAAGCCGATGGACATGTTGGGCAGGTACTTCTTGGAGACACGGGGCACAGCCTCGTCAATGTCAACAAGAGTGGCCTCCTCAACGCATTCGTGCTTCACAACCTCACGAAGCACACCACCGTCGCCACCACCGATAACCAGGACCTTTTTTTGCAGTTTGTAAATACTTTTCCATTGGTTTCCATGGTAAAACAAAGAGCGTACCTTCTTGGGGTTAGGGTGCGAGTTCATGGCCAAGTGCGTGATCATCTCCTGGTAGCTTTTCACGAAGAAAAAAAAAAAGAGAGAATGAGTGATACAGAAAGCAAAGGGATGGAATAAGCACGCCGTGACGGGATTTGACACGGGTATATCGACTTACGAGAACTCATCGCGCTCGGTAGCCTGGATAACGCCGTCAAGGACAAGGACGTTACCATAGTTGGCAGACTGGAAGACGAGCACGTCTTGGAAGTCGCTCTTCTCGACGTGGAGAATCTCCTCAACCTTGAGGGCCATGGCTAACCAAGAATGAATAAAGGGATCGACCATAGAAAGCGAGTTGTCATCCCATGCGGAATGGACAACACAAGGCGTATATAGTTTATACTATAGAATGAAGAGTAGCATACCCTGACCAGGCCACTGGTTGTTCTTCTCCATGAACCAACCGTCCTGAATGCTGGGGTGGGTGAGGGGAGCCGCCATAATGTCGAAGGTGTAAAAGAAAGGAAAGGAAAACTACCAAGGACAACCTTCTCAAGACAGCATAAGCAAAGCCACTCGCTTGTCGGGGTAACACTTGCAGTCGCCCCCGTTGTCTCGGCCCGCTACAGCAGTAACCTCAGGCCTGCAGAACCAATTCCATGGTGACATCTTATTCCTTGGGTCATGCTATTTATAAATATCTTGCTTCGATTAATAAGACACTGCCCGATGACTCATTTGCTTTTGCTCAATGGCTCGCAACTTCTGGTGGAGTTGGTAACGAATTAAAAAAATATGCAATATGAAAGCATGAATAGAAATTTGATTATCACGAGATATCTCATCTTCCGGGACTCGAGCCACACAACACAACATGTATATACTCCGTATATATGCTGACGTTTACAGGAGCATTGATGCTTGGAACGTGTGTTATCTATGCCAGACAAACATAAGAAAACCAAAAGAACATGCTTTCGAGAAACCGATATTTAAACACCGACCCAAGGAAGACGGTTATACGCCCGTTTACGCGCTTTTGAGACCCACTCGCCAGCATCAGCAATAGTGACATCTATCCAAACAGATCTTGGTGCGTTTTTACGTTTTTAGTTCTCTAATAATGTTTAGCAATTTATACTTGAAATCAAAAGCAAGGCGAACTCTATACAAACTTCTGCCGTCGTAGTCACGCTACCTGATGCATATCAGAGGCCGTGTCGCGTAGCAACGTACTACTTTATGCAGCGCACCAAAACTGTATATCGCTCATAGACTTCCTGTGTTCCCATTTATTTCAGCAAGAGATCAGCCGGAACAATTGAGCACGAACTTGCACGAGAGTACGGTCCGTGGGCTATGGATCAGTCTTAGTGAGGGCAATGTCCCTGGACCTGCCACCGTAGGGCAAGAGACGCGGCAGATAAACATCGATGGATATATCTTTAGGACAGTGTGGGCTGCTCAAATTTTATTGCAGGTAGCTACTGTCTTTGGGATGGTATACTAAAGGGCATATATTATGAGAAAGATCAAACATAGACATGTTCGAGAGGGATCCTTGACCCAAATGCGGAATCTGAATGACCGAATTCGGCTTCCAAATGGACTTGCCGTAGCAATGCGCTTTTCGCCTATTCTTCTTTCGGTGCGGATCTGATCATGACTTCTCGACAAGAGGCGGTCGACGATTTTACACACGATCTCGCGATTGAACTCTCGCGTTCGCTTAATCTGACCAACCCCAATGACCTTCTCGCGAAGCGTGTCATTCAACTCGCCAAGAATGACCCCAGTTTTGACCGATTTGCTGCCGGTAACCTATCCATCGACTACAACCCAATTTCGTCGATGCTAACTTGTAAACAGCCTGTCAGACCTTTGGACGATTCAAGCGCGAGTTTTTGTTCGGCATATTTAACAAAATCGACGATTACTTGCAGCACAAGAAGTTCTATGCAGATGACAACAAGGCAGGGCGATCTCAACACACGTCGAACACAGCGCACGCGGTTGCGACCTCGGAAGGTACACGCGGCGAAGTGTTGAGACTTGGCAACAATATGCCAGGAGGTCTTATTACCCGCAACAAGTCTTCCAAATCAGACGATGTAAGTCCCACCTTTTTCGATCGTACCTTGGCCCAAGCTCACTGAGCGTCTGTAGCAACGTCCCATCTTTAAAGCACCTACACCCAAAGCTTCCATATTTGGCTTGGATGAACTCGCACGGAAAAAGCGAGCTGCCGAAGCTGCCAAAAAGGCGGCGGCGGCTTCGTCTCCGCCCGAGGAGGAAGAGCATACGCCCAAAAAGGTGAGAACCGACTCGTCTAGGGACCACAGACCCAACTCTTCAAAAGAACAAGACATTCCTGGTAAGAATAGAAAAAAAAAAGTAGATGGATCAGCTGTATCTCTAACAGGGTCTCTATGGGATAGTACGGCACGGCCATTATCGGTCAAGAGGGAGCGAAACACCTTCACGGAATTACGACAATACAGAGGTCGACGTGGATCGGCTGGACCGGTTGAAGCGCCGTGATAGAGAAAGAGGTACGGGGTTAGGACAAGGGCCATTTATTTTAGTGTTGCTCAGTTTTGGCATAGACCTTCGACGACGTGAACCGTTGCATAACGACAGAGACGCACGAGAGCGCTCCTTGCCCACCCCGACCAGCGAGCCCTCTTCGACGCCAAGACGCGGTGGATTAATCAAACGGTCGCAATGGTCGACGCCGCGCCGGGACGAGATGGGCACCCCAGGCCGCGATCGCATGCGGACACCCCGTCCCGACACGGGTCGCTCCACCGGCAGCAGGCCCGAGTGGGATCGAAGTTTTCCTACGCCCGCGGTCAAGTCCACGCCCTATGACGAAGCTGCGCTCGAATACCCAGAGGAATACATTGGTGACCAGGAGGACCGACAGCGGTGGGAAGAAGAACAGGCGCAACTGGACAGAGACTGGTATTCCATGGAGGAGTCAGGCGTAAGTGCACACAAGAGAACTTGATGGAGCTTCATTGCTCACATGATCCGGCTTTTAGACCTTGGACGAGACCCACAATCCATTTGCGGAATACGAAGCAACCCATCGGGATATGGATGAGGACCTCGCTCAAAAACAGGTCAAGAAACTTTCTGCGCGTCAGGCCCAGTACAATCGGGACACAGAGATGTGGGAGACCAGTCGTATGCTGAGCAGTGGTGTTGCCCAGCGACGCAATGTGGATACAGATTTTGATGAAGACGATCAGGTATGCTTTGAGAAAGTGCAGGAATCCAAGAAGCTCACGTGATTTTTTTCACTTATTAGAACCGTGTCCATGTCCTCGTCCACGATATCAAGCCGCCCTTTTTGGACGGTCGTGTCGTGTTCACCAAGCAGCTGGAAGCTGTCCAGCACATTCGTGACCCCACCTCCGATCTGGCCATCATCTCGCGCAAAGGCAGTCGACTGGTACGTGAGAAGCGTGAGCAAGCCGAACGCGCCAAGGCCACCAAATTCGAACTGGCCGGCACCACGCTCGGCAACGTCATGGGTGTCAAGAGCAAGGACGAGGAGGGTGCAGGTAACAAAGTGGCGATGTCACCTTGCCTTGTATGACTGACACAGCATCTCTGGATAGAAACCGGCGGTGGGGAGGACAATGGCAAGTCAGACTCGCAATTTGCTTCGCATTTGAAAGCGTCTGAAGCCGCCAGCGATTTCGCTAGAACGCGTACCATGCGTGAACAGCGCGAGTTTCTGCCCGTCTTTGCTGTGCGTGAAGATCTTCTGCGTGTCGTCAGAGATAACCAAGGTAAAGGAAGGGAATAAGCTTTCCTGATGGGTAGCCCTGACATGCTGTATTATCTAGTTGTCATTATTGTCGGTGAGACGGGTTCGGGCAAAACGACGCAATTGACACAATACCTCCACGAAGACGGCTACACGAAATATGGCAAAATCAGCTGTACCCAGCCGCGCCGTGTGGCTGCCATGTCTGTTGCTAAGCGTGTGGCAGAAGAAGTCGGGGTAAGTGGTCCCGTCTTGTCGAATCTGGCTTGTCATAACGTGTAAGGATGTGTAGACAAAATTGGGTGATCTCGTTGGTTACTCTATTCGTTTCGAAGACCAGACGACGGAGAATACACTCATCAAATGTAAGGGAATGGGGAAAGGTGTGGCCTCCTTTTATAAGGGTAACTCACCTTTTTTTTTACTTTGCTATAGATATGACGGATGGTATTTTGCTTCGTGAATCCATGGGTTCGCCCGATCTCGATCAGTACAGTGCCATCATCATGGATGAGGCTCACGAACGTGCTCTCAACACTGACGTGTTGATGGGTCTTTTAAAGAAAGGTAGATATGCAGCAATAATCTCTACTTCGTCCTTGTCTCATACCTAATTTTCTACACAGTTCTGGCTCGTCGACGTGATCTTAAGCTGATCGTGACATCCGCCACCATGAACGCAGATAGGGTACGTACCATCTACAAAATGATAATTTGGGTACTCATGCATATTATAGTTTTCTCAATTCTTTGGTAATGCGCCTTGCTTCTTTATTCCCGGTCGTACCTTCCCAGTGGACGTCATGTTTAGCAAGACACCCTGCGAAGATTATGTCGACAGTGCCGTCAAGCAGACGCTTTCAATCCATCTTGCCCAGCCGGCGGGCGATATCTTGGTGTTCATGACGGGTCAGGAAGATATCGAGGTCACTTGCCAAGTATTGAAAGAACGCATGGAGCAGCTGGAGAACCCGCCCCCATTATCCATCCTTCCTATCTACTCTCAATTACCAGCTGATCTGCAGGCCAAGATTTTCCAACGTTCCGAAGACAATGCTCGAAAAGTGATCGTGGCTACCAACATTGCCGAGACATCCCTGACAGGTATAAAAGAAAAAACGAAAAGCAGATAACATTTAGTGTGATTTTTTTTGCTGATCTAACCTGTATACAGTCGACGGTATCATGTATGTTGTCGATACCGGCTACTGTAAGCTCAAGGTGTACAACCCGCGCATTGGTATGGACGCGCTGCAGATCACACCGATCAGTCAAGCCAACGGCAGCCAGCGCAGTGGTCGTGCAGGAAGAACAGGACCTGGGTAAGCAAAAAAAAAAAAAAAAAAAAAAACACAGTCTGCGTGGTATGTAGCATCTCACACGATTGCATCTAGTGTCGCCTACCGCTTGTACACCGAGGAAGCCTACCGCAATGAGATGTTCTTCAATACGATTCCCGAAATCCAGCGTACGAACCTGGCTAGTGTCGTCCTTCAGCTCAAGTGTTTGGGTGTCAAGAACCTGCTGGACTTTGATTTTATGGACCCACCGCCGCAAGAGAACATCTTGAACTCCATGTACCAGCTGTGGATTCTCGGTGCGTTTGATAACAACGGTGACCTGACGACTGCGGGTGGCAAGATGAACGAGTTCCCACTGGACCCGTCCTTGGCCAAGATGCTGATTACGGCCGAAGAACAAGGCTGCACGGCTGAAGTAGTGGTAAGTCCATTTCAATTTTGGGGCAAAAAAAAAAAAATCCTCGCAGTTGCCTGATGTTCTTCTATAGACAATTGTGTCGATGCTGTCCGTACCATCTGTGTTTTACCGACCGAAAGAACGGATGGAAGAAAGTGATGCTGCGCGTGAAAAGTTCTTTGTGCCCGAGAGTGACCATCTAACCCTCCTGCACGTTTACACCCAGTGGAAGAGCAACAAGTAAGTTCATGCGCTGCATTTTTCCCAGCGAAGCAAGTTCTCATCACACAATGACATGTCAACAGCTATCGGGATGACTGGTGTACGAAGCACTTTGTGCATCCCAAGGCAATGCGCAAGGCCCGCGAAGTACGAACACAGTTGATTGATATCATGAAAACCGTGAAGATGCCCTACATTTCGTGTGGTACCGATTGGGATGTCATCAGGTAAAAAAAAAAAAAAAATTTCAAAGCGAATGTCGTTGAGAGCGCCTCCGCTAAAGATAGTGCTGTAGAAAATGTATCTGTTCGGCCTATTTCCATCAAGCGGCGCGTCTGAAGGGCATTGGCGAATACGTCAACTGCCGTTCGGGCATGAAGTGCCACTTGCATCCGACGAGCGCCCTGTTTGGTGCTGGCTTTACGCCCGACTACGTGGTTTATCACGAGCTTATTTTGACGTCCAAAGAGTACATGCAGTGCGTGACCTCGGTCGATCCCTACTGGCTTGCCGAGCTTGGACCCATGTTCTTTTCGATTCGTGAGCGCGATCGGCGTTAACGGATCAGCCAATGCCGTCCTTGCGCTCCATGCACGAGCCCCAGTCGAAAAAAGATAGCGTAATAAAGTGGGACTGATTTTTTTTTCTTTCTCCTGCTCTGTATTCGTTTCACCGGCAACAAGGAGTACCTTGTGCGACCTGAAAGAGTCACTCGAAGCACTTGTAAATAAAGTCACACAAAAAAGGATCGGCGTGCATTTCCCGAAAAAGGAGAAGGCAGGTGCCAAAAGGCACACAATCAATGTGGGGTGGAGGAAACAATAGGGATGATCATCTGACAGTGAGGCACAATAGAACAGGTACTCTTTTCCGTCTCTCGCTTCTCTTTTGCCTTGTAATTGATGATGTATTTCGAACCGTTATTTTCGTCATCACACTAACGAATGTGTGAGCTCAGCCCTTCTTGTTAGTGCCGTTGAGATGAATTACGGCTACCATAAAAGGGATAATCAAGTCGAAATCGGCAAGCGCGACCCGCCAAGAACAAGCCAGACAATTGGACACAGGGGAAATCGGTTGCCGAAGCCCGTTTTCTACGATTCCACACACTGAGTCGATTAGACACACCCGTTTTTCTTCTTTTCTTTTATTTCCCTTCATCTTTTCCCTCTTTTGGGTATTTATTTGAATGGTTTTGCGACTGGCGTCGATCCTCTTGTTTGTTTGCGTCCTCCTGCGCGTGCAAGCGCAGCAGCAGCAGCAGCAGCAGCAACAGAACACGACCAACAGCTTCGTTGTTTTTGGCGATTCGTATACCACCGAATCCAATGAGTTCTGCAACGGGCCTCGATGGGTGGACCAACTGATGCAGGCTTGGGATAACACGTCGTTGACCAACAACGCCATTGGCGGTGCCATGTGCAATGGTCCAAGCCAGAGCACGAGTGTCTATCACCAGCTCGAGAATTACCTGCAAACGAACCCCAACAATGACCCTGCGACGACCATTTACTCGTTTTTCGTTGGCATCAACGATCTCGTTCATAACATTGGCAAGTCCTGAAGAATAACCTAAAATAGATAAGAACAAAGGCTAACACAAGCATCTGGTGCGACATGATATTCTGCAGACAGTGCGACTGTGCTGAGCTGCATCGCCGAGCGCATCGAGCGCATCGAGTCGCAACTTCAGGGCAAGCGATTTTTGGTGTTCAACATGGTGCCTTTTGAGCGCAGCCCGCGCATCACGCGCAACGCGTCGTCGGTGCCGTACGCGACAGAGTGGATCAAGCAATACAACGGTAATATAGGCGCGACGATGACGAACCTTACAACGAGCCACTCTGAGTTGGATGTCCGCATTGTCGACACCTACGCCACCTTGTCCAACGTGCTCGACCACCCGACCGATTACGGTATCACAGAGAGCGTGCAGACGGCCTGGTTCCTGCAGAACGGCCATCCTGACCCGAAGACCGAACTGGCGAACGGTAACAAGTACTTTTGGTACGATGTCACGCACATGACGAGCGGTAAGTTGGATAAAGACCAGGCTGTGGCGTGCTGAAATGGACTCATCTGTTTTCTGATGGCTACTATCACTCCACTTAGCGGTGCATACACAGATGAAGGATGCCGTGCTTGCGAGTAAGCCCTTCAGTGATTTGCCTCTCGGTAACGGTGTGTCGCCTAGCACCACCCCCGCGTCGCCTTCCTCATCTCCCTCGGGCGACAGCGCAGCGCCTCGACTTTCCTATTCGACCTCCTTATTGGCTGCCCTTGTCTTGGCCTGCATGAGTCTCGTCTATTGATCGTCCCAGATACACTACTTGTTAGATCCCCCCTTACACTTTGTAATAATATAAAGTTTTCTTCATAACAAAGCCGCCATATCCCCCATGCAGTAAGCCGACAGAGAGATTGAATATGTCATGGGAAAATTGTGTATATTTACGTATGTGTGTGTGTGTGTGTGCGTATATGTGCGTGCGCAGTAAAGGGATGATGATGATGAGGAGGAAGAGTGTGATATTATTATGCTTTCTTTTCCTTGTCGTCTGCGCTCGATGCACTGGAAGACGACGACGGGAAAGGGGTTTCTTTGCGGGACTCATCCAAGAGCTTGTCGATACCCTTCTCCTTGAGCGTGGCCTACGGTAGAGGTGATATGAGGTTAGCTTGGACGCCATTCGAAAGATTCATGAATTTTAAATGTTTACCATGACACATGCACGGTAGTCCTTGAAAAGCTCCTCGCACTCGGGGGTCGTGTCGCCTTTCAGAAACTTCTCCGAGTACCACTTGTTGAAGCAGGTGTCGTACTTTTGCTTCAAATCGGTGCAATTCGTGCCTATGCTGGACGACATTCGGGTGTATATGTATGCAGGGGGGGGGTCCAAAAAGAGAAAAAGGAGGAGGAGGATGAATTCGGCGGGCTGTCATTGGGTAGTGGCTTTTCGCTTTATTCCCTCTCGCACGTACGCTTTATCGTTCACTTTTCCTTTTCCTTTCCCCTATCCTAATACATCTCTCTAATTGTTTTCTCTATTCCGTCATGTCCGATGCCGAACTACGAGCACGTATTGCACGGTTATCGGGTGCGATTGAGCAACATCGCACCACAGCCAACCAATACAGCCCGCGCGGACGGGGGTACTACTCGCCCGTGCGTGCAAGAGGCCGTGGCCATTACGCCGCAGCGCCTGGTCGAAATATGACTTTGGTGAACAACAAGACATCGCCAGCGACCGCTGCACCTGCCGCCCCTTTGCCCTCCTCCGCCTCGGCTTCTTCTTACAAGCCCAGTCCCCACCGCACCTTGATCAACACTCATGCCGGTCCATCCACCGTCCCTCACACCACGCCGACGCAAACACAACAGAGACAGACTCCCACAACAACAGCAGCAGCAACAACAACGACGACGCCTAAAAAGGTAGTGATCGATGGCGTCACTTTTACAGTCAAAGGCAGAAAGTTAGTGCGCGAGGGCGTCAGTCCTCTTCCGGCCGCCATCAAACGAGGCACGCACGTGCTTGTGAGGAAAAAGTAAGTCCATCCCCATGAGCGAACAGTGAAGAACTCAATCGAACCGATGCCTTGCAGTCTTCCTCGAGATAAAAACAAAAACATGGTGGCAGGCTCCGTGCCTGTCCTCAAGCGGAAGACCCGGCCTGTGCGCAGCAAAGTGGGCAACATGGTGCTCAAGCGCGAGCCCGAAGGCTACACACGCCAGGGCCCTTCCGGCAAGTCGCTTGTCCTGACCTCGACCCAGCGCAAGAACAACCGAGCCCACTGTGGCATCTATACCCGCTATGGTATGTACAAGAAGGACGAAAAAGAAAAAAATTTATGCAGATCATGCACAAAAAAAAAAAAAGAAAGACCGCGCGCCTGCACGCCTCATATCAAATCAATAACCCTTTCCTTTTTCCTCTGTACCACTAGGCCGGTGTCCTCGCGGCCCCACTTGTGCCTTCAAACACGACCCGGCCCACCGCGCGATCTGTCCGCGCTTCCTGCAGAACCGCTGCAAGCGCGGCGCAGCGTGCCAGCTGTCGCATACCCCGACCCCGCACATCATGCCGCACTGCGCCTTCTTCCAAAAGGGCGGCTACTGCACGAACGAGGCGTGCCCGTACCCGCACGTCCGGGTGAGCACACAGGCGCCGGTCTGCCGCGCCTTTGCCATGGAGGGCTACTGCGCCAAGGGCTTGCAGTGCCACAACAAGCATATCCATGTCTGCCCCGAGTTCGCCGAGACCGGCACCTGCTCGAATGCCAACTGCCGCATGCCGCACGTGACGCGGCGCAACAATGGGCAAGGCAAGACCGAGGCCGTGCTGCTGCCGACCAAGTGGATGAGCTCGGCCTACGTGCGCGCGCAGAAGAAGACGCAGCATGAGGAGAAGGCGCGGAAGCGCGCGTGGGTCGAGGAGCAGCGGCGCCAACGCCAATGGGTGCGCCCCACCGCGGGTGGCGACGCGAGCGGGACGACCCCGACGGGCGCGCCGCAAGCATCCTCGGAAGAGGATGGGTTTGTACCTCTGTTTGACAGTGATGAAGAAGACGACGATGCAGGGTGGGGTCAGTACTGGAGAGGGGATTCACAGTCGGACGCGACGCCGCATGACGAGGAGGAGGAGACGTTGCGGTTTAGCGACCAAGATGACGATGAAGAGGAAGCAGAGGAAGTGGAGGCGGACAATGGTCAGTATGAAGACGACGAAGCACCCGTACAAGCTTATGCATCCGAAGAAGAAGAAGATGATTATACCATGGATGAAGATGGAAATTTGCAAGATTTTGACGAATATGAAATAGCAGAAGAAGAATAAAGAAAAAGTAGCAAGAAAGTGCATTAAAAAAAAACATGACATGATGATGGGAAGGGCTGCTATTAATGGGATTGGACGGCGTGTGTGCATGTGCGTGTGTGTATATAGATGTGTATGAACAGGATGCTTGATATCGTGTTTCTTTTTTCTTTTGCTTTACTCGGGAGGGTCTTCTTCCTCATTGCTCTCCAGCTCTGCGAGCGGGTTCGTGTCTTCGAGCTCTTGGAAGGTGAGCTCCTCGATGGCCTCACCCGCGACGGCACCGACCGGACGCTCCTCCAGGCCGGGCCGTCGCGCGTGCGGGCTTGCGCGGATTGTGATGGAGTCAATCAGGTCCTGGTCGGCGCCGTACGTGTTCCAGACGAGCGACCAGCGGTCGTGGTCGTGGGCGGGCGGGAGGAACTCCATCAGGACATAGTGGAAGACGAGGTGGATGCTCTCGTACATGTGCCAGTCCACGACGCGGTCAAAGTCGAGGTCGCCGCCGGCGCCGCCGATGATGGTATAATGGATGCCGTTCCGCTCGCCGCGCTCATAGTTGTGCTGGTGGCCGGACACGACGAGATCGACGCCGTACTGCTCAAACAGGGGCACGAAGCGGTCCTTGACAAAGGCGCCCCAGTCGCTCTGCTTCTGCTTGAACCAGCCGTCGGGATCCCAGTACTCGACAAAGGGCGGGACGTGGACCACGACCAGGCGGAGCTGGGCCGACTGGAAGGCGTCGCTCGCGAGTTCGCGCTGGAGCCAGTCGTCCTGCTGGCGCCAGTCGAGGTTGCTGTCGAGGACCACGAAGCGGATGGCGCCGTCGGCCAGGGAAAAGGCGTACCACGGGTCGGTCGAGACGTCGCTGTGGCGGGGATAATGGTACTCGTAGGGGGGGTCGTGGGCGTGGTTGCCGTGGGCGTAGACGAGCGGCGTGGTCTGGCCGAGGCCAAAGTGGGTCAGCGGCCCCACAAAGTCGGTCTGCCACTGCCGCAGCGACGGGTAGTGCTGCACCGCGTCGCCCACGTGGAGGACATAGTCGACGGCGGGCACGTTGCGCAGCAAGGACACAAACGTGCGCAGGCCAAACTGGTTGTCGCCCACCGCCGCCATGCGGATCGGCCGGCGGCGCGTGTGCGCGTGCCAGGCAAAGACGTGCCGGGCGATCAGACGGCGACGATGGTCGAGGATGCGGTACTCGATGGAGTCGCCTTGCAGCGGACCGATCGTGGCCTTGTACAGGCTGTGGCGGCCGTCGAGGACGACGGGATCGACCGGTTCGGAGGCGCGCATGTCACTCGACGGGGCGCGCCATTCGACGGTCATGGCCTTGGTGCCGCAGTTCATTTCCCAGACGACCTGGACACGGTCGGTGTCCTGGACGTAGAGAATCGGCTCTTTGCGGAGCACGCCGCAGGGGATCCAGCGACTGTCGAACAGGGCATTGTCGAGCTTGATGCGCACGAAGGCCCAGTATATGTGGATGAGCGTCGAAAAGCAGTAGAGGAGCGAGCCGACGACGAGGAGAGCGAGCACGAGCCATTTCCGGTGGCGTTTCGACCATCGTACTCGGAAGCGGGCCGGGGATGATGCGGATTGGGCGTGGGCATGGGCGGAGAGGGCTTCGAGGAAGGCTTCGCGATGGCGGGTGTTGTGGTTGGCAAAGGGCGAATCGGGCTGGGATGGATGGTCTGGGTAGGGCGATGTGGGCGGTTTGTGCTGGAAAGACACAGAAGAGTAGGGCTCGTAGCTGTTTGGCTGTAGCATCCTCCTTCTCTAAACGCGCATGGGGAGACACAGACGAATAAAACTTGAAGAATTGAATGCCTCGAGGATGGAAACAAGAGAATTCCCTTCTGCCGTCCTGTTTGTGCCACGCGAGACCCAAAACAGTTGCAGATTTTCAAAGGAGGAAAAAAAATAATTGCCCTGATTTTTTTTGCACATATCCTTTTTTTTTTTTTTTTTTTTTTTTTTTTCTTTCTTCTTTATTGGGTCACATTCAATGCCTGCTGGTGCACAAGCTTCTTGTAGCTGCCGTTTCGCTCGAGCAACTCCCAGTGCGTGCCACGCTCCACAATCTCGCCATTCTCAATCACGCAAATGACGTCGGCGTGCTGGATGGTCGAGAGACGGTGGGCGATCGTGATGGTGGTGCGGCCGCCTTCCTTGAGGACGTTGTCAATCGCGGCTTGCACCAGTTTCTCAGACTCGCTGTCGAGGGCCGACGTCGCCTCGTCAAGGAGGAGCACGCGCGGGTTGCGGATCAGAGCACGCGCGACCGCAATACGCTGCTTTTGCCCGCCCGACAGCTGCGAGCCCTTGTCGCCGACGCGCGTCTCGTAGCCTTGCGGCAGACTCTCGATGAAGCGGTGCATGTTGGCCTGCTTGGCCGCGTTCTCGATCTGCTCCTGCGTCACCGTGTCGAGCGCGCCGAAGCGGATGTTGTCAGCCACCGACAGATCAAACAGCACCGGCTCCTGGCCGACGAGCGCCATGTGGCTGCGCAGATTCGGCACCGCGTACTTGTCCACCGCGTGTTCGTCCAGCAAGACTTGGCCGCGGATGGGGTCGTACCAGCGCTGCAACAGCCCGATCGTGGTGGATTTGCCACAGCCACTGAATGGGGATGATAAGTAGAAAAGGATTGACTTAGTACGATGGCCAGAACGTTTCCCCCCCCCCTGACATTCCAAGTATCTTTACCTCGGCCCCACGAGTGCAACGGTCTGGCCGGGCCTGTCCGTCTTGAGGTTGAAGGTGCCCGAGAAGATGGGGATGTCCGGTCGGGTGGGGTAGTGGAACGCCACGTCCTGGTAGGCCACGTCGCCCTTGACCGAAGCAGGCTCGTACCCTTCCATGTCCATGTCCACCAGGGGCTTGCGGTCCAAGAGGGCAAACGCCGAGATGGCCGAGTTGCGCGCCTTGACAATGCTCGAGATGAAAGACGTGCTGCGACCCAGGCCCTGCGCTGTCATCATGACCGCCATCATGACCACCATGAGCTCCTGAAACGTCAGTCGGTTCTGCTGAATCAGGTGGACGCCCGCATAGTACGACACGGCGTACGTGTACTGCATAATCGCCTGCATCATGGCATAGCCGATCGAGCCCAGGAGTGCTTTGCGGATCGCGAGCTTGTGCGGTCGCTCCATGGCCTTGGCGTAGCGGTCCTCAAAGTAGGCTTGCTGGGTCAGGCCCGCGACGGTCCGGATCTCCTTGATGGCCTCGCCTGCGATCTCGCCCGTCTCGATCGTCACGCGTTTCGTGTCGTCCTCGAAGCCTGCCTCGACCCGCGTCTCGTGGTACACCGCAAGCATCATGAACGGCGCGGTTGTCAGGGTGATGAAGGTGAGCAACCAGTTGTAGACAAAGGCAATGACAAGACCTGCATGAATAAATATCAAAAAAAAAAAAAAAAAGAAAGAAAAGAACGCAATGTTAGGGCAAAGCGTAGACACAAGCATGATTCTCTTCTTTTTTGTTTGGGAGGTCATGTACCGATAATGCCGCAGAAAACCATGTTGGCCACATCGCCCCAGACTTTGGTCACCATCTCGTTGACGTTCTTGGCGTCCACCGCGAGCATCGAGGTGAGCGCGCCGACCGAGTGGTCTTCGTGGTCGAAAAACGCGACTTCCATCTTGGTTAGGACCCGGAAGAGGCGACTGCGCAGTCGGCGCGTGTAGCGCTCGCCTGCGATCTCAAAGGAGGGCGTGTGCAGCAAGAAGCCGACGAGAGCGCCGATGCCGACGACGACAAAGAGGAACGCGTAAAAGTTGGAGCCCTGCAGGGGCCCGGGCGGCGTCGGCTGGCGGTTGATAAAGAGGTCGGTGATGGCCCAGGCGAGGACGAGGGAGAGGACGGGGAAGATGGCGCCGGTGATGGCGGTGCCGACCAGGCCGCTCAGCAACAGGGGCCATTCGGGCCGCATCTGGCCTGCCACGCGCACAAACAGCTTCAGCGTGCTCTGGTTCGAGGTCTCGCGCTTCTTCTTTTCCTTCTTGCGGCGACGCTCGTATTCGAACCCGTCGATCGACGAGACGTGGCTGTCGACCTTGACGAGCGGTGCCTCTGTCGCCGGATGGCTTTCTTTTTCTTTTTCTTGTAGGATCGGGTCCTCCTCCGCTGTTCGCTTCTCACTGCTGGTAGCGTCGTCGTCGTCGTTGTCGAGGAGGAAAGCCTGCGTTTCGGACAAGCCGCCCTGGACTTGTTTCACCGCGATCGTTTGTTTTTGTACGAGCTGGGAGTACACGCTGTCAGGACGACTCAGGAGCTCGTTGTGTGTGCCTTGTTCGAGGACCTGGCCTTTGTCCATCACCAGGATCAGGTCGGCGTTGCGGATCGTGGAAAGACGATGGGCACTGCATGGATATAAAAAAAAAAGTCAGCACGTAGCACTTTACAGACGAAGGGACATAAACGTACATGACAATGGTTGTGCGATCGGCTGACGCTGCTTCCAGGGCTTGCTGGACCAGGCGTTCCGATTGGGTGTCCAGTGCAGATGTAGCCTGTCACGGAGATAGAGAGAGCTCGTAAGCACGCACTCACATCAACACATGCCTGCTCTGCCTCCGTCTTACCTCATCTAAAAGCAGGATACTCGGGGACCGAATGATAGCCCGAGCAATGGAGATGCGCTGTTTCTGACCACCCGAGAGGGTGCCACCCTGGCCGCCGAGGAGGGTATCGTAGCCTTGCGGAAGGCCCGAGATAAATCCGTGAATGTTGGCCCGCTGGCATGCCTGGACCATCTCCTCGTCGGTCACCTTGCGCGTGGCGCCCATGAGGAGGTTCTTCTTGATCGACATGTTGAACAGCACCGGTTCCTGGCTGACAACACCGATCTGGCGGCGGTACCAGGTCAGGTTGTAATCCCTGATATCGTGGCCGTCGAGGTAGACGCCGCCCTGGATGGGATCGTAGAAGCGCTGCAGGAGCTGGACGCAGGTCGACTTGCCCGAGCCAGAGGAGCCGACGAGCGCAACGGTCTGGCCTGCCTTGATGTGCAAGTTGAAATCATGGAGGACAGGCACGTCGGCGCGGGTCGGATACGCAAAGTCGACGTGCCGGAAATCAATCTCGCCCCGGAGGGTCTGATCCTGGATACCTGTTGTCATATCCGGATCAATCTCGGGCACGCGATCGATGACAGGGAAGATGCGGTAGGCGGCTGCACACGCGCTCGCGATCGCCGTGATATTGGGCGGGAGCGAGACGAACGAAAAGGCGCCGACCATCATGGAGAAGAAGGCAATCAGCACGTCGGTGCCGTTCATGTGGCCCTCGTAGATCATCTTGTTGCCGAACCAGAATGCGAGGCCGTAGGTGAAGAAGAAGACGGACATGAAGATGGCAAACTGGACGCCGAGCATGAGGCCGCGACGCTGGCCCTTGGCGCACGCGACATCGAGCTCCTTGTCGTAGAGACGCGAGAATCGGGCTTGAAGCGAAAAGGACGCGACGGTGCGGATGCCGCCAAAGACTTGCTCGGCCACGGCGCCCGCATCAGCGTATGAGTCCAGCGCGGCTTGCTGGAACCGTTGGTAGAACAGGCCCATCGAGGCGCCGACGACGACAAGGACGGGCAGCGTGGCCAGGATGACGAGCGCGAGCTGCCAGCCTTGCGCAAAGGCAATGACAATGCCCGAGATGGCCTGGGCTATCATCTGGAGCGCGTTGCCGAATTTTTCGGATATGCCTTCTTGGATGATCTGCGATTCAGACGCCAGCCGGGTCGTCAGCGATCCCTCTTCTGCCTAACATCCATCAAGGAAGAGTGAGGCCATGCCTTTTTCTTCTCTCTCTTTTTTTTTCTCTTTTTTTGTAGTTTGGCTGTCGCCATTTTACCTTATCAAACCACGCCATGTCTTGACGCAAGATAGCATGCACGTACTTTTGCCGAATGCGGGAGGCTTGTCTTTCCCCTGAGTGCCCATATTTGCATAAATCAATAAAATGAATTCAGAATGCGCCAACTCAATCTTTTTCTTCTTTTCTTTCGAGCGTACCACAGGCTACCCAGATAGCGTGGCCAACGTAGCCTGCAACAAGTCCGGCGGTGCCCAAGTAAACGAGGATGAGGATCATGGGCCGAGTGGCATCAACAATCGCATTCAAGTCCGTGAGCACGGCCGACAGGTCGCCGAGGAAACGGGCAAAGATGATGACGGTCACAGGCTGAAGGACACCGACACCCATTGAGAAGGTAGACGCGATCGCAAGCAGGCAAAAGTCGAGCGGGGTGGCAAACCGGAACAGTTTATGCACAGGCACGGACGGCTCCTTCTTTTTCTTATTTTTGTCGTCCGACGGTGTCGCGTCCTCATCGTCTGTTGTGGCCTCTTTTTTGGTGTCAATGGCATCTAGATCGTGTTTTTCCTTCAAAGGCCGTTGTGCCTTTTCTTGTTCTTGCAGTTTGATCTGTTCTATTTCTCGGTCAATCAGCTGGTCCGTGCCATCCTTGCTGTGGCTGCTACTGCTGTGGGTGGAACGATGGTCACTCATGGATACAAGGAGCGACAAGAGTAAACAAGGTAAATTAAAGATGTATGTAGTAGTAAAAGTAGTAGAATGCGTGTAATGGCGGATGTGTATGTGTGTGAAAAAGAAAGTGGCGTCGGCGAGAAATTATGCCGCTCTTTATATGCGTTGTTCGCGGCGCAGCAGACAGCATCCCTAAACAGGCAGGTTTATCCGCAACTGTCTGTCTTCCGTCGTCAAACAGTATAAAGAAGTAGGAGTCATGTTAAAGCCATTGTGACGCGGGTCCTTCCGAGTCAACGCCGGCATGCGTTGATAGATCTGAGATGATTCATATGCAAAAACAGACAAGGGAAGTGAAAAGAGTGTATTTGACTCATTGAGGAGGGGTCACCCGAAGCCACGACCCGAAGAGAGAAATTGACGCATGTGCAGCCGACATCCGACACACACACGGTGAGTGAATCAAAAAAAAATTACGCACACACAGAAAAAGTGCGCCATGTGTCACAAAGACGGAGAGAATAAGCAGCCGACCTTTATTTTTTTTATTTTGTGATCTGTGATCTGCTGTCACAAAGAGAAAGACAGAGAGAGAGGAAAAAATTGCTGCGGAATCCAGACCACTAATTTGCTCGAACATGGTGGTTCGTGCATGGCAGACCTTATTTCCGCGCATTTATTCTATGAGCTGTTCTTGGCATTAGACACGCTTATCCACTTGGCATCGTACATCTGGTCTAGAGTATGTCGTTTTCTTGGCTTCAGATCACCGATTACCGCTCATGCCTCGCTAACAAAACATCAGCATCACAAGCAGCAGAGAAATGTCAAATCAAGATAATAGAAGGTGAACAAGCAGGTGCGTGAGAAGTCTACCGTTTGCTTGGCGCGCGCAGCTAGCTATCTCATCCGGCCTTTCTCTCATTTCTTCTAACTCTATCTTCCTGCAGAGTTCCCATCTAGTTGGGGGCAGGGATAAGAGACAGGTTCGCGCGCTGAAGAATACTTGTTCAAATACACACATCTACAAGACATTTTTCTCTCCGCCTATCAATTTCTTTTCATGCTAAACCAATTCGCAGTCCGTCCAACAAACAGCACGGCGGCTCATCAGCAGCCAATGCTCGTGGTTGCACACACACACACACACAGACACAGCACACTTTATCCCTTATTCTTGTCTGCAGGAAAAACACATGAGAATGCGCAATCCGTTAAAACCGAAATCAAAGCGACGCCAGTTTGCAGAACTACAAGAGGACACCGGTTTTACACCCGAGCAATTCACCATTCCCGAGCCTCAGAGTGCGTTCTTCATTACTATAAAAAAAAGAAAAGAAAAGAAAAGAAAAGAGAAGAGAAGAAAAGTAATCGCTCACGCCATTGCGTTATTTGGTCATTTGCATAGTTCCTTGGAAGGCGATCTTTTTGGCTTGTCTGCTGTTTGCTGCGGGTTCCGCTCTCATTGTCATCGGTGCAATGATTAAACTTGGCTACATTACCTCAGAGGTAAGAAGAAGAGGCAAGGTGGAAGGCGAAGCGACGGTAGATATTAATGCCGAGATACATATATTTCTTTTCTTTTTACTTTTCGGTATGATAAAAGATCTGGCTGAGTCGTGGCATCCCTTTTCTTGTCCTTGGATGCATCATGTTTATTCCCGGTAAGGAGCAAGAGAGAGAAAGAGAGACGCATAAACAGAAGAGAGGGAGACCAACCAACAGGGAACCCGATCACGATACCATTTCTTATAATTTTTCTTCTACTAGGTGCATATCATCTCTACCTCGCCTATTATGCTTATTACAAGTACCCTGGCTATGATTTCTCCATGATACCGGACTGGGAATGAGTCAGCGGAAAGACGACAGGTGTATTATGTTCAAAATGAAAATGAAAGAAAAGGAAGAAAAGAGAAGCACAAGGCTACGTACATACATACAGTGTTGTTGCTGATTATCTCGCTAGTGTTGAGGATATCTGATTTTAATTTTGTTGTTGTGATGGCGCATAATAAAGAATGGTTGGATGACAGGACTCCCCCCAGGAATGAAGAAAAGAAAAAAGATGTGAACAGTAATAGAGGTGTGATAAAGAAAGGGACTCATGATGTGAAGATGAGAACGAATCTGGATTGGACTATGCAGCATAGAAATAATCGCGAAGTGAGGGAATGAAAGGAAACGAAACGAAACAAAAAAAAAATAAGAAGACGGAGGCGAAGGCGGGGAGGTGTATGAGTTTGCATATATAAAACGCGAGAAGTGAAGGGCAAAGGGAGGTCAGTCATATATGAAGAATAAAAAAACGAAAGGGTATTCAGAAAAAGTGGTGAAAAATAAATGAAAAGGACCCTGTGTGTCATCCCTAGAGGGAGTTAACCACCATGCGCTGGAGGTGCCCGTGTGCAATCAGTCGCTCAATAAACGAACGGATGAAGGGCGTGTAATTGTGCTGTCGACGGATGGTGTCATCCTATCCGCGTAAATAGGTGTTGGTAAGGTTAGCATAGCAATGCAAAGAAATATTTTCTCCAGTACAATAAACAAAGAACGCGTTTTACCTTATAGCGTGAGTATTTTTCATGTTCTTGATTCAGACGTTCAAACAAGGTCAGGGCATCATCTTGGGTCTGGAGCCAAAGATCCCTCAGCTCGGCTACAGGGCGTGCATCGACGATGCTCGATTCCTGGAGCACTTCCTCACGCTCCTCGTCAGGAAGATCGTCGAGTGATCGACAACAGGGTAGTACATGCCTCTCCTCTGAGCCGTGTGTCGTGTCGTCTGCGAGCGAGGTCGACGATGGCATTAGTGGTGATAGTGGTGAGAGCGCTAGGGGTCGATGCGCGTCAAGTCGCATGGTCGTTTCACCCCAAACATTGCTCTTGCGTCTTTCCTACCAGTGTGTGAGAAGAGTCCATTCCAGAAGGAGAGAGATCAAACAGGCTCGTGTCGGTCTGTTTGCATGTACTTACGTTATCCATAGCATGTGCATACTCGTCCTCCCACTGGTCTGCGCGCATTTCGGATCGCCAACCCGGGTCGCACGCGTCCAGACGCTGTTCGATGACCGCCTTTAGGTGATGACGCGTAAAGAGACGTCGCTGATACACGAGTCGGCGGTCTTGGATGACCGTCCAGACAGAGATGGGTATCTGCTGCCGTTGATATCTGCCATTAAAACGTGCGTTTGTCGTACAGATCATTTCTTTTCGCGTCTCCCTCTCTCTCTCTCTTCTTCGTCCCAGTACAGGAATGCACCCACGCACCCACGAGCAGAGGAACAAATGTGCTCTCTGCTTGCACTAAGTCCAACTCCCCACACCCCCCAACTCGGTCTTACGTCGGAAGGAGACAGGGCGCCTTCACCGAAAAGGCGACCAAGTAGAAAAAGCTGCATTCTGCATAGCACATTCACCTCAGATCCCCTCTTCGGTCTCCCACCTCCCACGCGTTTCTCCTTGCTTATTTTTACCCTCTCGTCGCTTCGTCCTTTCAACTTACATGTCGATCTTGCGCCGTGCCTCGAGGCAGGCTGTCTCGAACCAGGTTGAGGTTGTGCATGGCGCTATATACATACAGAGTCCGTGAGCACATGAACTTTGTCCCCCGTACGAGTAAGCCAAGAAAAAAAAATAGCATCTCCCCTTGGGTTCGGATGCCAGGTTTTTTTTTCTCTCTTGTTTTGTAGATTTTGCCGAGCCCCACTTTCTCCGTAGAAAGAAAGAGGGACCCTGAAGGCAACGTACCGAGTCGAAGGGGTCCTCTTTTGAATCCGTCCAGCTCCCACAGAAAGCCACCAAAGGGTATATAGGTAATCGAATGACAGCTCACGGTATCTTCTTCGTTAGGAAGGCGCCTATTAATATAATTTAGAGTCACATGCAAGTCCTCATTGAAATCCTTGGAGATAGCTGATAGATGGAATGAGATGTTCTTGCTTCTCCTATTCCCCGCACCCCTCCATTCTACTTGCCTTGCAACGTTATTATGCGCACCCTTTAATTCCTTGCTGTTTGTCACGCTGAGCCCCTTTAGCTACTCAACATTTATGGGGGGAGTATATTTTGAGTTTGTATGCAAGCAATGCTTGAGTTTGACGTGCATTACCATTGGAGGAAATTCAGCAGTGAACTCTTTAAAATTAGAGAGTTGGGGACCGATATTCACGGGATCGACGTGCTCGCCATTCATGAGGACATGCAGAATGGCGTAGAGCGCACACGCCTCAGGAACGACCTAAAAAAATAAAAATTAAATAAGGAAAGTCGAATAAGGGAATAAGGGAACAAGGAATTGAGGACATGAGGAAGACAAAGACCCCAAGCCTAGAATAAAGCGACCCAAAGATGGGCGGTTTATGCCGTACCTAGTTCGCAAAGAAGATGTCAGAGTTGGGTGTCACCGAGTCATCGCGGAGGGCTCTTTCCGGTTTATGACGGACGAGCAGGATGAGACCATAGACGGGCCTTGAATAAGGTTTTTTATACGATTTTTTTTAGGTTTTCGTGTTCATTCCGCCTTGTCATACGCTCTCTCTCGCTCTTTTCTTGTTTCTTTTTTTGTATGGTGCGGATCTCGATTAACTCGACCAGCAGCTCGTACCTCATATCGCGTAGGATTGCTTCATCCATGGAGGGTAGCTCTTCGACCTGGACGCCCGTCACACCCAGCTCGGTACACAGCGTTGTCAACGAAGCTAGAGAGACAGTGTAAAGCATAAGAGAGGGCGATCGCGACAGAAATGACATGAGGGTGTTTTACCGGGATCAGGTTCAATGTAGAGCCAGGGTTGATCGGTGAGACCAGCAGCGTCTCGTGACATGATTAGATCAGGATACGAAAGTATAAAAGAAAAAAGGAAAAAAAGAAAAAAAGAAAAAAAAGAATCGAGAACGGAAGGACGCAGGAAAGTAGGTAGAAAGCTTATGCTTTACGGTGGAAAGAGAAGGCACACACTTTTCGGATGAACGCGTGTTGTTGTGTGCACATACAGAGCGAGAAACACGCGCAACTGTAATGTAAAAGGAAAAGAAAAAGGGAAAGAGAGAGAGAGAGAGAGAGAGAGAAAGGAAGGAACAAAAAATAGAGAGCAAGAGAGAAAGAGTGATAGGACGAGGGCTTTGTAACCGATATATCGGGATGGGTTGCGCGCCATACAGCTACACACACGCACGCATTCACCCATACATACGGCACACACACAACACACACACACACACACACGCACACATATAGACACATATAAACACATATACACACTACACACTACACTTACACACTACTCCCATACATCACGCACATAATGCCTACATAGAATGTGATATGGTATAATATACTCTTACAAGTATAAATCGAGCGCACATCATCATTGATTTGCGCGCACGCGCTTAAATGGGGAGAGGAAGGGGACGAGGGTTAAAAAAAGACGATGTGATGGGGGGAGGAGTTTGTCCCAGTGAGAGTAGGAGCTGCAGGTGAGATGCGTGCGTGCGTGTGTGTATGTATGGGTGTATATGTATGTGGTGATATTGCACAGCATCGACAAAGGTGCAGCTGCAGTCATTTCTCGTTCTTTCTCGCTCTCACTCTCTCTTTCTTCCCTTTTTTATTTGCTCTTATTTACCCAACTTTTTCACTTTTACAGTAATAAAAAAAAGGGATCGCCTAAAGAGGGTCTAAAAGGGGGAGGGGGATCGAATGGCCGGACAGACACAGGACCCTTAAGAAAATGTCGCAGCTGATCTTTTATAACCAAATCGGGTTTTGTTGTCACTTTTACGGTCTTTTGATTTATCTTCTTCACGTTACCCCTCTTTCACACAAGGGTTCTAAATCTCTCCATCTTTACAGTGGCCATGTTTCAAAAACCTTTATGGAAAAAAAAGTGGACAGTTAACAAAAAAAAAGTAAAAAACCATTTATGCGACTTCCCATGCCTCTTGTCTTTGTTGAATGGATTCGTTTAACGGTCAGTTCAACCGAACCGAACTCGATTGGGGCATAGTCCCTTCCAATTTGAAGTCCTCGTCACGGATGGTGACATCCATCCTCTACTATGTGTCCTTCGCGTGCGTCGTGTGCGTTTTAGTGGGGTATATCTTCATCAGGAAGGTCGACCGGCGGCATGACCGACTCTCGTTGCGTTTGCTTGTCTACGCGTGCGCAAGTCATATCGTACTCGGTCTCGCGAACTTCGGTCGCAACCTGGTTCCAGCCGACGCGGCAAGCCACCAGTGCGATGGTGTCATGTTCCTCTATATTTTAGCCGACATGTATTCCATCCTCGTGATTACGTGTATTGCGCTCAACCTGGAGCTGATATTCGTGCACAACATTCGCCGGTCGATCCCTCTCGAACGGTGGTATAACCTCTCAAGCTTTGCGATTGCTTTCGTCGTCGCCATTGTGCCTATCTTGCCCTACCAGGACGGCTATGAATACAATCCGGTGACGGGGTTATGCTGGTACGAGGCCTCGGATACCCACGTGACCTCGATGTGGGCCTTTGGTGGGCTCTATGTCTGGATCCTCCTGTCCATCATCTATTGCTGCGCTGCACTCGTCATGGTCCTCTGGAAGATGTACCGCGAGCAGAAGATTATCAAGCTCCACCTCGCCAGCCATCAAGCGTCCGCTTCGCCCAGCTCCCAGACACGCCAAACACAATCGCACTCACACTCACAACCCCGTTCCAAAACATCGTCCAACCGGATGTCTTTGTTGCCCACAATCTGCTCTACGTTGCATTCCAAGCTCACAGGCCCCTTTGCACGTTCTACGCCCACAGAAGATCGATGCACACCTTCTTCTTTGCTGCTTTTTCGACCCCGGCGCAAGCGGCGCGAGGCGCAGCCGCAATCCCATGCGCTTGGGAAGCAAACCCGGATCTCCTACCTCGCTCGCGTCGCTGGGCGCGTCATCTGGTTTCCCGTCGGTCAGTTCGATTCTATTTTTACGCGCTCCAATGCACGCCTCCTATTGTAGAATCTGGAAACATGAGTGTGCTAACCCATCTTTTGTGTACACATGTACATAGTCTTGATCTGGACCCGTCTTTGGGGCATCGTCAATTTCTGGTACTCCTACGTTACAGGAAAGATCAACCCCTTTTTGTACATTATGTCGAGCATCTGCGTGCCCATGCAAGGCATCTTTTTATTTTTCATCTTTTTGATCGATCCCTCCCTTTACAACGCTGTCCGAACCGCCCGTGCCCACTGGAAGGAGCGTCACAAAACACCCGACGAAGAACACACCATGGCAGCCTTCCGTCGACGAGCGGAGCCGCTCCGGTCGCCAACTTGGTCGCCATGCTTGTCGCCTAAGAGTCCTCAGGATTACTTATCGGTGGACTTTGACTGGACGCACCATGACATCCAACGACCGCGCCCCTCAAGGGCCTCGACGCATTCACTATCCTGGACGCGCTCCCGTTCCGCCTCCGAGGCGTCCGCATCCAGCGGATCCTATCCGTCCCGTTCGGTGTCTATGGACATGCGACACGACGAGATCATCCGTTCACCCAGATCGGCCCTAATATCCTCGCCGCGGCACACTGATACCCCGCCCATCACACCTCCCGCCTCCCCGTCCGCTCGCCCCGCCCTGCCCGCAGATACACATGCCAACTTACACTCCAACTCACAATCAAGCTCACGCTCCAATTCATACTCCAACTCGAGTCGTTTGAAGTCATTTCAAGAGGCGATTCATCCCAAACCGATATCCATATTCTCGCATCATAGCGAAGACGATGAGAATGAGATACCCGCTCCCGACCGCTCGAACCGTTCGAGACAAAGTCGGGAGGATGGCTGGGAAGAATTTCGATGCATGTGATTTAATGGTGATAGTCAATATAATCAATGATAATAAATCAGGGGGGATGCTGAGACGAAAAAGAGGAAGAAGGAAAAGTTGAAGGACTTCGCGGATTTAAACAAACCCTTGGTAGAAGAACAAATCGTCTTGCAGCAGCTTAGGAATTGTGAAATTGTCCGAACCAAACACTTCTTTTGTCTCTCAACTTCTCTGTTATTTCCTTGCAAAAGCAAGATCTTCCCCACCCCTCCTCTTTACCCTCCTTCGCATGGGGCCATCCGTCACAGATACAAATAGCTGTCTGTCAAATGCTTCCGCGGGAGCGGGGACAGAAGACGAAGGCGCGCTGGTGAAGCGCGTGCACAGCCTACAAAAGAGAACGGAGCCAGAGCCTGGAGACATGCTCTATCAAAAAAAGAACAATACCTTTGAAGTCGTAACACAGCCGGCGTCACCCATGGCTGGCGAGCCAGATACACTTTGTACACCTGCGTCCGAATACGACAACATCAATATCTTGTCCCCTGATACCATACCTAGCGCCGCCACGATATCAGCCAAAGAAGTCAAGAGTCAGACGTCCTCCTCCAAGGACGGTCAGACGACGCCGTCCCAATTCGTGTTCGACAAGCCGCAATACGATCAGCAGTTCATGCAAACCCATTTTCACCATGCACCTAAAAAGAGAGACCCGCATCACCGCAAGCTCTTTGTCGGTCTGCGCCGCATGTTCCAAACCCACCGGTCGTATTCCAGCAGCAGTGAAGGATTACCCACTTTGTCCGTGACGTCGCCTGCTGCGACATCGACCGACGAAGACCCTCTCAGCACTTCGAATGGCTCGCATGCACTGGGGCGAGGGTCGGGGGCACGCTCGCCTTTCGCGAACGACTTTAATCGCGACCTCAGTGGTAAGTACGGCAAGTGGGGCCAGTTTGTCGGGAAGGGTTCGGGCGGATCTGTGCGACTGATCCGTCGCAGTACCGACCGCAAGACGTTCGCTGTCAAGCAGTTCTCGCGGCGCGGCGTCAAGGATAACGAGAAGGAGCACATCAAGAAGCTGACAGCCGAGTTTTGCATTGGGTCGACGCTGCACCACCCGAACGTGATTGAGACTTTGGACATGGTCCGCGAGGGCTCGCAGTTCTATCTCATCATGGAATATGCGCCCAACGACTTGTTCACTATCGTGATGAGCCAAAAGATGACGCCGGATGAGATTGCGTGCTGCTGGCGCCAGATGCTCGAGGGTGTATCCTATCTGCACGACACGATGGGCATCGCTCACAGGGACCTCAAGCTCGACAACATTGTGCTGGACGCGCGTGGCATTGTCAAATTGATCGACTTTGGCTGTGCTACTGTGTTTCGCTACCCATACGCGTCCCAGACCGTGCAACTCTGCCGAGGCCTGCTCGGGTCTGATCCGTACATCTCGCCTGAACAGTTTTCATCCTCAGAGAAATATGACCCGCGCAAGGCCGACGTCTGGTCCTGCGGCATTATCCTCATTTGCATGATCCTCGCTCGTTTCCCCTGGCGTTACGCCAAGCCGAACGAGCAGCCGTTTGTCGACTTTTGCACGCAGTACGACACACCCCGCACGATCAGGCTCCTACGTGCGCTGCCGCGTCATACTCGCCCAGTTTTGCACCGCATGCTCCACCCGGAGCCACAAGAGCGATGCCTTATCTCGGATATCCTGGAGGGGGACGACTGGGTCTCGCGTATCGAGTATTGTCGTCCAGGTGCGCCGTGTCCCGAAGGATCCCATACACATCATTTGACCGAGGCGGCTGGAGACCCCCTCTACAACACGGTGAGTTTGGAGAACGAAACGCCTAAGCGAATTTCGGGGTTGGTGAGCCGCGAAATCGAATGGGAGCAGCAGTATCACGAGCAACGGCAGGAGGAAGCACGACGCCGTCAACGCAAGCGAGAATCGAGTCCTCTCGTATCTTGAACGTATGAAATGGGGGCTCCTGTGATAGAAAAGATGCTGTACTGCCCTTGGTGACGTTTTTTTCCCTACCATTGCCTTTTCCGTTTGTAGTCACTAGTCGTGCTAAGTCAGGCACAGCCACTCCTCCGTTGCCATTCGCACAGACCCTTACCTTAAAATTTAATCTTTCATTATTGTAGATAAAAAGCATTGTACCCTTACTGAGGAAAGTACGCAACGATACATCCAGCACCGGACCTCTCTCAACCTGCTTCGCGACTTTGAGCTATGGAAAGAGCAATATAGTGCTATTCACCATTTTGCTCACCATGTGTAAATGCTCATAAGATAGTACTCTAGCTTATGGATCTGGTGCTTTGACGCGTTCAGCACCCAACGTGGACAGGTACGGCATTGACTCCAAATATTTTAACTCTAGTTTTCCCTTTAAAAGGGTCGGTCTGCCTTTATCGAGGCTACAATCATTTATAGTACAGTTCGCGCTGCAGCTTTGCGCGAAGCCGATCTGCATAAATGTACTTTTCGTTTTGTATTGGCAGAAAGAACATTGGTTTGGATGCCCACTCTATCGCGCAATCTCGGTTTTCACACGTTACGCATTCCCAGTAGTGAGGTGCTGTTCTTTAAAATGATTTCAAAGTAGAAGAAAAGAAGAGTAACTCTGGTTTATTCAACGACAATCTATATCACAACCGTAAAATCTAATTAGCCATAGTTTTGCCCTCCATCCATGACTCTAGTTCTTGACAAGCACAGCACGGTAGCGCAGTTTGTTTGCTTCGCACTCCTCGGCCGCCTTTTCGAGTCCTTCCACGGTCTATTTCGGGTGCACAGATGATGATGAGACATCTTCTTTTGACACTTGTTACTTCGACTTACGAAGGGGAATTCAACAATGGCCGGCTTGATTTGATGACGTGCGGCAAACTCAAGCATAAGTTGAACACTGTATCTGCCACCGAGGATGGAGCCCTTGAAGGTACGCTGTTCTGCGAGAAAGGGGACGACTTGCTTGAACTCGATGGGGCCGTTTTTGAGTCCAATCAGCAAGAAGGATCCGTTTCTGATATCGTGGATATGTTGAGTTTGCCTTGTCATGTCCATGGAATATATAAACTTACCGATCCAGAAGATCCATATATTTGTCATACGGCAAGTCGACACTCACGGTATCAAGAATCAGGTCGAACTTGCGGCCTTTGTATTCCGTATCCTCAAAATCCTTGGAGCTCAAGAACTCGTTGGCGCCAAACTTGAGACACTCCTCTTTCTTGTTCTGTAGGGAATAGGTGAGAAAAATGACTTTGTAGAAGATAGCGACCTACAGGGCTATGGGAGATGGCAGTGACGTGGAAGCCCCACGCATGTGCGAATTGGAGGGCCAAGTGGCCCAGTCCACCAATACCGACGACCGCGACGCGAGCAGTGGGCGGTAACTTGGCCTGGTACAATGAGTTGAACACAGTGATGCCGGCGCACATGAGAGGTGCGGCTTCTTTGGCGGACAGGCCTTCAGGCACAGCGTACACGAAGCTGCATATGGCAAGCTTGCAGATCAGTGGGTCTGTGTATGTGTGTGTGTGTGTATTCGTGTGACACGTACCGAGCTTTGCAAACAGCAGCCTCAGCGAAGCCATTGTTTCCGCCTTCAGGGAACATGACCCTCTTCTCACACATGATGTCCTGTCCGGAGATACACTGGCGGCAGTCGAGGCAAGCGTCGCGCAGGTATGAGAAGCTTTAGATCAAGAAATGTTTCGTCAGAGAAAAGGAGAACCAATGGCCACTTCTCGCAGACACGTACCCCACAAGGTCACCGACCTTGAATTTCGTGACACCTTTGCCGAGCTCCTTTACGCGTCCAACAGGCTCGTGGCCAAGTACGAGGCCAGCCTGCTGGCTGAAGATGACATCGCTGTGACAGACACCGCACGCTTCGATTTCAATGAACACCTCGTCATCTTTGAGAGGCGGGGCCTCATAAGTAATTTCCTTGAATTTGCCAGGCTTGTCGGTAGTTTCTAAAGCTTTGATCTTGTAGCCTTCCATGGTTTGGATGAATTGTAAAAATTACAAAGAAGGGTGCAATATGTGCGATTGTATTTATACTCGATTACATGGAAGTATCCCCGACAAATGTGCTCCGCAGACTCGGAATCTGCTAGTATGTTGTTTTCTGGATTTGTAATTGAAAGCATAAGCGATTTTGGACGGCCCTGCGCGCAAAGGATGACCGGGTTCAGAGCATGTACAAGAAGAGAAACCTTTGCGCAATGGAAGTCCATTTGTGGTAATGTGTGTCAAAGTAATGACGACGCAGGTAGCAAATTTTCTAATTCAGGCAATACGGAGTTCAGCGAACAAGGTCGGCCTTGACTTCCAGAAATCACGAAGCGAAAATGGAAAAACATGACGCGTACACGTACAATACAAGAGCACTGTTATTTCTTGCTTTGGCTGTGTGCTGATGAATAATATAGTCTCCTATATAGTAGCTATTCTATGGAATTCTGTCCCGAAAGCGACTCTCGTGGACTTATAACGCCTTTTTTTTTTTACATATACGTATCTCGTTGATATTGTTGTATGCCTGAGGCCAACAGTAACTGCATTTTATACACAGCAATGGAAAGAAGCAATGAGTAAATAATATAAATGTGATGAGAGCCTGCTCCTATATACCTCAATGATCGTCTTCTTTATTTCCCTAGCGAAGCGCGTGTGCGCCCGGGTGTTGGCGTTGTATGATTTTAGTAGTCTCCATGTGCTTTGACCGAGACCATAGATGTGCGGGTATGTTTATAGCGTGATTTTCGTCCGAATCTCTTTTTGTGGTCGTCCTGCTCTTTGGTTCAAATGGCGTCTCACTGTCCAAAGCGAGGCATACGTGCTGTTCATCTTTTGCGGTCGACCCTGTGGTGGCCTGGATCATGCCCTTCATCATTGCATGCAGTACTGTCGGTCCCTGCTATATGTATGCCTTATAGCATGATATTGGTGACCCGGATAATGGCGTTGCTTACTGTCCTTCATACGTACTCTTCTGTGTATACATGCTAAAAATGAGCAGGGGAGCTCCAATTTTTTCTGACATGTCAAAGAAGGCGCAACAGACGTCCACAAAGATCATGTCCACATTTTCTTGTTTCAGGCGAAGTAACAAGTCGACGTCATCTTCGTCTTCGTCTTCGTAAGTCTTAGCTTTTGTGGCGTGATAATGGAGGTTTTTGATCCCCCATGATTGATATGTAAAAGGGAGAATTGGATATGATGTGGTGTGAGCACGGATAGAGTAGCGTAAGGCAGGAGGAGAGAACGAAGAGAAAAGTGAAGCTAAAGCGGAAGAGAAGAGAAGAGATAAAGCGGACTACACCCACCCATATTGTGGTCGTTCTCATATTCTCCTCATGAATCATATAATATCACACAGTCGAGTGTGTCAGGCTCAAACAATGATACATAGCAGCGTATCACACGAATTTTAATGACCCACCTAGAGAAGCTGCATATAACTTCCCGGTACCAGTTCTTCTCGACTTGTATCTGCAGTTTCCACTATTGTCTCGGTCGGCACAACGTTCTCAGAAGGTATTGCAAACATAAACTACGTGCACGGTCGATAGGTGGATTGCCCAGAGAATGAGTATGAACCACCCATCAGATAGCTGGCTCGAGCGATATGCCCGTATAATTTCACATTATTATCGCCCTGTATAGCTGAGCATTGTTTCAGCGGATAATAGCGTGATGAAAGTAGGATAATGCCAGAGAAAAGACGAAGACGTGAAGTCGACATCTCAAATCTCGCACTTTGCTACTGTTGACCATTTTGCATTAACGGACTCCGCGTATGTCATAAACGGATCTTTCATTTCTATTTTACCTTTTTTATTATATTCATACGTCCCCTTCCTTTCCACTCTCTAATGTATACGTTACTTTCTGGATTTTACCAGTATCTGACTCGGAAAGAAGAATACTACGTCCTTATCATCGGCCTTGACAATGCAGGCAAAACTGTACGTTGCATCAACGCAATCCTTCCCATCCCTTTACTCATCTTGCATTCTCCACTGTAGACACTTTTAGAACGCATAAAGTCCCTGTTCTCCGGGGTGACGGGCTTACCACCAGACAAGATTGCGCCCACTGTGGGGCTGAACAGTAAGTTTTTTTCTTCTTTTAAAGAACGTTTTGTGTTAGATTGACAGTCTTCTTTGTCCAGTCGGCCGCGTCGATATAAAGTCATCACGAATCAACTTTTGGGATCTCGGAGGGCAACGCGATTTGCGGACGATTTGGGAGCGGTATTACACAGAGTGTCACGGCATTGTTTTTGTGGTCGACTCGACGGACAGTCGGCGGCTAGAAGAATGCAAAGATACCTTTGGTAAGATAGAGAAGTTGGAAGAAGTATGCATGATATCGAAGAGAAGCCTAAATAACTCAACCCAATATTTCTTTGATAGAAAATATGATTACCAACGACGGTGTAGAGGGTGTTCCTGTCTTGATGCTGGCCAACAAACAGGACGTGGAGGGTGCACTCCGGGTGGAGGAGATCAAAGAAGTATTCAACAAGATTGCCGTCAAGCTGGGTGCACGTGATTCGCGTGTGCTGCCCATCAGTGCTCTGGAAGGCGACGGCGTACGGGAAGCCGTCGACTGGCTTATGGTTCGTTTGCAACGTAACAAGATGACGCGACCCCCCGTTTCACGTTAGCAGTATCATGATATAAGCACATACACGACCCTATCTAACTTTATATAAACACGTACTTGACATGCACTTGTACACGCACTTAATATCCAACACTTGCATGAAATGAATGGGGAAAAAGACCTCTTTCTTTTTTTTATTTATTTACAATGGATGCAAAATGAAAAGCTTTACTGGGAAGCGACCTTCTCGCGCATGAGGTTAAGGGCGGAACCGGCCTTGAACCAGGCGATCTGGCCAGGGTTGAAGGAGTGGTTCAGGGTGATGTCGTCGTACTTGCCGTCGGCGTGGTGGGCGCGGAGAGTAAGGGGCTTGCCCTCCTGGAAGTCGGTGAGGCCGAGGATGTCGATCTTGTCGGTGGGCTGAACCTTGTCGTAGTCGGCAGGGTTGGCGAAGGTGAGGGGAAGCATACCCTGCTTCTTCAGGTTGGTCTCGTGAATACGAGCGAACGACTTGGTGATGATGGCAGCACCGTTCAGGTAGCGGGGCTCAAGAGCAGCGTGCTCACGCGAAGAGCCCTCACCGTAGTTCTCGTCACCAATGACGACCCACTTGACACCACGGGCCTTGTAGTCACGGGCGACATCGGGGACACCGCCGTACTCACCAGTGAAGGTGTTCTTGATCTTGTTGGCCTCGTTGTTCTCAATGTTGATGGCACCGATCAACATGTTGTTCGAGATGTTGTCCAAGTGGCCACGGTACTTGAGCCAGGGACCGGCCATCGAAATGTGATCGGTCGTGCACTTGCCCTTGACCTTGATCAGGACGGGGATCTCCTTGATGTCCTTACCATCCCACTTCTCGAAGGGCTTCAGAAGCTGAAGACGGTTGGAGTCGGGGGAGACAGCAACGTTGACCTGGCTGCGGTCGGCGGGGGGAGCCTGGTAGGTGTTCTCACCGGCGTCGTAGCCCTTGCCGGGAAGTTCGTCACCAGTGGGGGGCTGGAGCTTGAAGGGCTTGCCGTCAGCACCAGTGAGGGTGTCGGTCATGGGGTTGAAGCACATGTCACCAGCGATGGCCATGGCAGTGGTGATCTCGGGCGAGGCAACGAACGAGTGGGTAGCGGGGTTGGCATCGTTACGGCCAGTGAAGTTACGGTTGTAGGAGGTGATGATGGAGTTCTTGTCACCCTTCTTGACGTCCTGACGGTCCCACTGACCAATGCAGGGACCGCAAGCGTTGGCGAGCACAACACCGCCGGCCTTGGTCAGGATGTCCATGATACCGTCACGCTCGATGGTGGCACGGATCTGTTCCGAACCGGGAGTGATGGTGTACTGAGCCTTGGTCTTGATACCGTGGTCCATGGCCTGCTTGGCGAGCGAGGCGGAACGGGCCATGTCCTCGTAGGACGAGTTGGTGCACGAACCGATCAGACCGACCTTCATCTCACGGGGCCAGTCGTTCTCAATGACGGCATCCTTGAACTTAGAAAGGGGAGTGCAAAGATCGGGAGTGAAGGGACCGTTGATGTGGGGCTCAAGCTTGTCAAGGTCGATCTCGATCAGCTCATCGTACTGAGCGTTCTCATCGGCCTTCAGGTTGTGCTGGAACTGCTCAGCGTACTTGGCAATGTCGGGACGGTTGGTAGCACGGAGGTAGTCACCCATGCGGTGGTTGAAGGGGAACATGGAGGTGGTGGCACCAATCTATGTGTGGAGTAAATGTTAGTTTATCAGAACGTTACACGTGTTATCAAATTCTGTCATGTTTACCTCAGCACCCATGTTACTGTACGATGCAAATCAAATTAAGGAGAAAAAGAAATAAAAAGAATTAGCCACCAATATTGATATGTTACGCCACAAGCGTAATTATGCTAGCATGAGTAAACTTACCAGATGGTACCCATACCAGTGCACGACAGGGAGTCGACACCAGGACCGAAGTACTCAACGATGGCACCAGTACCACCCTTGACGGTGAGGATACCGGCGACCTTCAGGATAACGTCCTTGGGAGAGGTCCAGCCAGACAGGTTACCGGTCAGCTTGACACCAATGACCTTGGGGCACTTGAGCTCCCAGGGAATGTCGGCCATGACGTCAACGGCATCAGCACCACCGACACCGATGGCAACCATACCAAGACCACCAGCGTTAGGAGTGTGCGAGTCAGTACCGATCATAAGACCACCGGGGAAAGCATAGTTCTCCAGAATGATCTGATGAATAATACCGGAGCCAGGGCGCCAGAAACCAATGCCGTACTTGGCGGAGGCAGTGGCCAAGAAGTCGTAGACCTCCTTGTTGATATCGATGGCGCGGGCCAAATCCTTGACACCACCCACCTGGGCCTGAATCAAATGGTCACAGTGGACAGTGGTGGGAACAGCGACGGTGGGGAGACCGGCCGACATGAACTGCAACAGAGCCATCTGAGCAGTCGCGTCTTGGCAAGCAACACGGTCGGGGCGGAGCTTGAGGTAAGACTGACCACGGACAATGTCCTGGTTGACAGGGTCATCCAAATGGCCATACACGACCTTCTCGGAGAGGGTCAGAGGGCGGTTCAATCTATGAAATTAGGACACGTCAGTATTGTGTTGTTTTGAGATATTATTGACGGGAAAATAAGGGGTGTAGGCGCAAACTTTTGTTGGCTGCGTCTTTGTTTTGCTTACCTCTTGCGAACGACTTCCAGGTTGTCCTCAATTCTCTGGTAGTTGATGTACTTGTCCTTCTCAAGGTTGGACATGGAGACCTTCTGGCTGGCCCAAGCGCCAGCAGCCTGAGCGTAGGAGCGGGAAGGAACCGACTTCACAGCGGGGGCAACCGCCTACATGAACAACCAAAAGATACGCGTGTAAGTGAAATGCAGGATAGTATAAGCGCGCGTGTGTGGGTTTTGTATGACGCTTGGTATCTTCGTTTACCTTGGCGGCCCGCATAAAGGCATTGGTAGACAGCATTCTTCGTCAGGCAAGACAAAGAGTCCGGATGAAAAAGAGAGAGGGGGGAAAGAAGGTAAGGTGAAGAAAAAAAAAAAGTAAACAAGACGAGCAGCCCCCACTTATGAGGGCGTGATTTAGCGGAATTTCAAATGGTTGGATGGTCACACAAACGCTGGGCCAAATCCGACATGTGAAGCAAAAGATTTTTCCACTGCCCTCCCCGCGCTTCAACTCATGTTTGGATCAGGATGACTTCATTTTTACAAGAATATATCAAAGACACGTCTCAAAAAGTACCGCAGCGGCTGCTTGAAAGGATTTGGGGAGGAGGAAGGTGCGATGATCATTCTTGATGACCTAAGCGGGATTGACGCAGCTAGGACGGGCCGCGACGTCTTCTTGTGGAAAGCGTAACAGGGCCGGGAAATCTCATTGAAAATCCGTTATGGGCCACGAAATTTCACAACATCCGACGACTTCTTTAGGCAAATCGTTCAGCCGCGGGCTTCTCTCTCCCCCCTGCATTCGAAAAAGCTTCGCCCACACTCGCTACATGACACTCCCTATGACTCTTCATTCCCACGCAGACCCTCTTTTCTCTTTCGTCATGTTCCTCATTTCTGTTCAGAGTTAGAGACAGTCGAAAGGAAAAGCAAAGAACGACCGGCCTCTTTTCACGGCCCTTTCATGCTGTCTCTCTTTCCCGCATGATTGTTTCATACACACATGCACAGTACACTAATCACAACACGCGCATACACACATCTTGTCTCCTGCGCCGGGAGTCCTTGCCGACCAAAAATACCCATGCATTACGCGTTACCTTTTTCTCTTTCCATGGTGATCAGTGCATATTACGATCAACAATACGGGACTCGGCGTGCGTCGTATAACGGAGGCAAGGAAAATAAGGTGTGAAGAACAAGAGAAGAAAAGGGGCCGTGAAAGCAGGAACGCAGGACCTTTTCGGGCGTCTTTCCCGTTCCTTCGGAGATTCCCTGAACGAAACGCGGCCCGTGTCTTTTTTGTAAACATAGCACATAACCACAACGACAGCATAAACAACGGCAACTTCTTATTGACACTTGTGAAAGGTCCACAGCAAATCCTTTCACTGAAGAAACTTCCCGCATCGTGTTGAAATTCACGCATTTATGGTTTAACACGGCTTGGAGGTGTATCAGACGTTTAAGGTTTCCAGAAAGATGGTTTTCCATCTGCATTGTCCTACCCAGATTTTTGCCTCGGTAATCTACCACCTTCTATTTGCGTGTCTAATCTCTCGTCCCTTTTATAGTTTCCGCTTGCCATCACCCTCCCAAAGGAATAAAAGAATTCATATTTGTGGCATGTCAAATTACTCCTCTATTGTTTTGCATGGTCCATGCGGAGTGCTCGATATGACACATATAACCAGGGTGGTTTCTATGACTACGCATACTTAAATACGCAGTTGGGAGGTATTTTCACATGATGCAAATTGCTGTTACTGTTATCAGAGCAGATATTATTATAAAACGAACATGAAGCGGTAAAGTCTGGACAGGAGCAAAATGCGTATTACTGTTGGATTGTTTACTTTTTACAGCTAAGTTCTGTTATTAGGCATACTCTTCATGTCCAGTTAAAATAATGAGCATGACTAACATCCGCATTCTCTTGAATACCTTGGACTTTGTGCCGCACAGGAATTGTACGACGCATTTTCGCGATTGGTAAGGCAGCAAGAGAACGACTTTTGATTCGGGTAGACAAAATGATTGAATGCAATACAGTATCTGTTCAACCTTTAGTTTAGCGTAACAAAAGTCAAGTTTAAAGGGAATGCTAAGCGTCTTAAAAGATGTCAAAAGAAATCATGCACTTTCCATCGAGTGAGGCTGATAAAAAGATAAACGAGATAAGTCCAGTGAGTTTTTGTGTGACGTGGCACGATGAGATCATAATGTTTTTCTCTTTCCTTCGACTATATCCACGTGGCAGCGGCTAAAATTGTCACTTTTAGCATTTAAAAAATTTGTCATCAGCGTGCGCGAGACGGTTTCACTGTCATGAGGCAACCCCAGGTGTCAAAACGTGATGATGGCTCGCTTTATTAAAATGCCTAGCAGAGATTTATTCTCAAATCAGTTGGCATTCGACTGAATTTAGATATCTGTGGCAGACCCGGGTTCGTTATTGCGCGCGCAAGACGGTAGGCCGCCTCCTCATCTAACTGATGTGCCCGTGGAGGCATGCGTCTATTTTCTTTTGTAATATCATCGTTCCAGACATTTATCCAGTATGAAGCACTTACCAAGATGGGTGGGGCTGAAAAGATTTGAAAATGCCAGAAATTAAATGTTTAAACCACTATCGGTAGCTACTGCGGCGTTAGCCTGCGAGGAAGACAAGGAAGGAAAGATAAAGGGAGGCCAAAGGGTCAGGAGGGGGAAGAACAGGCCTGACATCAAAACAGTATACGTTGATATGCTCAATTTCCTTTGTCGTTCGGCTCACTTACTGACAAAGGAACAGCACAAGGAAAAAATTCCTTCAAGCAGAGCGGTGCAAGCGAGCAAAAGAAGAGAATACGCAAGTGGAGAAGACACCAGGAGAAGAGAAAGGCGATACTGCAGGCTACGTCTGCATATGTTAAAGCTATTCATTGTACTGCAATTTCGAGACAACTCACTATTGTGCACACTGCTGCGATTGCATTTTTAACCAATGGGTTGACAACCGGCGCCAGAGGCACTGGGCCTTATGTCGTCTGTGTTGTTCCTTACACCATAATCCTGTGTACGAATGTATTTGCGAGAAGATGACTGAGGAGAGCGAAGATAAGTAAAGAAGTAGATGTGAGAGAAAATGAGTGTCTTTTCATTAAAGGAAGCAAATTGAGAATCTTGTCTGTCCTTTTCTGGCCTCAGCTAATGGCGCTCGCAAGCGAAAACAAGTAGGAGTTTCGTTGGACAGACTAGAGCAGATTCACCGTCTAACATAGAAGCTGCGCGGCGATAAACCTGGATGACAGATACAAATACCATTGTAGAGAAGTGCGACCTATATCCCATGCGCTCACATGGTACTGCTATTGTAAGCGATGTTTTATGCATTTTATGATGGTATATGTCGTCCATGGAGGGGATTGAGGCGGGATACGTTACGCAGGTCTATCGCACCTATCACTCTATCATGTCTATCACGTCTACCAGGATAACTGGTATACTGTACTGATCATTCGTGTGCCTCTCGAGGGTACGTGTAAGCATACGTTGCTATGTATCATAGACGTAGGTACATGGTAGTTCGAATGAGTCATAAACACATACAAACATACAAGTTCAATCACATCAAAAAATATCATACAAATAGCATTAGACTTGTACCCACAAGGCCAAGAATGCTCTTGGGCACTTTTCACAATGCAGTGATACAATAATGATCATCAATCTGTGTTTTTGTGGTGAAGAGAAGTGAAATGAAAACAATACATAAGATAAGGCAATTATTACCTCTTACAACGGGAAGTCGCGTTTAATTGTAGTTGCTCATTGCCACGCAGAGTTCATTGGGCCCGTCGACCGACAATAAAGGACTTGGTCCATGTGGCGAAGACCTGCAACGGCGCAGACGGAATGATCGGACTGATGACTAGCGCAGAAAGTGACATTATATTCAGACGATTACTGTTCGGGTGCTCTGTTTTCAACTTGCAGGCACTTCCTTCACTGGTAACTCTAGAGTTCCTTTTTATCGACAAGTGTGCAGCCAAATATCTAAATGGTTTTGAATACTGTATTGTATGTCGCAATTATGCGAAGTATTCCTTGCTTTCGTGTTATAGACGCATATGGAAAGAGATTCGTGTGCTCCTTACATGATGCCTACAGTATACGTCGCTTACGTGTGTACCATATGTATACGCGTATAACTACCATTTTAATGATCATTCTAGAGTCGGCGACGGGATGATTTTAAATTTCCTACTGTGGGAAGTTCTAACAAAAGAGACCTGGGTTTTAGGCAGGTATATCGGTTTGAAAATCTGAGGATTGTCTCAATAGCCCTGAAAGTGCATATCTGCTAACGCCCGGCGATGATCAACGAGAAACACCAACCATTACTATAAACATTATTTTACATCCAGACAAGCAAATGCAGGCACACTTTGCCTTACCTTACTGCTACGGATGTACAGTGTGTACGTTTCTTTTCCTCAGAAGCAAGCCGGGAAGATACAGTATTCCAATCCCATTGTATATGCGCAGCCTTGAGAGCCTGCGTAAAAAGTGACACAAAGGAGCCACAACAGCTGAGGCGAAGAGAAAAAGGAGTACGGGTAACATTGACGACGTGAAACCTCGTTTACGCTGGCAAAACAAAAATGGAGATGTTGCATATAGAAAGTCAATCATAGAAAAAATATTGCCCTTCCTTAGCCCAAACAATACGGCCGCTTGGCGAAGTGGGCTGAAAAATCGCCGAAGGACTGACTCCTTGGACTTTTTAGCGGCCACATGAGCAAATTTTTTAGGTAAAGTATCGTCGAGTTTTGTCACGCATTACGACCCTGTTCCTGCCTTTCGTGAGTCAAGTAGAACCAAGACATACCAGCTGCAAACCTTATATAAGCTACGCTGCAGGTCATCTAAATTGGTATAACCAGGGGTCCAGGGGGGTGGAGCCAGTTCTGGCGGAAAACACCTGAGATTTCGAACAAATATAAAAATTTTTTTTCTTGAATATAGGGAACGCCTGTATACGAATACGTTCTCTTGCTGGAGCGGATGAGTCCATTTGGGCTTGAAACGCATAGGTCATCAGAAACGTGAAAGTTCATATTGCTGCTCGTCGTGAAAGGATTAGGGAATATTGTTGACCATCATGTGTTACGAAACATTATATTCCCGCGCCCATTTGTTTCTCTTTAAAACGCCACTGTCCTCATTTCGGCGAACAATATGAATGGACAAGGAGATACATACATAATGTGTTGCGATGTGGCGGACGTGACCTACTGCAGTGACATAAGCGCTATCTACATCGCCCATGTATACGTTCTTCGCGTTTAGTCCTAAGCCATCCTTGTGGTGCCACTGATGGATTGATGGGCGCAGGTACGACATGTTACATGCCGATCAGTCTAAGTAATTCTATTGGAACTACCGGTCAGCGCACAGCGGAAGGCGCTCTTTTGGACGATGTATGGTAATCACGGGCTTTACACGAGTTACATATAATTTTACAATTGCATGGTAGCACAATTGCCAGGATGATACACTCAGGTCGCATCTCGCATGGCGGTTCCTAACCTGCTGCTTTCTTTAAACCTTGTCAAGCTACGTAATTCTCTCGTCGTGTTTCCTCCATTCTGTCTCGGACCAATCCTATTGTATTAGATAGACCGTCTCGCCGCTAGAAAACTGGGTTGCACAGTTTCGTCACTTCATAGAGAGAGAAAAAAAAGGTGAAACGCGGCGGACGCGGACGAAAAGAAGAGTTAGGGGTAGTGGAAAAAAAGGGCGGGCGTTGGCTACGAAACACAGCACACGCGTGCAATAAACAATGACCTAAAAATGTTTGAATGGAAGTACACAGGTGATACTGCGCAGTGTGATATACTGGCTTGACTTGCGTGTATAAAAACGCGTTCGGTTCCTGCGATTCCTATTTTCTTTATACCCATCCTCCTTTCCCTGTTCTTGGTATTCTTCACTGAATCCCAAGAATATCCTCCATTCCAACGCGCAAACAACCTATACTATAAACCACCTCCTCTTTCTATTCTTTTCCTTACGACCCTTTCCTCTTTTACGACCCTTTTCTCTATACCACCTCATTTACATATATCCGTCCTCCTTTATATACCACATACGAAAAAAAGTCAAACTATCCATTAAGAACCAAAACTACGAAAAAAAAAAATACGCAAACTATACAAACCCCTTTCAAATCCGCATTATATTTCTTCTCAACTACAAGCTTTCAAATACCTTTAAACCAATAACATTACCATGACCGTAAAAGCAGGTATCAACGGGTAAATTTGGAGCAAAAAGTTATTAAACAAGCTCACTCACACATCGCATAGATTTGGCCGCATCGGTCGCATCGTTTTGCGCGCTTCCTTGGAGAACCCGAACGTGCAAGTGGTGGCTATCAACGATCCGTTCATCGACCTAGAATATATGAAGTATATGTTCAAGTATGATTCGACGCACGGGAGGTTCCGCGGCACGGTCGAAGTCAAGGGTGACACGCTCTATGTCAACGATCAACCCATCAAGGTTTATACCGAGCGTGACCCTGCCAAGATCCCGTGGAAAGATACCGGTGCAGAGTATGTCGTCGAGTCGACGGGTGTATTTACGACGACTGAAAAAGCGAGCGCCCATCTTCAGGGCGGCGCGAAGAAGGTCATTATTTCAGCACCCTCGGCCGATGCCCCTATGTTTGTCGTTGGCGTCAATCTTGACGCCTATAAGCCCGATATGCAAGTCATTTCCAACGCCTCATGCACCACCAACTGCCTAGCACCATTAGCTAAGGTCATTGACGATAACTTTGGCATCGTCGAAGGCCTCATGACGACGGTCCACGCCACCACCGCTACACAAAAAACTGTGGATGGCCCGTCGGGTAAAGACTGGCGCGCAGGCCGTGGTGCGGGCGCCAACATCATTCCTGCCTCAACAGGCGCAGCCAAAGGTACGTCGGTGGTGACCCTGCGCGTCGCATTTGATTCTAATTATTTTCTGTACAGCTGTTGGCAAGGTGATACCCCATCTCAATGGCAAGCTCACTGGCATGTCGTTCCGTGTTCCAGTGGCGGATGTATCAGTGGTTGATCTCACTGTTCGTCTGGCAAAGGTATGTCAGCAGCCTTGCAGAATTATATTCCACTCACCTTTTTACTGGTTTGTTTAGGACGCGAGCTACAGCGACATCAAGTCGGCTATCCAAGCAGCTGCCAATGGGCCTTTGAAAGGGATCTTGGAGTACACTGACGATGAAGTCGTGTCATCAGATTTTATAAGCACCACTGCCTCGAGTATCTTTGATGCCAAGGCCGGTATATCACTCAACGAAAAATTTGCAAAAGTAAGATTCCGTCACGGACGGCCGATGTAGATCCTCCTTTACTGACACCTCTTTTTTTTTATCTAGCTCATTTCATGGTATGACAACGAATACGGCTATTCCACTCGCGTCGTCGACCTGCTGGTCCACATTGCCAAGGTGGATGGCCACATGTAAAGCATAAAAATTTTCATATACTCTAGCTTAGGGCCACACAAACTCTTCCATTCCCCTTTTTGTGGCCCTACAGCTCACATCATTCACCCATATTTTTCTTCGTTCCTCTTTTCTTTCACTTTTCTATCTTCTCACTCGCATACCTGCTTCATCCTTTCCACTCTTCATCAATTTTTTCTCCTCCAACCTTGATCAATCTCGTCATATGTTACACTTTTTCACTTTTGCTTTGCCTATCAAGACTCTCTCGGGAGCAAATATGTCGTAGATACCACCTATCATGCCTTTTTTCCTATGCTCACAAACCCCACTGAGCTGTATATTTTCATTTTCGCACTTTTTTTTTTTTCGTTTTAGTCTTATGATATTCAACCAGCGTAAGCTTTTCTATTATGACGAATTATATAAATCACATCATGAATCTAAATCCATCCGCGTTTCGAATTCAATGTCAATTTGCTGGTCCAAACCGAGATAGCCATCGCTCATCAAGAACAAGATGTAGCGATGCTTGCCCAAACGTGCCGGCGTCTCAAAAGTAACATGCGTCGTCGCCTTGTTGGATAATGTTTCATTGGGCCCATTGCGCATGCTGAGACGTTTCATAGCCAGGAGCTCGTCCGTCTCGGGATCTCCTAAAACAATCCACCAACTCTCAAACTGAGGCTTGGGGAAGCGAGGCGCATAGATACGGCCGTCGTGCGATCGACTATTGTGGCCAAGTCGGTCGATGTGAATTTGGATCTTGTAGTCCGTCTCAGGGATCAAATAAGGCTTTTTCGTATCCACATGTGCCTTGACGTCCATGACTGGCAAGCGACTCACGACGTGTTGTATCTAAACAGATGGAACAATACTGGTTCAGTGAACCGTCCCTCCGCATAGCCTGTCAACTTACCTCTCGAACATTTTCCGGAGTGAGACCAGGGACTTTTTCAAAGATGGTTTTAATTTGGTTACTCGAGAATTCAGTCAGCTCCGCCAAACAGCGCAGTTTCTTGTTCTGAAGAAGAGTGTAAGAAAACAACGACCGCTCTGTGGTAGCCTGTCTATGCTTACCTTGTATCGGATGTGAGGAAGCATACGCGGTTTGATCTTGGGGAGCATAAGAAGCGTGTTGACGTCCGGCCAGTTGGCTTGCTTAATGCACTGTAGCATATTCATGATGGTCAAACTTGTCGTCAGATATCCAGCATCAGCAGACACGTCAATCATCGCCTGTTTTTTTTGTAGAGAATAAACATTGCGTTTGAGCAAAAACATACACGTGCAGCCTTGTTTCATCGTATTGTTTACCTGACAGAAACGAATTGCCGAATCCAAGACGGTAATCTGATCGGTGATATAGTCAGATATGGGCAATTCGAGCCGGCTGATGTGTGCCTGTGTCAACACATAGGCTTTGACGTGTGGACTTATGAAATTACGCGTCCCGATAACCTTGTAGGGGATATGCTTCTCGATTTCTTGGTTGAGGAGGTCTTCGTTGCAACGCGCGGGCAGTTCCTCGTACTCGGGCACATTACCCATAATGTCCAGCAAAGCATCAAAGCTTGCATCCCGGGTCAGGTTATCTTGGAAGTGGCGGACCGTCTGATGGCGGAGGTAGTAGTACGACGCAATCTGACCCGAGATCAGGGGTATCAATTCGAAACCATCCTCCACTTCGAGGCATCCTGATGCTTCAAGTCGTCCGGTGACAGCATTGATGGTATCGGACAAGAAAGTATCGACGCCCTTTTGTGTCAAGTCGTCCAGGCCGTAGTAGGTCGGGTTCTGCTGAAGACGACGGTAAAAGTAGGTCCAGGTCAAGTAGTCAATCGCATCCTGCTTGGTCTTGATCGTGCCTGCGACGATTTCAGCATTGATATGGTCATCCATAAACTTGTGTAGACTCGACTCGACAGGGAAGGGCTCGTGTAGGAACTTCTTGAAAAAGTTCTTCTTGCTGTCTTGGACAAAGACACGCGCGATACCAGTCGTGTCAAACTGCGGTCGACCTGCACGTCCCATCATCTGTAGTACGTCCGTAATGGGATAGTCGACATAGCGACCGACCTTGTAGTTGTAATACTCGGTGCCTTTGATGACGACAAGATGGGCAGGAAGATTGACACCCCAAGCCAGCGTGCTCGTCGCGATCAAGATCTGGATCTTCATGTTCAAATACAGCTCTTCCACGATCTTGCGGTCGTCTTCTGTCAGACCAGCATGGTGAAGACCAATACCAAACGCCAACGACATGCGCAGCGACTCATCGTGGGTACGTTCCAGAACCATATCCAGTTCGTCGTCGGACATGCGCAGCCACTGGCGTGGATTGTCTTCCATGCCGCAGTACGCAATCAGATCTTGGGCGGTCAAACGCGTCTGTCGGCGAGAAGATACAAAGACAATCACAGGCTGGGTAGGTGAATGTGTCTTAATGGCAGCGTAGGTGGGTTTGTTCATGGACATCATGCGAGGGCAATAGTGCTTGCCGGGGAAGCCATCAATGTAGATCTCGAGAGGCACGGGGCGCACCGAATGACGAAAGTTGAACAGACCGACCTTGTCGATGCCGAGCCAGTCGGCCAAATCATGCGCGTTCGCCAATGCGGTCGACAAGCCGACGATGCGGACCTTGCGCTCGAGCTGCGAGCCAATGTAGTTCATACGCGAAACGATGACCTCGAGGATCGGACCGCGGTCGCCACCGAGCAGATGGATTTCATCGATGATAACGCACGATACCTTGCGGACATAGCTACGTGTTTGCCAGCTACGACTGATACCGTCCCACTTCTCAGGCGTCGTGATGATAATATCGGCAGATTCAATGGTCTTGAGATCGGGGGTCACGTCACCCGTGAGTTCGACGAGTTTCTTGCCCATCGGGCCCGTCAGGCGCTTGTTCCAGTCACCCACACGTTCCTTGACGAGTGCCTTCATGGGGGCAATGTAGACCACTTTGGATCCAGGGTTCTCTCGGAAAGCCCACCTGTAAAAGACATGAGCTGCTGTAATAAGCTGATATCGTTGACTTACCACATGACAAGCTCGGCAGCAACGGTTTTACCTGAACCCGTAGGAGCGCCAACCAGAGCATTGTGCGGTGTGTTGTAGAGTGTGTGGAAAATTTGCGTCTGCACAGGGTTGAAGTGCGAGAATCGTTGCGCACAGATCGTCTCGAGGGTCTCATCGTGGAGTGCTGTGACGGGCAGAGGTTGCAAATCCAACAAGTCAGTGTGCGGAGGCGAGAGCTGGGGTAAGATCAGATGCTGAAAGGAGATGGGCAGGATCGTTTCTGCGCCTAGCCAGCGGTCGGACACAGCGCGAATATAGATTTGCGAGGGCAGCGGTTCCACAAGTGGCACGGTGAATCCGATCTGGATGGGTTCGCCAGACTGCTTCTTGTGCAGCAGATAGTACTCGGAATAATAGATTTCCACATTATCCGAATCCTCAGCCCAGATCCACCACGGCTCGACCGAACCGTGCACACGGTCGTTCCAGACAAAGTCCGGCGTGATGGTAAGCTCGACATTGAGCACGTTGCGTGTGATGGGTGCAATACGCGCGTCCAGGAGGAGCATGGGGAACTGGTCGACGCAACGTGCGATGGTCTGACCCATGCGCTTGTGGTGCACGAGTTCGCCGAGCTCGAGCGGTTCCATATCGCGCATCTCATCAATCGACACCTCGTGCGTGCGATTTTCCAATTTGTTGAGGATCTCCAACGGCAGACCCATCTGGTGCAACGGGTGTTGGAACGTCCACATCCGCTTCTCGATCGCCTTGTTAATGGAGAGCAAAATATAGGCCGTCGGGCCCCAGTTTCGATTAAGGGCGATCTCAAACAAGGCGCGCGCGATACGGCCCGCGTTCTGCGCAACATAGGCACAGTCTGAAACAAGGGCAAAATCGTCGATGCGCGCGTTCGAAATGTAGGACTGGAGCAGGATGTTGACCTTGCCGTGTGTGGATTCGGTGCCACCCCGGATGTCGCACGCGCATGAACCGTCTAACAGGCCCTTGAGCTCCTTGTGCTCGGTGTCGCGTGACTTGATATTGTCGAACTCGGAACTAAGACTCATCATGGAGAGAACATCAGCTTCGGTCATGCGTGGCTTCATAAAGTCGTTGAAGATCTCGATACTGGTATGCTTGATGTAAAAGTTAGAGGCAATGCGACCCAGGTCTTTGGGGGTTAGATAGCCCGTGTTCTCGTCAAAGATGATCATCTGACATTTGGCGAGGCGCTGCGCGGCGGTGACAATAATGTCGTGGCGTTTTCTACCCAGAAGCGGATCATCGATTGGTTCGCTGTGATCCATGGCATAGACCATCGGGTTCTTCTTCATGCGCACATAGAGGTACGTGTAGCTCAGCCAGGTCACAGCTTCCGTTACATTGGTAACTGTGCCCAATGAAATTTCGGCATTCAAATTATCAGCAATATGCTCAATGAACCTGATTCAGAAGTAAGTGCCATGATTCATGCAGAAGGCAGAAGGACGAACTTACTTTGATTCGATCGGGTGCTGCTGGGTAATGGCAGATATGTAGTGGGAAAGGCGATCATGCGTTGTCAAGATATAGCCAACACCTTGGGATTCATACTATTGCATAAATGTGAGATACTTCTTCCTTTGTAACACCTGTAGCGCATTTACCTGCGGACGACCTGCTCGACCAAAGATCTGAAGCACATCCAGAATAGAAAGATCCTGGAAGCTACCCTTCTGAGAGTCGTACACCTGAGTGCCTTTGATAACGACGGCATACGCAGGTAAGTTGACACCCCAAGCCAGCGTGGCTGTACAGCACAGCACCTATTACCGCATTGAGTCACTATCACAACATATAGCATCTCTGGTTGCCTTTGTACCTTAAGACAGCCATCCGCAAACATCCTTTCCGTCAGCGTTCGGTCGGAACGGAGCATACCAGCATGGTGAATACCAAAGCCATACTGAAGTAATTCCTTGAGCTCCTTATTCTTTGACTTGGCCGCTTCACGTTTGTAGTGCGTAAACCGTGACTCCTGAGAACAGTCGAATGCATCTATAGTAAATTGAGTTCATGTTCCTAGCCACGCAGTTGAGCATGCTTACCCATCAGTCCTTCCGTTTGCACTTCCTCTCGCAGCATCTGCGCCGTCTTGACTGTCTCCTTTCGCGCATGGACAAATACCATCACCTGATGGCCTTGTTCTACGAGCGCAGCGACTTTGTCAAAGCAAGCCTTATTCATGCGCTCATTGGACTGGACCGAGTTGGGCTTTCCCTTGATACCCAGGAAATGCTGCTCAAGTGGCACAGGACGGAAGCCTCCGTCGAAATAGAACAGGCCCTGATATGGGTTCACTCTGTGTCGTGCCATGTTAATACTAACCAAGTATGGTGTATACTGTGACCCTACCTCAGGAAGGATGCGACATCCAAGTAGTTTGGCAGGGTAGCAGACAAACCAACAATGCGGATGAGAGATTGGCTGGACTCCACTTGTCGCAGGGTACGAGCAATGATACTCTCAATGACGGCACCACGATCTTCGTGAAGTAAGTGAACCTCATCAATAATCAAAAGTTTCACTTTCTGTAGGTTGCAAGCGTGAGTACACCACAACGTGTCGTGACCATGCTGCCCATACCTGAGTGAGCTCAACGTCGCCCGTGCCCTTGCGTGTAATGACATCCCACTTTTCAGGTGTAGTAACAATGAACTGGGTCGCCATGATTTCAGCTTTGGTGAGCTGCATATCACCTATGTTGAAAGTATATGAGTACTATATCAGGAAAGCAAGATCATGTACTTTACCTGTCAGTTCCCGGACACTGATACCCAAAAACTTGAGACGCTTGCCCATCTTTTCCACCACCTCGGCCGCCAAAGCCTTCATAGGTGCCACATAAACGATCTTGAAATCATCCTTGGCGATCGTTAGGTTCACGTCCGTGTCACCCTTGACGGGAGGCGGACTGCAGAATTGGGACAAACAACGAAGGACAGTCAACATGGCAACATCAGTTTTACCCTGTTTTCCAACGTCAGTAACAGGCTTTCTCTCTTGATGCACACAACTTACCGCACCCGTCGGGGCACAGACAAGCATATTTTCGTTCGTCTCATAGGCGATGGGATAGACGATGGATTGAATGCGGTTGAGACTCTCGTAAGCCTTGAAAGCACCGCGGGCCAGGTTGTCCATGTCCTTGATGAAAATTCTGCGCTCTGTTGCGCGTACAGGAGCCGTCTTGGGCACGGGGATGATGGTTTCTTCATAATCATTGTATTCTTCACGCACCGTGCCAGCAGGCAGAGCGTAGCGCGTACCAAAGAGGGAGAGGGTACCACCCGACTTGCCGGCTTGATAGACACCCGGATACTGTTCTTCCTTGACAGCCTGCGCGAAAAAGCAAAGGCATGAGATGACGCTGCATAAAGCACAAAGCAGGTTTTCTGTTATACCTTTCGGCCGGTGCTGGCGAGGGGTGCCTGACTCGCAGCAAAGAGCGCATCCTCACGTGCTTGTCTCAGATCGACCTGGTCGAACCCTAAAATATTCATCGACACGGTGTCTTCGTCCTCTGCAAGGCGAGTTGAGTCATTTTCTATCCGAAATCGACATGTGTTGTTTTACCCTTTGATTTGCGTTGAGAGCGCATGGCTTTCTTTTGTTGTTTCTGAAGCAGCTTTTGCTCCCGTTTTTCAGCCTCGGAAAGTACTGTGACCTGTGCACCATAAACGGGTCTCCGTGAATCATTCTGCTTGGCCCGATTTCCATGCTGCTGCTGCTGCTGCTGCTGCTCGGCATAATTGGACTATAGGATATGCGTTATGAGAAGCACTCTTCTACATGGTCAGGATATTACCATGGCCATGATGGTGCTGATAATGGTCTGTCGCTTTGTGATGAGGGTGGAGACGAGTTCAAGAGCCTCGAAGCCGAGCAGCTCCACCAAATCGCTCTGGATGCTCTCATCTGTCAAATTTTCTCATAAGCTACTTATGCCAGATCATCTACATTGCTGTACTTACCATTCTCGCTTGAGCGTAGGATCGTGAAGATATCGATACATAATTTCTGCTCACTTAAGCCCGGGCCATGGACAGCGACGTAATCGCGGCATTGACTGATGAAAGTGAATCAGATAAAATAGGTATGCCGCCTATTTGACACGTACTTTAATAGCCAATTGCGATCATAGACACCAGAAAAAGTCGGTTCTGGCACATCCACCGCCGGAGGCGTGATCGGTCCTTCGTCGCCGTCGTCCTCTTCTTCTTCCTCGGTGAAAACTTCTTCGGGCGGGAAGTACTCGAGATCTTCTAGACCGCTCGTGCGTGACGGAACAAGGGCCGGTGCTTCAAACCGTGTTAGTCAACCGCAACAGAAGTCGGACACACTACTTACGCGATTTCGGCGCGTTAGCTTTGTATTCCTCGACAAGTCTGCGAAAGGCATCGATGGACTGCTCGACAATGGTGTTGTCGTTGTTGTTGTTTGTGTTGCTGTCGGCGAAAGACGTGTCTCGTCCTTTGCCTTTGCCTTTGCCTTTGCCCTTGCCTTTGCCATCAGTGCCGGGTTCTTGGGTATTGGACACCAGTCGGTGGAATGCGACACTGAAGGGAATGTCTTGCATGACGAAGAGTGAGTAAGAGGATCAGTGCCGCAGCAGAGGATCAAGTGAGGTAAAAATAGGGAAAAAAAGGTTGCCTGTCGCAGCAACACTCGGGGACCGGAGCATGAAAGATGCCCGCTTATATTTAAAGCTGCAGCATCACTTTCTACTTTTCCTGAAAAAATACTCGAAACTATACTGCGCGATCCTCTCGAGTCATGAAGCAACGTTTCAACGCGCTCGATATCCGCGCCACAGTGCGCAACCTGAACGAACGGTACACTCTGTTTATCTGTTCATTGTGGACTCCTCTTCGACTCACCCTCACCGTATTCCCCCCAGCTTAATCGGCCTTCGCCTGCAAAACATTTACGATGTCAACCAAAAGACCTTCCTGCTCAAGTTCGCCAAGGTAACGCCGGCAAGCTGCGTCTCTCTGTATATATATCAACTTATGCTCTGGTTTTAGCCCGACGACAAGGAGCTGGTGCTGATCGAGTCCGGCATTCGCGTCCACAGTACGCAGTTTAGCCGAGAGAAGCAAACGACGCCCTCCATGTTCTGCGCCAAGGTATGGACGAGGAAAGACCGAGCTGTGTGCCAATCGTGGGTTGTGGCTGACTTGTATTCCTAGCTGCGTAAATATCTGCGTACACGGCGTTTGACGAACGTGCGACAGCTGGGCGTGGATCGCGTGGTGGACTTTGAGTTTGCTGGCAGCGAAAAGAGCTTGGGCTATCACATCATTGCCGAGTTCTATTCCTCAGTAAGCCCGTTCTTCAGCTTTAGGGCGGACTGCACTAACGCGTCAACGTAGGGTAACATCATCTTCACTGATGACAAGTACCAAATCATTGCTCTGCTGCGTGTCGTCAAGGCCAGTGAAACGGCCAAGCTGACCATTGGCGACACATACAACATCCAGAGCGCCCTTCCTGACTTTCCGCAGCTCGATGTTGATAAGCTGCGCCAAGTTCTGCGGGACGCGGGTCCCAAGGACACACTTAAAAAAGTGCTGAATGTGGCTCTTGGTAAGCCCATGATTTCGACAAGCAAGTACTCTTGCGGAAACTCAACCCGATTTGCGTAGAATATGGTCCTGCTATGACCGAGCATATTATTCTAGAGGCGGGTCTCAACCCGAACATGAAGGTCGCTTCCGAATTCGATAACTCGGATGGTAAGCTACTGGTGTTCCTCTATTACCGCCGTGTCTAATCAAATCGTGTCCCGGTCTGCAGGCTCGCCGATGCTGGATGCGCTTCTGGCTGCTTTCAAGCAGGGCGATGACATGATTGCGTCCACCAAGGAAAACATCCCCAAGGGCTACATTGTTCTGTTGGACGATACCAAGAAGGTCCCCAAAGAAGGCGAAGAGACCGCGGAAGAGATGGAAATGTGAGTGAGATAGACAAGACCCTCGGGGGCACGTGCTGACTACTTCCAATTAGCTACGACGAGTTCCACCCGTACCTGTACAAGCAGCATGCATCCCGAAAATACAAGGAATTCCCTACGTTTGACGCTGCCGTCGATGAATTCTACTCTGCCATTGAAGCCCAAAAGATTGAGCTCAAAGCCAGAAATCAGGTACATATGAAGAGAAGTCGCAAAAGGAAGTATCCTCACATGAGAGCTTAGGAAGAGGCAGCCCTTCGGAAACTCGAGGCTGTCCGTCTGGAACAAGAGAACCGTGTTCAAGGCCTGGTGGCCCAACAGTTGACGAGCACACGCAAGGCCCAGCTGATTGAATACAACCTCCAGATGGTGGACGCGGCCATCACGATTATCCGCAACGCGATTGCGAGTCAGATGGACTGGCAAGACCTTGGCGAGCTGGTCGCTGAAGAAAAGAAGAAAGGCAATCCTATTGCGCAAATGATTGATGGTCTCAAGTTGGATACAAACCAGATCACTCTGCTGTTGGCGTACGTCACACACCGTACACCGTACATGACCTATGAACAATCTAATATGGATATCTGTTTTTAGCGAACCCGAAGAGGACGACGACGAAGAGGACGACTATGACAGTGATGATTCTGAGGAAGAGGAGGAAGAAAAGGAAGAGAAGGAACCCCAGTTTGTCAAAGTCGATGTCGAGATTGGTCTGACAGCGTTTGCCAATGCGCGCAAGTACTATGAGCAGAAGAAGACGACTGCCTCAAAGCATGAAAAGACGCTTGCGGCTTCGTCCAAGGCGCTCAAGTCGGCCGAGCGCAAGATCAAAAAAGACCTAAAGGAGACGCGCATCACGACCTCGATCAATAAGATCCGAAAGCCGTTTTGGTTTGAAAAATTCCTATGGTTCATTTCTACCGAGGGTCACCTCGTCATAGCCGGTCGTGATATGCAGCAGAACGAGCTATTGGTGAAACGTTACTTGCGCAAAGGTAAGCAGGGCATTTGGTTTTATCTAGATACGCGGATTGCCCTGAGACTTACCATTTGATACAGACGATGTGTACGTCCACGCCGATCTTCACGGTGCTGCTTCGGTGATTGTCAAGAACAAAGCCGACTGTGCGGGTCAACCCATCCCTCCGAGCACGCTATACCAAGCCGGCATCATGTCCGTCTGCCAGAGCAAGGCATGGGATGCCAAGATTGTCACGAGTGCCTACTGGGTGTATCCTGATCAGGTATTACTGTGTTGACCTCCCTGTTATATTCTTGCTCAAACTGTACACTCTAGGTCTCGAAATCGGCTCCCACAGGCGAGTACCTCACCACGGGTAGTTTTATGATCCGTGGCAAAAAGAACTTTTTGCCGCCCGTCCAACTCGTCTATGGCTTTGGCTATCTCTTCAAGCTGGACGAGTCCTCGATCGGTAACCACGTGAGTGAAAAGCGATCCGAAGAGCAGCAAGAGGCGCTCGAGAAAGAGGCCAAGGATGAGGCCAGGAATGAGGCCAAGGACGAGCCCGAGGCGCAAGAAAAGGTACCTGAGGTCCAAGAGAAAGAAACTGAGGACGCCATCTCCGACAAGGAAGATGATGGAATGAGCGGTCAGGACGGAAGCGCTGGCTCTTCTGTCAAACAAGACGACGACGCCTCGGAGAACGAAGAAGATCAAGAGGAGGAAGAGGAGGAAGATGAATCCTCAGACAGCAGTGACGATGAAGAGGCTTTCCCGGACACACAGCTTGCGGCACCTGCACCTCTCCCGGCTGCAGAGGACAAGGATGAAAAGTGGAACAAGTATGACCTCGGCGATTACGGCGCGGATAATGACGCGGACGAACTCCCGTCTTTTGCACAGCCGGGCAGCGCTCCATCCCAGGTATGTCTGATAATGGGGTCATGGGACATGTACTTATATATGTGTGTATGTTCCAGCGCAAGAAATTTATCACTGCCAAGGAGCGCCGACAAATGAAGAAGGGCGACAAGGGCGAGGCACCTCCTGCTCAAGCCCAAAAGCAAGCGGCCCCGGCAAAGAAGGATAAGGTATGTAAAGAGAACGTAGGGGAGCGTTTTGCGAGGTAGCTGATGGTGCTTTTCAGCAACCGCCACCGGCACCCGTGCGTGGCCGCAAGGGCAAGGCAAAGAAGATGAAGGAGAAGTATGCTGATCAGGACGAGGAAGAGCGGAGGATTCGCATGGAGCTGCTGGGTGTAAGTAGATCACGGCCGTTCGAATGTATGTGTAACTCAATACTATTGACATAGTCCAACAAGGGCCCTCAGCCCAAGGGCAAGAAAGCCAAGAAGGAAGCTAAGCGGAAAGCAGAAAAGGAGGCACGAGAAGCCGAGCAGGCCCTTAAAAAGGCACAGGAGCAGCGGGAAGAAAAGGAAGTGAAGGCCATGAGCAAGCCTAATAAGGGCAAGGAAGATGAGACCGAGGCGATCCGACAGATGCTGAAAGAAGAGAATATCACTATGCTCGATGCGGAGGAGGCGGTAAGTGGTGACGCGCGTTACCTTTACGGATGATTGGGGAGAAGCTGATGACCTTTTTTTTTTGTTGTTGTTGTTAGGCAAATCTGACCAACCTGGATTCGTTGACGGCGACGCCATTGCCCGAAGATATCATCCATTTCGCCATTCCCGTGTGCGCACCTTACAATGTCGTGCAAAAATATAAGTACAGAGTCAAGCTCACACCCGGCTCGCTGAAACGTGGCAAAGGTATGCGGTAAAACAAGGGATACACCGCACAGAAACTCACCCTTTCTTTAATTCTTTCCAGCTTTGAAGCAAGCCCAGTCGGTGTTTATCAATGCCCAGGATGCGACAGCCCGAGAAAAGGAATTGATCAAGGGTGTGCCTGAGCAGGAAGCGATCAATACCATGATGAGCAAGGTCAAGGTATCTGCGCCTAATCTGGAAGCCAGCAAGCGGAAAAAGGGCAAGAAATAAAAATTAAAAAACATGCAAATAGAGTTTAGATTTTCTTTTGCTCAAAAAGATCAAATATATATATTTCATCGAATTACATCTTTTACGGCGCGTATATTAAAAGGGGTGGATCTTCGTCTTTGACAAGCCTATAAAGGGAAAAAGAGTATACTACAATGGTCGTATACTTTGGGTATATTGGTCAAAGAGATGGATCTATTGTGATCAATTATAGCCCCTTTCGGAGGCGAGGAACTGGCGCGTATTCGCCGACTTTTTCTCGATCCACTCCTTGACGCTGACGAGCGACGCGTGATTTTTGATCGGGCCTTCCACGGCTTCCTTGAGCGAGAAATGTGCCACCATGCGATGGTTAAAGTCGGTCACAGTCTCAGCGTCGCGGTACGGGCTGCTCCCGTAGCCCATACTAGATAGGGAAGACACGCGCGGCAGTGCTTCGTCCCACTCCACGTCCTCCTCGATCATAGCCATGATCGCATCAATCACAGGATAGAGAGTCTCGGTGTTGAAAAGGTCGTCCACCATGGTTTGAACGATGTCATGGAACTTTTGGCGAAACTCGGGCACACTGAGCAGCTTACGGACGATCGTGCGATCCTGCATACGAGGAAAATCAGTGTAGTTGCCGCCCAAGAGTTTATCGACGGGATAGGAGGACGAGCCGAGAGATTGATTGACATCGGAGGGGATAAACACAAAACGATTTGTCTCAGGGTCAAGGTAGAGATAGTAGTTGTTGGCGAAGAATAAAAAGCCATCTGTGAAGCCAAATAAGACCTCGACTGCCATGCTGTAGAATAAGATTAGAATGAGCCCAAAATAGACGTCTTGATTAGCTGATATGTACCTTTTCAAAAACGTATCTACGTCCAGACGATCCTCCCACTGCTTAACTACATCGTTGCCAGAAACAGGTACATCGTTGATAAACTTTGTGAACTCCTCAATAGGCTGAGTGTCGGTATCGCCCTCAGCTGCTTTGACCTTGACTGCATACTGGCCCCCCTTGTAGACGCCGTCCTCATCATAATAACTAAGATCGGCAGACAGCTTGGGGTCGTCGGACACCACTGTGCCTTGGTAAAGCGGGCCTTGCTTGTAGCTCTTGCTACCGCCGCCAAACTCGTTGGCCAACCACGGATCCTTAAAATGCTCGACCAGGCCAAACAGACCCAGAGGCTGGTCATTGATGAACAAACTACACGTTGATCCTGTGTCAACTCGATGTAATGTCATCATGCTTCTCTGTTATCCTTACCGAACATAAGACTCTTGGGTAGTAGGGATGCCCATCGACTGATAGACGCGGTACATAAGATTTTCGCGCAGATAGGACGGGTCGGTGGCACCGATCGCACGTATCTTGATGCGACGAAAGCCAAACAAGCCATCCTCTTTGAACTTTAGATTGTAAGAGAGCTGGGGCTGCTCACGCGAGGACTTGCCCGCCAGCTCAATCTTGAGCTTCTTGAATTTTTTGACGTCGTCGAGTCTACAGAGGACACCATCAGTAATCTGTTTCATGTAAGCTAAGCTGTCATCTTACGTGATATAGGCCATCTTGGCCTTAATCTTGATATCACGGTCGCGTGGATTAGCATGCATATGATCGATCTCGCTTTGGTCGGCCAGAATCTGGATCGTCGGTATCTCATCGTGCGGGTGAAGTTGGTCAGTGTTGATACGGTGAATGGCAGACGCAGGTGGAAAGGTGCGTTGGAGAGAAGGAACCGAGTAAGTGTTGTGGCTGCGGTTATAGAACTCATTCTGAGTAGGTGTGCCATGCCGTATTTGCGCTTCTTTTTCGATTATATCACCGTTCTTGTCGAGGCGTGCATATTGGTATGTATCCGCAGATGGAGCCTGACCTGTGTGCAATAGTGTGGTAGATTTCGTTTTGGCCTCAAGCGGGTAGACTTGGCCGTCAACAAGCACTGCCATGCGTTCGTCTGTTCCTGGCGAGGCAATGACTTTGTATTCTGTATTGGCTGCTAGAACCAGGCACTGACAGAGCAGCGCAAAGGCCAGCAATGCGTATCCTTTCAAAAGGTGAGTCATTTATCAGTAACATGAAAGTAATGCTTACTTGCTGTCATATATGACCGAAACATAATGACGATTTGATTATGGAAGAAGAGAGATAGAAAATATCGAGCATCATGCCAAACATGATTTATATTTTACGAATTGCTGCCATAACGTAGAAAGAAAGGGGGTTTTGCTTTGAATGTTACCCTAACTTTTTTTTTCTGTCTTGCGCCCCTTATCTCAGAATTCTCTTATTCTCCCTAATCTGGCTGTATATCATTCTATGGATTTGATGCCAAAACACTTGTAAAGTGCAGCACGCAGAGAAAAAAATCAACTCCTTTTGTACTGAATTAAATGCATGCTGTAGCAACAGCAAGGTTTTTATAGCCATGCAGACATAGAGATTCAATTATGAATACAGCAGCGTACTTGACACCCCTGCTCTGTCGACATATGTTAGTATGAAGAATCATGAAGAATTGACATGAAAGTATGGAGAGAATAGCGGGTAGGAGTGCTTGTATCGGGTCTACTATTAAGCAGCGATCTTACTTGTATTTTGGATCTGTTCAACAGATATTGTTTTCACTCTACCTCTGAGTGTCATGAGATGCGGGTTTAGCTGCAGTGACAAGCACTTCAATCGCGTGGTGCGCGTGCTGTAGCGGGGTCGTTTCTTTTGACACCCCGTACCAATCGGTCGTGGTTGCATCGTACGGACCAACCTCATATCTAATAATCTTTTCTGAGGAAGCACGCGCCTTACGAGCTTGAGCAAACCGTATTCCATTAGTTTGTGCACGCACGCAATTGCCCTATCGTCTGTGTACTCTTCCTCTGGCTCAGGGCCTTTCATGGTTGATATGATGGCACGGTGCTTGACGAGCGGAGGCGCAGGACACTATAATGATCATGCGGATTATGACATATCCGACCTATGGGACAGCACCCATATACTTATCTAGTGCCAAGGGGCAAATACTGCAGTAGAATACTGCGCTTGAATGGCTCGCGTGAGCCTGTTCCCATATCGACAAAGCAAGCAGGAGGAATCTTCCCTTTCAAACTACCAGGCCATGCCCTGAGGGTCGGTGACCTAAGATAGCGATGCGCCGAGGGCACCCCTCATTAGTCTCAAGGATTTGTCCCAGACAATCTCAACAGCTGCATACAGCATGGTGAGCAACGTGGTATACACCTTACAGATCTCTCTTGCCTGCATCACGCTGCTCTGCAGCTACTTGCACATCCACGACGGCGGCGGAAAGGTAATATCAGCCCTAACGGATAAATGAACATTTTTGTGCCTGTAGTACGTGACTATTCACATACTTACTTATACGATCAATGACGGTGGATCGATAGACTTCTAAATATAAGCAGTAAGGAGCGGCCCGTGCGTCAATCTTTTTTTTTTTTTTTTTGCGCGTATATCTCAGGGAGTGCACACATAATGTCAACATTTGAATCAGTGTAGAGCATTAAGGAGTTCGGCGCTGATGGTCAGGATGGATGTCCAAAAATAAACTAGCTGAAAAGTAGGTAACAGCGTGCCTTAATACCGCTCTCATATATAACTTAAAAGTCACGACAATAGTCTGTCTTGAAGACAAAGGGACGATTCACGGTAGCACAGCAAGGAAACCATGGGTTTATGTGAACATCCGAGCATAGAGCACATCACTGTGAATGTATGAAGCTGTAGCCAATTATGTAAAAGGTGGTCCCAAAGATGATGTAATGCGTAGCAGACAGCGAACGAGCGTGAAAATGGTCTGATATCGTTGATTGGGTGTTTGTGTTGTTTGCATTACAGATAGAAGTAAGGCAACAGCAACATCAGGAAGGACAGAATGACACAATTATGGCGTCTGATATACAGGAGAAGGTATTCTGATCAACAGGAGTGAGTTGGTGAAGAATGGTACACGGTCAACTCACGTAATGTGCCGAGTCAAAAGGCACAAACGACGAAAACGGTCTGGGTAGCATATCAGAGTAGATTTTCAGCACTTTTCTTTTGAGATTGTCTTGAGAAGGGGAAAGCCGAGAACAATATACCGTAGTCAGGGACAGAAGCCATCCTACCAGACGGATGGCTTTCCGTAAGGTCATGTGAGAACACGTTTTCTGGCACTCATTTGACTAATTGAAGATTCCAGTTCCACGAGGCGTAATCAGTTAAGCTCTCCTACTGCAGATGATAAGGGTTACCGCATTTACTTACTCCTGTCAGGGGTCCGAGATTCTCGCCCGGATAAGTGCACCGTTTGTGACGCTATATGAGACGACCCATTCGAATAAAATCGGAACGACTGTGGGCATGAGCCGTGGTATACTATTCTTTCTTATAGTTCTTTTATCTGGAGGCACTATTCAAAAAATAGCAGTAGACACAATGTCGTCAAGTCCATGAAATCCCACACGCGACTGCTTCCCAGCATCAGATGTGCTCATGAAACCCAAATGAACGCCTTTAATACTTCTGTTATTTCTGTATGTTATTTTATTGGCATACTTATCACGGTCAGTAATACTTGCTGTGCAGCATATGAAGGTGAATTTTTTGTGAGAGCGAATTCTGAAGCTTCCCAATGGCTGGTCGAATACAGGGTTAAGTATCACATGCCACTTCATGTTTGGGGTGAGCGACGGGTTTTGGCGCATCGCTTCTGCCACGTTGTAGTTGGATAAACATCAAACAAAGGGACAGTGAAGCAAGTTTGTTTTCGTGATGCCTACAAAATCATCCAGATGGAGTGCATCCTTGCCATACTTGATAACGGCTTCTTTATTCGGTGCTCCATAAACGAAATCCTGTTCGTTTATGATTTGGGCAGCCTTGTGGGCGTCCCATCGCTTCGAGGAAGCCATGAATCACTTCCAGCATGCTGAGTTTTGGTATTAAGGAAATGCGACATCAAGTTTATGAGCATGCTCAAATGAAAGAGCGCTGTACAATTTTTTCGGACAGACAAGCACCGAATATCCCAGCCACAACAGCTAGGATGAGTAGCCTTTGCTAAAACAATGATAGATCATTACCCAAAGGCTTCAACTCATATGCTACAGGGCAAATTAAAAAACAGGTACTGTTCCTGAAGCTGCGTTTGGGCCTTTTTGCATGTACAAAAATAGTGGTTTTTGGAGCGGCGAAGTGTCAATTGGATCATGCAACTCAGATAAAGTTGCACGAAAATATTTAATGCAGAGCAATGCAAGACGCTTATGCCTTACTGTATATACCGGTTTATTGAATGTGATAGTGTGTGTGTGTACCTTGTAAAGTATGTTATACACATCCCAACACAAGCTAGCTAGTTTCCATCACATCAGCGTATGTCTCCATAGAAGTCTCCAAGGCAACCTTATGGCAGGCGCCAGGCATAGTTGTCCAGTGCAACGGACTCATCTTTGGGCAAAAAAAAGGCAGGAAAAGTAGTGAATCCCAACTCCAATGAGTCAATGAAGGCTGGCCATCTGCTCATGCGGGCTCTATACTGTCTCT
>JNEN01001260.1:600000-771565 GCA_000697355.1 Syncephalastrum monosporum B8922
ACCTTAATGGCATGTTACTGATACGATAGGTACCTTCTTGCTTTTCTCAAAGAGGAACTTATCGTCAATATGTATGACAGCCGCATGTCTCATAATGGTAGCCCATAATCTACTAGTTTAAATGAGACAAGTGCTATAGTTGCTATACCATGAAGCATCAGTGTGCTTTGACCGCTATGTCATACTTCCACTCGCTCGCCGAGTAGCAGATCTTTCATTTATTTGCACCGAGAGTTTGTAAGACGCCACTGAATCAAAGGCTGTGTTTAAACTCGGGTTTGATGGAGTTCGGGACAAATGTGGGCTGATGGTCCAAATATGGTTGAGCGACCGGTCTAGACAAAAACGGTCAAGCTCAGCAAGCAAATGGAGTGCCATTGAACGGTCCCGGCATAGCCAACTTTTTAATATTGCACGCGAGAAACTCGTTCGCCCTAACAAGGCCATGTAATATCTATGTTCCGTTTTCTATTCGTACGGTCTGATACATGAGCCAAGGGATGTGTCCCATGTACGACCATGACGGTGGTGTGCACAAAGTCTATTGAATGATCACCCAATATGGAGGGCACAAGATGCCAGAAAGCAAGATTTTTTCCGAAACCAAGAAGCCAACTGCTGTGGCAGGTCTGTTATGCAGCTTTAAGAAATGAAACTTGACCATACTTGACAAGGAAACGTCACGAAAACCTGTCACGCCGAGGGCAGCGTCTTGACATATACCCACAGACGCAGGTGAACAGCAGTGAACGGCTCCCACATCACCCTGTTTTGACATGGCTCCCTTTCCCGAGGGTCGCGGGAACCGGCAGCATAAGGACTGTGGAGATCTTTAAAAAGCAGAGATGGCATGGACTGCTGCACAGGAGATAACGAAAGGAAGAAAAAGATACGGGATTCTGAATGTCAATCGATCCATCAAACGAAAGCCAAGCCGTTCAAAGTGACCTTTATACAAAGAGGTGCGTGTATGCATGCATGGAAGGAAAATAGCAATAATAGTGACAAACAACAAGAGGTGACACGACATGTTGGGATGGGTAAGTGCCCCACACCAACCAAAAAATAAGGACGCTCACATATGTACTGTATCACACATGACTTGCCTTTGCAAGATGACACATGCACTCACTAGGGAAATAAAATGAACTCCGCCGTGCTTGTCCTCTGGACAGTGCTTCTTTTTCCTCTTTTCTGATCATGATTGCAACTGTCCATCACGACCACTTGAAGTTACCGAGCGACAAAAGGCGAAAACAACTCTACGACAGAGACTCTACAGACGATATCACGGCTCCCGTCATGCTCGAGCGGCGCCAGTTTGAACATTTATTGATGGATCGTGCTGACGATGGCACCAAAGACCGTTTCATTGAGCTCGCTCAGGCTGCGCTGGAGGAAGCTGACCTGGAAGACGAGCGCAAAGGTGTACTGCAGGAGGTCTTGGAAGCGTTGATCGCTAAGACGGGTGCGCCCCTCGTTGCAGAATGTATCTCAGAACAACTTCGCAGCCAAGAAGTGATCGAGCGGCTGGCAGAGAGCCACGAAGAGGAGGAGGAACGGCGGCGACGCGACTCGAAACGGCATGTGTTTGCACCGACGATGCTCAAGGAGCCTCCGGATAGCGTTTCAGACAAGGACAGCCGGTCAAGCAGCAGCAGCAGCATCATTTCTAGCAGCAGCACGAGTCGCTCTTGGCTCATCTCAGAGTATATCTGGCGTCTCTTCCGCATCCTCCTCTTGGCCAGCCTCGTTGGTCTCATGTACCATTTCCTCTGTGCATACCACCATACCTTGTTCTTCTAACTCTTCCTGCCTTATACATATACAATATCAGCAAATAGCAACCGCCTGCCCTCACCCCCCGAAAAACCCTTCTTGTCATCTTTCAGTCTTCCTATCTCTCTCTTCCTCTCTCTGTCCTTCCTCCCTCCCTTTTTTATCTCTCTCATACACACACACACACATACACAAACGCCCCCACATCCATCAGTACTTACCACTTTCTATATCTTTCCAGCTCTTTCTGCATGCCCCGCAATTTCCACAACACCCATATTCCTCTGTCCCTCTTCCTCTGCCTTTTATTGTAAATATGCAGCCTGTCTGCTCGCATGTCACGCATTCTTACCTTTTAATAAACCAACTCTACCTAAAAGGGTAACCCACATTGCCCTCGAATTTATTTCCAGGTGCGCGCCTGGCCTTGACACTCCTCCCACAAACTATCATTCAAATACGAATGTTCACAGTGCTTTCATGTCTATAGCCTGCAATTTTGAGACGATGCATCTGGCACTGTTTCACGTGCACAAAACTAGAACGCTTCTGCAGCATATATTGCTATCATGCAAAGACTATCCAACCGCCTGTCTCATTTTATTCCCATTGACGGCTTAAATTCGTTAGGGCATGAGCTGTGTACATTGGATCATATGAATAGATTCCCCAAGGAAGAATTTGCTTAGGATAGTATCATCATTCAACCGCTTCACCTCATATAAATTAGTTTATGGGAAAAGCAGAGGTACATGGGCATATGGCCGCCGTAGCGAGAGCAGGTGGCCATAACGTGACATACGCGTAAAGCACTCATCTTTCTAATATTCACGAGTCAATAGCACATGCACCATGCATCGTGATTCGTGATGATATATAACTCAATATAATGATACGCTTTTATGCGGATAGTAAGATGTAATGTTAATTTAGCTTGCAGTTTTTGAAATTACGTATTAGATCTAGGATATCAAAATATATAACGTACAAATAGGATATTTAGGATGATATATGCATGTCATTGTCTAGGTCCGTTCTTAAATCACTCATACTCTTGTTGTACCAAAGCTTCTGATCGTCTCGTTCGTCGTCTAATGCTGTTGGCAATTCGGTTTGCTTCCTCCTCGTTCTCCTCGTCTTCTCCCTCTTCGTAGTCAAAATACTGACCATCAACGAACATGTCTTCTTCTGCGTCGCTTTCTATTTGGGCTTGTTCCTTGTTTACAAGGAGCTCTGGTGCCTTTTTGCGGAGTGGTGGCGGACCCCAGGTAGAGGACAGGGCAAAAGCTGAGAAAGCCTCGGTGGCGAAACCGGCGCAACCTCCAATCACGAGACCACATACGACGGCCAGTAGCAGAAAGGTGACAAGGGGATGACATAGGGCGAGGATGAGGGGCTGCACACTCCCGTATGCCGAACGCTTGATAAATGCAAGGGTGGATCTCAAAAGATGAAAGCCTGCTTCGGGGTCTGTAAGGGTGTTGGTAGTCGTTGTTGTTGCAGTGGCCATGGTTGCTGCTGACATAGCCATCAGAGCTGAAGAAAATGTTAAGGACGGGCGCCAGCGATGCCCTTGTATCATCATGCAAAGGAGAAAACGACCGATAAAATAAGGATCCAACAGATTGAAACAAATCCATACTGGGTCCCAGTACCTGTACCACAAAATTAATTTTTGGGTTTCCATTGCCACGTGAATTTCTACGTAGACTATATACCCACCTACTGCGATCTTACTGCTGCTACAATGACATAGTGTGCAGCCGCTAAGCTATATACTTCTGATTCTGACCGCATATAACTACGAGTTACTTTGTTTACAGAAGACGATGACGATCTTATTGTGTGTGAAGAAGTGACATTGCAGGCATATGATCTACAGATTAACACGAGGTCGCTGCTTATTCTTGAATAACCCCAAAATGGCATCGGTAGCTGTAAATCTACGGCCTATATACAAGCATAGATGGCTACTATATAGAAAGTGCTCGGATCTGCGATATCATGTCAATATTTAAAATGCTACGCTTTGATTCTGATTCCATGGTCCTAATTACCGTTTATCATATAGTATCTTTGGTCGTAAATGTTGCCCATGAACACCATAAGGAGCTTCGACTATGGTACAATAACATACTTACTATTATCATCGCTACATATGCAGCTTAGAATGCGCATTATGTACGACTCGTAATGAGCTTGCGTCGTGCAAATATGTCCGATGCCTTGCAGCAAGTAGGTAGCCTAAAACGTGCACAACACTCTATACATTTATTGTCATCTGAAAGAATATCAAACGAGAGAGAATGACCGTAAATATGCTCATGAGCTCCTTACTAATTGGATCAGTGGGACTTTGAGCTGTAGCGCGCATTCTGTAGGACTGCATAAATGGTATAAGACTCTATTACACTGATCGCTATCAGTTATGACAATCTCAAAAGACTAGGTACATAAAACCAAGATAAATATGTCATGACATTATGATATGTTATCAATACTTTAACGACTATAGGCCCATTGATGGATGGTGATTTTTCTTCTGTAGAACTATACCAGAAGTTTGAAATAAAGGGCACCTGGTGTACAAGTATTTTCCACCGTCGTCGATGCATGGCTTTGTATATATATATACATTCTGATGTTTGACAAGAGCTCCAAACCCGAGAGGAGAAAGTGATCCTAATTCTTTGTTTTTCTATGCATGTTTGACATCAATCTCTGGTGTTTTGTATTCAATCACGGAGGAGCTTCATAAACATATGACGTTATTCTGGGAGCGGAATCGCAAAGATTTTCCGCGCTTTGCGCTAGAATATTAAAGCAAATTCTAAGACGCGCCTCGACGTGAGATCTTTCCTTTCATTTTTTATTTCCCTCATTCCTTGGAAAAAAATGACTGACACTGTTAAGAACAAGACCTACAAGCTGTGAGTGCTTTAGTGAACTTCGTTTTACGCGCGTACTGAGCCTTCTACGTGTAGCAACACAGGCGCGTTGATGCCCGCCATCGGTAAGTATCCTCGATCGCCCACTATGGGCTACCGCTTCGTTCCAGGAAGAGGCTTTACCTAACAAACAAATCGGCAAGGTCTCGGTACCTGGCAGTCTCCTGACGAACAAGTATACGACGCAGTCAAGACTGCCATCAAAGCCGGTTACCGTCACATTGATACCGCATTTGCTGTAAGTATCTGCCCCTTGACAAGAGTGCTTTTGTCGGCTGCAAGTTGCAAGGGTACGCACGCTGACATCTTGGATGCTTTGGCGCCTTTAGTATAGCAATGAAAAAGCCGTGGGTCGCGCGATTCGTGACGCACTTGCCGAGAACAACCTGAAGCGTACAGACCTGTTTGTTACTACGAAGCTCTGGAACACTTACCATCGGCCCGAGCTCGTCCCGGTCGCTTTCCAAAAGTCGTTGGAGAACCTTGACATCGAATACATCGATCTCTACCTCATGCACTGGTAAGAATGAAGCAAGATCCTGAGGCAGAAAGCTAGCTCGATACATACGCTTCAATCGTGTTTTCGTGTGGCGCGCTAGACCTGCTGTGGAACCTGAGGCATAATACTAATGATACGCAAATCTGCATGTCTCTCACGCATTCTATAATTGTTGTTAGGCCCGTTTCACTGACGCCCACAGAGGATGATACACTTCTGCCCAAAAAGCCTGATGGCACGAATGCTATCGATGAGCAGCAGCAAGGCAAGTTTAACGAGACCTGGGCTGCCATGGAGAAGCTTCTCGACACTGGCAAAGTCAAGGCTATCGGTATCTCGAACTTTGCCATCCCCAACATCGAGAAACTTCTCACAACCGCCAAGGTCATCCCCGCTGTCAACCAAGTAGAGTTACACCGTAAGTACTCGCATTTGCATATGTATGTAGCACTTCTTCTAATACAGTGCAGCTTATCTGCCCCAGCAAAAGCTGTTTGACTATTGTCAGTCCAAGGGGATCCATCTGAGCGCTTATTCTCCCTTGGGCTCGACGGATTCGGCTCTGATGAAGGACGACACCATTCGTCACATTGCTGAGTCTCGCAACAAGACGCCTGCCCATGTCATCCTTTCTTGGGGCGCTGCTCGCACCAGTATTTTGCCCAAGTCTGTCACTCCTGCAGTAAGTCCCAGCATGACAGCTGAGTCTCAGTAGCCTTGCGTGAAATTAACTCTCCATCTTTTCCGATTTCCAGCGCATTGTGTCCAACTTTGACTTGTTTGACCTCACACCCGAGGAGCTCAAGCAAGTGGATGCTCTCGCGAGTACAAAGGGTCAACGTCTCATCCAGCCCGGATGGGGTGTACCCGTTTTTGATGAGGAATTCTAATTCCAATACGTCTAGCACATGCGTTTGAAATATTGTGTCACTCTTCCGATATTTTAAAACGAAGAATCAATGCTTTCCATTTCGTACGGACAGAAACAAACTTCCGCTTTGGCAGGGAAGATTGTTTAACGCGCATGTAAAAAGTTTTGAGTGTGAGATAACAAGGGGAGAAAGAGAGGAAGGGGTAAATAATTAGGATAAGAGATCGTCAAATGGAGAAGACTTTTGTTGCTGCTGCTGCTGCTGCTGCTGCTGCTTTTGTTGCTGCTGTTGTTGGGGAACAAGACCCCCGGTGGGAGTATGGGTGTTAGAGGAAGCCCACTGGTTCCAGCCGGCAGCGACGCTCGAGCTCTTGAGAGCATTCATGGAGGGACCCACCGCTGGCTTGGCAGGTGCAGAAGACTTGCCAAGGGAGTCAAGGGATACAAAGGAAGACGCTTGGGACCACATGCCGGAAGGCATGTCGCTGCTGCCCTTGGAGGCAGGTTTGCTGGCATTGGTAGGTGTCACGTGACCCTGAACAGAGGAGGGCCTGCTGTTGCTGCTGGGCGACAAGGGCTGGGAACCAAAGCCAGAAGGAATGCTATTGCGGTTGGCGTTGCTAGCATTGTTGTTAGTAGAGCCCAGGTTGAGGGACTGGAAACCCGGGATAGGGTTGTTGCCAAGTGGCGTCGTAGGCTGTGATTGCTGGTACTGTTGCTGGGGCGCAGGCGAAGAGAAGCTATCGTCACCCAAGAGATCAAACAGGTCGTTGCTCGCTGACTTTGGCTTGGCAGGCGCAGTCGTCGCGGGGGCAGGTGCTGCTGAGGGAGCGGACTGGAAATCATCAAAGTCGTCTAAAGAGGAACACGACGTTCATAGCGTAAGCATATGTTGATGCACCCCTGTGTTGGAGGCAGTATCATGACTTACCGTTGTTAGCAGAGGCGACACCACCCGAAGCAAAGTCACCCCAGTCGTCGTCAGCGTCGGTCTTCTTGGGAGCGGGTTCCTCATCGCCAAAATCAAACAGGTTCACAGCTTTGGGGGTCTGTTTCTGGGAGGCAGCTGACGCGCCTGCGGCCGAGCTGCTGGTGTGGTTATTGCTGTTGTGATTGCTGCCCGAGTCAGAGGAAGCAGGGGGCAGATCATCGAATTCATCGTCGTCGTATTTGCTAGATTCGTAGCGGTTTGGTCGCTCTTCCTCGTCATAGTACCCGCTACCGGACCCCATCCCCCCGCCGCCGATACCACCACTACCGCCTCCCATACCCACAGGGGAGTCGCTACCGAAGCCGCCGTAACGCGAGCCACCGCCGGAGCCCATCCCATACAGAGTCTCCGAACCGACGCCTTGGTACTTGTTTCTGTTCTGACGGGCCTTTTTACGCTCGATGCGAATCTTTTCGGTGTCGTTCAAAAGCTCCGCGATTTCCTTGGCTCGGTTACGAACTAGTATAATGCAATGAGCACGCTTTGAGCATAGAGGTGGAGTAGGCAAGCCGATCACGTACTGTTGATGCCCTGGTCTTTGCCTTTGTCGTCAATGTAATGGAAGTTGCGCATTATTTTAACCATGGAGAGGTGAGAACGAGCGTCATCAATGACGCGTTCGGAGCCATTCTTGACGAGATATTCGAGCAGCACGAGTGCCTAGAATGAGTCAGCATAAGCAAGTTGTCAAGTAGGAGATGGAAATGATATGATAGAGTATGATAGAGTACCTTGTAAATCTGTCTCCATTGGCGGGCTTCCTTTTCGGTGAAGCGTTTGTAGAGGGTGGGCATAATCTCGTTAAAGTATTGGCTAGATAGATAGATGGGTAGATAGATAGACAGATAGGATACAGTGAGTACGTGAATTCATACGCAGATGGGATACAGAGTGGCAGGGAGCAACGTACTAGTTGTAAGTGCCTTGGGCAATCTCCTGCATGAGTGTGCTCGATGCACCCCAGGCCTCGTTGTTGGTAGCCTCGTGGACTTTAGCCTCCATCTCTGTGTAGTTCAGAACGACATTTTTACTAGAAAAACGAGTGAGAAGGAAGGTAGTTTATAAGAGTGGCAGAAAGGGAGCATTACACTTTGTTGAAGACATCCTGAGTGAGAGCAAGCGGGTTAGAAGGAAAGAGATGAGCGATAAGAAAGGGTTGTTACCTTGACTTCCCACATGTCAGGGATCTGGAGATTGAGTTGCGAGAACGAGTTCATGGCCGACTACGTATGAAAAGAGAAAGGAGACAGAAAGAGAAAGAGAAAGAGAAAGAGAAAGAGAGATAGATACAAGTCTAAGGAAAGGAATACAGAAAAGTATTGCCGTGGTTGTGTGCGTGTGTGTGTTCGTGTGTGTGTATAAGTGTATAGCAAGTGAATGGGTGAAGTGAATGTGTGGGCGGGCAGCAGCGGTGTGTGTAATATTTTGGCAGCCCATCGCATCCCAGCATGTGTCATTTCGAATTCAGACCAGTGTATGCACCCTACTGGTACTATATATAATCAAAAATCATATTCATATAATCATACACGACAGATCATAGGAAAACATAGAAAAAAGAGCAAAAAAAAAAAAAAACAAATAAAAAAAGAATATAATCTTATAACCGCCAAGGTGAGTACCCAGAACCCACAGTATATAGAGATGATTCGTACGCGAGGAAATGGGTGGGGAATCCAAAGTGAACAGAACGGTATGTACGGGATTTTTGTTGGGCCCTTTTTTATTGTTTTGCCGGGGTGCAATTTCCCAATTTCACACACTCCACACGCAGAAAAGGATAAAAAGATGAAAAAAAAAGAGGAAAAGGCGTGCTGAGTTTATGCAATAAAGAGGCACCTTGGATCGCTCGAGGCCTTTCCTTTCTTTTCTCTTCTCTCTCTCTCTTCCTTTCTTTCTCGTTCTTTCTCTCTCTCTTTCTCTTTGTGTCTCTTTCTCTTTCTCTTTCTCTCTCTCTTCTTCTTTTTAAGTGAACCTTCTCATTCCTCATCTCTGCCATGACTCAATTTGCACGCAAGGCTTCGACTGGTCTGGCCACCGACCGTCATCACCCTCATACTCTCTCCACTCTGGTACGCTTATCACGCGTCTTATCGCTTGTTTCTGCGCCGGATCCATGCTCTTACTGATTCTTATCGTCACCGTGTCATTCCCTTATCATTACCCTGCCATTTCATCATTGTCATAGGACTTCCAAGGCGCCTCGTCCGCCGCTGCCGCCAAGGCCATGAAGACCGAGCTGAGCAAGTTGGCTGCTCAGATCAAGAGCGAAGAGGAGCGCAAGGTAAGCCTTGTATATACATACACACATATATATATATGTTATATTGTATATTATATATATGATGGGGGCCGTCCAGTTTGGACTAACACGCGCCACACGCGTTAGTTTTTCAACCAGGAAATGGACGGTTTCTACATGCTGTTTACGCGCTTCATGGACGAAAAGGCCAAGGGAACCAAGCTGTAAGTGAAGGAGGTGCGGTATTTTGATAGAGGGTTAAACGGCGCTTTTTCTCTTTCTCTTTCTCTTCTGCTATATTCGCACCTTCCAGGGATTGGGATAAGATCCAGTCGCCGTCGCCTGAGCAAATCGTGCCGTACAAGGATCTCCCGGAATCGACCTCTGCATCAGAACTCAGCAAACTGGCCGTGCTTAAGCTGAACGGTGGCCTCGGTACCACCATGGGCTGCGTCGGCCCCAAATCGGCCATTGAAGTTCGTGACGGCATGACTTTTTTGGACCTGAGCGTGCGCCAAATCGAGGTACACGATTGGAACAGTCTCGCTACTTTTTTATTTTTATTTTCGTTTTCCTTTTGCTCATTTGTTTATCCTGTCCTTGTTTGTTATCCTTCTTTGCTTCTAGTACCTCAACAAGAAACATGACGTGAACGTGCCCTTCATCCTCATGAACTCGTTCAATACCGACGAGGAGACCCGCCGCATCGTTCAGAAGTACGCTACCCACAACGTCAGCATCACCACCTTCAACCAAAGCCGCCATCCCCGTATCAACAAGGAATCGCTTCTTCCCGTCCCGCGTTCGCCCGGCTCTCCCATCGAGCAGTGGTACCCGCCTGGTCACGGTGACTTGTACGAGGCCCTCTATAACTCGGGTCTCCTCGATCAGCTGCTCGGCGAGGGTAAGGAGTATCTCTTTGTCTCCAACGTCGATAACCTCGGCGCTACCGTCGATCTCAACATCCTCCACCACATGGTCGAGACCGACGCCGAGTTCATGATGGAGGTCACCGACAAGACCAAGGCCGATATCAAGGGCGGCACCCTCATCGATTACGACGGTCACATCCGTCTGCTCGAGATTGCCCAGGTGCCCGACGAGCATGTTGAGGACTTCAAGTCTATCAAGAAGTTCAAGATCTTCAACACCAACAACTTGTGGATCAACCTCAAGGCCATCAAGCGCGTCATGGAGGAAGAGTCCATGGAGTTGGAGATCATCGTCAACAACAAGACCACCGAGAGTGGTGAGAAGGTGATCCAGCTCGAGACGGCCGTCGGTGCCGGTATCAAGCATTTCAAGAATGCCCACGGTGTCAACGTGCCCCGTACGCGTTTCTTGCCCGTCAAGTCGACGTCGGACCTGTTCCTCGTGACGTCCAACCTGTATTCGCTTGTCCATGGCCAGCTCGCGGTCAACCCGAAGCGCATGTTCAACACCGTGCCGCTCGTCAAACTCGGTGACCATTTCAAGAAAGTCAGCCATTTCCTGTCCCGGTTTAAGACGATTCCCCATATTCTTGAGCTGGATCATCTGACTGTGACCGGCGATGTCACCTTTGGCGCCAACGTCGAGCTCCGAGGCACGGTCATCATTGTCGCCAACCACGGCGAGCGCATCGATATACCCTCTGGTGCTGTGTTGGAGAACAAGGTGGTGACGGGCAACTTGCGCATTCTGGACCATTAGGCTTTTCTTTCTTCCTTTTTTTTTTTTTTTTTTTTTTTTTTTTTTACCTATAGTACTTCTTCCGCCCTTTCTCCCTTCTTCTCTTTTTCTTCTTCTACTTCGAAACGAGGCAGACACGCATGCGTGTACAGCTGTGTCAGTTGGCGGGTTTGTACGCCGAAAGCATTGAGCATTATAAAGAACATGAAACCATTCCCCTTTGTCAAGGCATAGCACTTGGTATTTCTCCGTCTTCCCATCTCCTCTCTCTTCCGTGTGACGCTTTCTTTTTGATAAGATCTACCCCATCCACGTCTTCCGGGTGATTTTGAAGGGCGCTTCGATGAGTACCTGGTCTCTAAAAGGTTCTTTGGCCATCGATGAGTGCAGGATGCGTGTAACCCAACCTCTTGAGGATTCCCCTTTTGTACCCCAGCATCGGCGCACAGACACGTCGCACACAAGATTATCGAAATTCCCCATTCTCCCAACAATCTCATAGTGTCCATCAAGCATTTATCCGCCGCTCGTATTCAAGGATGCAGAATCTGAACCCTCTGTACACCCCGTTTGGGACATCCGGCTTTCTGGCGAATCTCCGTCTTTGTGTCTCCATAAACAGAAAAGAGGATCCAACCTCACATGACGTGGGTGAAGCATTGGAACGGTTAGTATGGGAACCTTTCTGTTCTACTTACACAGCAGGGATATCCTGTATACAGAAATAAGATACTTGGATGTGTCTATTACGTATTACTGTATTGTTTTTCTCTTGGTGCGCTGAATGACTTGTATCACTTTATTGGACGAATAGGGCAATGGTCTGGAGATGATGCATGCAATGCAAAAATAGACACAACAACATTGACGTCGGTGTGTATGTGTGTGTGTCTCTGCGAAGTGTTATTCCGGTATCCCTGAGGTGCAAGCTGTATGCACTAAAAAATGTGCGTGAGAGTCAGCGTGTGTGGGGGTGGGGGTCTTTTTTCGTTTCTGGCTTCATTCGACACGCGAGAGTCAAGTACAAATGCCGCGGAAACCGAAATTGGCTGCGTTCATTTTTTGCACACTCGCCTCTCCTTTCCGCTCTAAACCCTTTTCATTCCCCCGATCGAAGATGCGTTGGCCATGGACCTCAGGGCCTGCCTATAATCCTCTAAGTACGACCCGGACGAGGCGGAGAAGCCGTCTGCTCTGGACGAGCCTCCTCAAATGGACCGTCCTTGCCGCGGTGTTGGCAGGATGTGTTTTTCTGATCGTCTGCCGAGTGGATACGCATGCCCGCATCTACATTCGACAGTGGCTTTCTCCTCCAAAGAAGGCATTGAATGAGCCGCTGGTGGATGGCGGCCGATGTTTTGACAATCTGCCAAAGGAGTACCAGCAGGGGCGGCTGTCACACCGATATACCATCATGTCAGGCACACGAGATCAGGATGATATTTGCTATGGTTTTGCCTCGACGGTGCAGCCCAGTCTGCCGCCGTCGCCTAGTAAACTGACGCTGTACCATACGACGTGGGATAGCACGCAAGGGGACTTTGCAGAGACGCATCTCGCCACGCTCCGGTCGTTTGCTGCCACGCAGCCGAACGCCACGAGTCAGCTGATTGTGTGGATCAGGCCGCAAGACGAAACAAGGCTAGTGCAGTCCGTCTATTGGCCAGGCCAGGCGGCTGCGCCTCGCATCACGTACCGCACCGCGCCATCCGTCGAGCCACTCTCCATTTTGTACGAGCACGGTGGCGTCTGGTTTGACTTTCGCACTCTGTTTGTGCGGGACCTCTCCGTGCTACTCGAGCAGGACTGGATGAGCCAGACCAGCTGCTACACCACCGTCGAGGGCGACCCTTTTGCCGGTGCGCCTGCCATGGTCCACTTCCGCCGCCGTTCTCCTTTTCTTTGCGAGCTCATGAACTCCCCCAAGGCCACGTATTATCAAGTCTATCGTAGAATCGTCAAGCACGGCATTCGTCCCTGGGCTATTCTCCCCTGGTGCTTCATGGATCCTTCCCAGTGCCGTCGCAGCATCGCCCTCCAGAGCCCCTTCTCGGCCAAGTCCAATTTTAGCCAGACTTGGCTTAACAGTATCTTTGCCTATCGATGGCACTCTCAGGCACCTTCTCAGCCGGCTGATGGCGCCATATACAACTATCTCCAGTCGGCTCATCGAAAGATCACCCAATGGTAGGCTGACTACTTTTACCATAATAGACTCCTTGTTTTTTCTTTCTTTTAAAGATAAGATATCCTTCTCTTACACTCCTCGCGCTCCTCTTCTCTCTCCTCTGTACACATACTCGATGTAATAAATAAGTAATTGTTCCGTTGTTTTACATCCTCTTTTTATTCGTTTGCAATACCAATGACATTACTGCAAATACTGGATATGTTTGTCCCATTTGTCAACAGCTGCTGTTCTTAAAATGAAACGAGGCGTGGCGCATTGAGGAGGTATGAGGTAGGATGGGAGGGGCCACAAGCTATTGCATCTAATGCTTTTATTCTTTCAGAATTTGAGCCGCAACCTCGATGCGAGCCTGTTTTGTGGTCTTTTTCATGATACCCGGGCCAGGACAGAAACTGTAGCTTGAGTTTGCCTTTGCCGAGCGGCGAAAGGTGCGAAGGCCACGGCCCTGCGTCGTATTTTTGAACCGCTGTTCCATTCGATCGAGCCGCAGTTTTTGGGCTGTGTAATCGCAGGACGTGGCTCTCTACATCACATAACGCGAAAAAAAAAAGACAAGTGTCATTACCCCATTATCATACCTCTACCTTGTGCAATTACCAGCTCCTCCTCGAACGCCTTTCGGGCTTCCTTTTTCTTGCCATCGATTTCTTCGCGTTTTATACTATCCAAAGCAGGTGAATCAACAATGAAGAAAGCCATCCAGATGCGAACTCACCTGTCCATCTCTTTGACGTGGCGCCATCGCTGCTGCTTCATGGCCATCTCATGTTTCTTTCGTGCTCGCTCCTCTTCCTCCAGTTGTTTTTGTCGGTCCTGCATTTCACGCTGTTGCCGCGCTTCGGCTGCAGACTGCCGGTTCATGGTGTTGAGAAGCTCATCAAGGGTATAGACTGTCGGTTCAGGTTCAGCAGCTGCTTTCGCTGGCGGTGGCGGACGTGACGGAGCAGGGGGTGTGGCCTTTCGTACATGGCCAGGCTTCGGAGGCGCAGCCGAGGATCGTTTTTGTTTTTGTGGTGCTGGTGGCGGTGCTGCCGGGGATAAAGAGTGTCCATTGGTCATGTTGCTAGGGGTGCTGTTGCTGGCAGTGGCCGGCGCTGCCAACTTGGGCACCTTGGTGGCGTTTTTCTCCACCACAGTCGACTACGTAGTGTTAGAAGAAAGCATAACGCAGTCACTCTTGATGAATTACTTACGGGTTTTGCATTCAATTTGAGACGTACCGTCGTTCCCGACCCGCCCGCGGACTCGACTCGCATGACTGATGATGGTACTGTTTAGATATAGATGGTAGATTCCCGCATAAGCTTACCTTTGTTTGGTGATGAAGAGGACGAGGCGTTATCATCGAGACCTTCATTCGAGCGTTTTTGAGGAACCGACGAAACTGCTTCTGATGAATGAGTACAAGAAAGAGACGCATAGTTTCACTCATGTTCACCTGAGGACGCTTGCGCGGATGTCTCGTCCATGGAAGATGAAGAGGAGTTTTTCCAAATGGAGTCGAAAACACCTTCCAAGGTGCGGCCCATGGTATGCACTTCATGACCAGGAGGGTTATAGGTATAGCAATTGTTAAACACGAGTCGGACGTCATCTTCGAATTCGTCCGGAGAGGTATATTCTCGTTTGCCGAGCTTTTTTCGGATGGTGGTGAAGTCCATAGGCGTTTTGATGATATCGAAGTAGTTGGTGGCGCCCCACAGCTCGGGCTGCACCGGCTGAAGAAACGGCCAGTTGTACAGGTCGTGGCGCTTGTGAGTCAGTTCTTTGATAGCAGATCGACAGCGTTTGTATTCGTCGTCTCGCATTGTCCGTGGTTGGGGAGCGGCCGTGTTGTTGTTGTTGTTGTTGCCGTTGCTGCTTCCGACCGACGTGGTAATGCGTATGGTTTGTGGAGCCGGCTACATCACGTTCAATACCAACAACTCACAGTATAGAGCTTTTCTGAGTAATGTTTACCTGGCTCTTGAACTTTTCGAGCTTGCGATTGAAGATAGCCTCTAATTCGTTCGCACTCATGACGACAGGATCGGTCGGGTTGTTGTAAAGACGACAATTTTGGATCATGAGATTGAAATCTGCCGTAAAATCTTCGACCGTTTCATATTGATTGCTGGAGAGTTTTCGGCGCATGGTGCCAAGGTCCATGGGGTGTTTTACAAAATCAAAGTAGTCGGGTATGCCGAGAGCGACTGGGTCGACGGGAACACGAAATGGAAGGCCACATGGTAATTTGTACAGTTGATCGAGAGTTTTCTTGCAGAATTGCAGATTGTGAGTGCTGGACAAAGACATCAAGGGCACTCTCGAAACAAATGGTAGAGAAGAAGGGCGACAGAAACAAGGAAGAAGGCTGGTACGGCAGATAATGGCGCGCGTTTACTCCATACTGAACTTTTTTGACTGGATTGTTGCTGCGCCAAATTCAAACACCGCCATTTCACCTTCATACACCCACAGCTCACCTCTCTCCATCTTTGCCTCTTTTCTTTCCTTTCTTTGCTTTAATGGCCACAGACCGGAAGCGAGCCCGCCGCAATTACGAGTCCATTGCGCGTGAACGTGACAAGGGGACGACATCCGACACTGTGCCGGATGTTTATGGTCAGAAAAGGAGGGCTGTCGAGCGGCGTCAGGCAGAATTAAGGCGGAATCTTGACCAAGAAGACGCTGCGGACGATTGGCCGCTTCCGTCGGACACCACCATCGCGGCCTTGACACTTATCAATAACGCCGTCGACACTTCAAAGGACCAGTCAGAGTCGATTAGGAAGCTTCCTCACATATGCTTTCTGCATCAGATATACAGCGTGCTGGCAAATAATACAGCCGTCGACAGAGAGCTGGTAATACAAAGACAATGCATGCATGAAACAAAGAGAAATTTGGCTCATCCGGGTTTTGCTGACACTTGTGCCACTCTACAAGCAAGAAGCAGTCGATGAGGGTACCTGGAGGAAGTTTTATATCCTCGGTACGCTCGAGGATGAATTAGCTGTCATGAGTGTCAAAGACTATTTGCAAATGATCGATGACGCCAAGGCAGATTTTGAGGAAGACATCGTCAACCAGGTCCACGTAGCCGAGCAACGACTGAGCTCTGCATTCTTTGGTATGCATTCTATATATTGAAATAGGCACTTGACTGACAGTCTTTTTCCAGATCGTTTTAAACAGGTGATTCAAGACAAACGCTACTTCGGTGAAGTAGCCGCATCTGTGAGAAAGCTAGCGTCGGATGGATATGAGTTTGACGAGAAAGAAATATCGTAGGTGTGCTACTCAAGCCATATAACTGCTTACACAATCTGTGTCATAGGTATCTCACGCAGTACGGCCTGTTTCTCCCACATACAGAGCTCGGCTCGTACTGGTTTTCGATCCGTAGACAGGGTTACTTTATGTCCAATTACACAAAGGGCCGTATAGAAATATTACGTATACTAAAACGCCGACCTACCAAAGACATTCTGCTCAAGGTAAGCCATTACCATGCCGTAGCAATTACTGGCTCATACGCGTAAAGCAACTGGAGGCGAAACGGTTGAATAAGAGTGTATTTAAGCATGCGTTTCTTGTCCACGATCTTGTGGGGAGTGGACGTGCCATTCGGTATGTATTAAAGCCAGCATAAAAGACGTAGAATTGTCAAGAACTAAAACTAAAACTAAAACAAAAATAGGCAAGAAACTACGATGGGTGATTTGATACGGTTGACAAAGAAGGGTGAGCAAGGACAATGACGTAAGTTATATCTACTATGGCAGGTGAGGGATGCTTATTTCGTCGTGCGTTTCTTCTTCAGCTTCCATATTTCAATATCCTCGTGGCCCACGACTTTAGAATTGAGCATTCGTTTCGGTACCGCCCGTGTATCAAATCCCATGGCTTTGGCGGTCGAGACAAAGTTATTGACTACGATATCGTCTCGGTGCTCCAAGGCGACGAGGATGGTGGTCGTATGTGAGGCAAGGTGCTGACAGCAGCGAAGCAGGGTCGGAACGAGCTCAATGCAGTAGATGCAGTCAGCAGCGAGGATATAGTTGTATGGTGCCTGGACCCAATCACAGTAGTTCTTGTTTGCCTCATCTCTATCGAGGCTACTGCAGAAGCGCACCCAGTCGAGGGGCTCCACACGCAGCCTGGGGTCGTCCATGGGCATGCGGGTATGCTGGTAGCTGGATTGTTCGATGCGTCTGTGCCACCAGTCTTTAATCGTGTCCATGTTGTTTTCGGCGTTTGGCTGCAGGACGCTGTCGACCACACTCGGCAGATCAGTCACGACCGTATCCAGACCAAGTGCAGCCATGGTCAAGCCGCCCAGTCCACAGCCACTGCCGAGCTCGATACACGTTTTTGTGTTCTGTACTTGCATCCGACCCTCCTCAAGGGACCATGTCGGCGGTTTGATCGTGTCCACCAGATAATGCGCAAGGACTTTGGCACTGTCCCAAACAGTCGTACCATGGTTCTGTGTATTGTTTTGTTGTGTCATTACGACGGATAAAGAGGGCAGAATCTCGAATGAAAACTGGGGTAAATTCTTTGTATCGTTCTCGTCGTAAAAGTCGCTTTCTTCCTCGGATTCAGAATGCATTTTTGTGTAAAAAGTAGAAATAAAAGGTTGGGTAGAAAATGTAAAGGACAACAACAGAAATTGCGGTAAAAAAAAAAAAAAGGAAAAACAATTCAGTGTGTTTCAAACACAGAGCAAAAAGCATTCCCATAAGAATTCGGCGCTTGTCAATTCACTTTCAACCCTTTGTTTCGTTCTTTCTCCATTCGTTATGCTTGCCCCTCCACTATTCAATCCCAATCATAAGGACCTCACCTTCGACTTTGAGGACTTCATAAGGCGAGAGCTCGGTCTTGATCTAAGTAGCGAAGCAAAAAAACCTGGTAAGTCAAGGCATTCATTCTATTCGGCCTGGATTGCTTACTAAGTAACGATAGAGCAAATCTGCAAATACTACCTGAAGGGTGTCTGTCACAAAGGATCGTATTGTCCATTCAAACACACGCGGAGTGGGGAGCGTGACAAGTCCGTTGTATGCAAACATTGGCTTCGTGGTCTGTGCAAGAAAGGCGATGGCTGTGAATTCCTGCACGTTTTCAACATGAAGAAAATGCCGGAATGCTGGTTTTACTCCAAGTATGGCGAGTGCTGCAACGGCGACGAATGCATGTATCTTCACATTGACCCAGAGAGCAAGCAAAAAGAATGCCCGTGGTATGCACGCGGTTTCTGTAAACATGGTAAGTGAATGCTGTTGTGTGTGTGGACCAGGCGAAGGGGAAAAGGCTCGTTATTAACATCATTGGCTCTTTCTTCAATCAAAAAGGACCTAATTGTCACCACAAGCACGTACGAAAAATGGTGTGTCAAAACTACCTGACCGGCTTCTGTCCTGAAGGTCTGAACTGCGAGAACGGGCATCCGAAGTACGAAATCCCTACCATGTACAATAACGACGACCACGAGCGACCAGGAGCGGACGATACTCCCCATCGATCGCCCTTTGTCAACAAGCCGCAAAGCGGGTTTTATCGTCGTCTTGAGGATGTGACATGCTACAAATGCGGTGAACAGGGCCATTATGCAAACAAGTGTCCGCAGACAAAGACGGGTCAGGCCTTTTTGATGGAGCACCAAAGGAGATAATTCTCGTATGATAATGTAAATTTAGGATGGATACCCTTACATGATTGATGATGTCAAGAAAATTAATAAAACAGAGATAAAAACGAGAAGTGGATATGAATGCGTGTTATGTTATACGATATAATCGAAACATTGCATATGAAGGTCTGATTTTCTTTTTTTTTTTTTTTTTTGGAATATATCAGAAGGGCGGCATTTAGAAGCCCAATTCACCCAAATCATTGCTGCGTTGTTCGTCCATCTTACATGTAAAATGTGGACCACCGCGTCATTTCGATGGAAGCACAAATGGCTGATCGCGTGTATGTGTCTCTCTTCTCTTCTATAACTACTCTTGTCCATGTTTCTGACTGCCAATGCAATAGCCGTTGTCCTTTGCCAGGCGTCAACTTCGCTCGCCACTTCCATTCCCGACAGCGCTGTTCTACAGCAGCATGTAAGCGAAGCTTACCTCAGACGAACTTGGCATAACCTGTATCTAGCCCCTTCAGCCAGACAATCTCTACCAGGATACCGACTCCCATACGAATGCAGACGAACAAGGTACGATTAGGATCTCTTCACTTGCAGAGCAGCCCTAATCAAAGCACGTCCAGGTCAACTTCTCTACCGAGTTGCCATGCGTCAACTGGAGGCCATTCAAAGTACCACCAGGTCTCATACACCCACTGCATACGACACCACCGAGACGAGTTTATGGGATACTATTCACTCCTCTCTTGCGAGTATCACTCACTTGATATGGCCAGACGACCATCACGACACGCCTACGACGCCTTCTCAAAATCAGGAACGTCTCGAGGCAGCCACTCGCATGCTCGAGACAGCTGCAACGAACTACAACAATCTGGATTCGCTCATGGTGCTCGCTGACATGAATTTCGTAAGCGAGGGGTTATTCATCAATGGTCGTTTATGCTACTTGGCTCATTTTTACTCGTCCTTCTGTTTCCTTTCTGAAGTACGCACGTTACACACATCCTCGAAATTATACCAAAGCCTTTGGCTACTACAAGGATCTTGCAGCGACAGGCAATGCCACCGCTCAGCAGATGGTTGGCTTCATGTACGCCACTGGTATCGGCGGTGCCGTGCCTCGGGATCAAGCGCAGGCGCTGCTCTACCATACCTTTGCTGCTCACGGCGGTGATACCCTCGCGGAAATGACCCTCGGTTACAGATATCTTCTGGGCATCGGCACCGACCAAAAGTGCGAGGACGCCGTCTACTATTATCAGAAGGTGGCTGAAAAAGGTATGAAGATTGGAAGCAGGCTACTGGAGAGAAATAAAGGGGAAAGGAGAGAACAAATCACTGATGTACGTCTACAGCCATCAACTATTACTTGTCAGGACCAATAGGTGGACATGCGACACCATTATCCAAAGTAAGGCTCTCAGACGAAGTAGGAGGTGTGTACGGCTATGGCGCAAGCGTCATGACCGACCGGCGGCACCGGAACAACGGCGGCGGCTCGGATCGATCTGTGAGCATAGAAGAAGTCCTGCAGTACTGGCGGTACTTGGCTCAGACGCGCTCTGATTTTGAGGCACAGGTACTCAACTAGAAATCGGCCGAATTCCCAAAACGACTCATGCAATGTGATCAGCTTATGCTCGGTCAAGTCTATTACCAAGGCACGCGGAGTATATCCCGTAATTTTGAAGAGGCTTTCTACTTTTTCCGCCAAGTCACCGATAAGCTTCCGTCGGGCAAGGTCCCACAAGCCCTCGTGAACAGCAAACGTGGCAAAGCCATTGGCCAAGCAGCTGGATACCTTGGCCGCATGTTTATGCGCGGAGAAGGTGTAGACATCGATGACGAATTGGCTCTTCAATGGTTCCACGTGGGTGCCGAATTCAATGACTCCATGTCACAGAATGGGCTCGGTATCATGTACCTGGAAGGCATTGTCGTGGCACAGGTAAGGCTTTGGCTTTTGACTTTAGGAACACTCTGACCCGGCATTGACAGGATCGCGAGAAAGCCATTGAATATTTCAAAAGAGCGGCAAACCAGGAGAACCCGGAGGCCCAGGTCAACTTGGCTATGGAATATGTCAAACAAGAGTCCACGCTGCCCATTGCCGTTCGTTTGTTTACCTTGGCTGCCGATGCGAAACATCTGCTGGCATACTGGTACCTTGCTCAGCTGAACCATGCTGGTATCGGTGTCAAACCCTCCTGTCAAGTTGCTGTATCGGTATGTCAGAACACTGAATTCTGTTATCTTTGTCTAAATGTGTCCACCATGGACAGTTTTATAAGTCCATTGCTGAGCGGGGCGATTGGCTTTATCCTACTGTCGAGGATGCTTACACGGCCTATCAACATGGTGATGTAGAAAGCGCATTATTACACTATACCTTGGCGGCCGAGCGAGGTTACGAAATTGCACAGTCCAATGTCGCATATCTGCTGGATACAGGTAATTGAAAGAGGAGGAACTGGCCATCGCTGTAACTGACCTTCATGCAGATACGCATCTCCTGAAGCTCTCTGATCCACCCAAACGCGACCCTGCTGCGGAAGAGTCGGCCTTGATCTACTGGTCCCGGTCGGCCAACCAAAACAACGTAGATTCCCGGGTCAAGATGGGCGACTACTATTTCCGTGGCATTGGCACACCCGTCGACTATGAAAAGGCTGCGGCCTGCTATCGCATCGCGGCTGAAATCGAGCTTTCCCCGCTCGCCATGTGGACCATGGGCTGGATGTATGAGAACGGGGTAGGCGTAGCCAAGGATTTCCACCTCGCCAAGCGCGCCTATGACAACGCGCTCACCATCAACCCAGACGCCTATCTACCCGTCAAGTTATCCTTAGCCAAACTGTATTTGCGCTACTACTGGAGTTGGATGACGGGGGCCGACATCGGCCAAGGTATGTCTCCACCCGCCCAACAAGACGACAGCAACTCCAACGGCCAATCCGCGCTCTGGGGCCAAGGCGATCAGGGTGGGGAAGACCACCACACTGCTACGCCTGCACAGGAAGCCCGAAGACGGAAAGAGATTGAAGCGTATGAGCACGACCGTGCGCACTGGGAGATCAGCACTGATGAAGAGCTTCGAAGAAAGTTTAGCAAGCATATGAAGCGACTAGAGCGCGAAGAAGGGGATGACTTGGCCGATCTCACGTCTGGAAGCGGACTCGATCGCGACTATTACGGCAGAGAGGGCGAGTACGATGATGAGGACGACGATGAGTACTCGGAGGAGGACGAGCTGGTAGAGTCTCTCATGATCCTCGCATTGTGCGTCCTCGTCGGCTGGCTTGTCTACATGCGGCAGTTCCGCTTCAACCGGCAAGGAGGGAATAATAACAATCATAATAACGACAATGACAACCAAAACGGTTTACAGCAGCGCGACGGCGGTCTACCGGGTAATCACCCTCAACCATAATCTACGTGGGTAGCCCGAAGCACAAATCAAATATACATCACTCCATTCGCATGCAAAACCTCCTTAATAGCAGTAATTGCATCAGGGCTTTATGAAAAAAAAAAAAAAAAAGAGGCGTGGATAGTAAGGGGTATACATACACATTATGAAAAGTATTTTATTGCTTCTGAATAGCTAGCATACTTCTGCACCTGCTCGTCCAAATGGTGCTTTTTTGCACGCCAGTTGGCATTAATCTGGCTCCATTTAGCTCCGCGTCCTTCTTTCAGCAGCTATAAAGCGGGGCAGTCAGATCATCCATATCGCTATATTGTAGAGCAGCCAATGATCCTCTTACCGCATCAATCTTTTTCTTGACAACCATATGCTGCTGCTGCTCGGTCAAGAGGGAAGCAAGATAGCTTTGGATCGCGACGCCTTGCTCCTGCTCGTCCATGACAAACGCTTGCTGATTCGGTGGCCTTGACGGTATATGACTTGGTTTCCACTCATAGAGCGCAATGTGCTCCAAGTTGACTTTTTGATCGACGATATGTGGTTCCCAACCAAAGGATGTATTACTGCTCACGCCACTTCGCAGGGGCACTTTGCTCTTCCGTGCTGCCAAGTAGTTGACCTGCCGTGTCCATTGTATTGCTTCATCTTCAGAAGTACAGTGGAATAGATAGGCTCCACCGTCGTGGAGGGTTAATAAGAAACCGTGGGGTGAAGACGACAGAATAGTACTGCTGCCGACCGTGCTTTGCACCGTTGCGAGCGCGTGTTCCAGCTCAAGTCTTCTACTGTCTGCATGGCTGGCGAATAGAAAGGGAGCGCGAAGTGCACTGCTTCCAAAGGCAGCACCTCCTTCTGAGCTGGATCGTTTGCGATAGGTGTTGGTTCTATATGTAGGTTTTGTTACGTACGACGGTTGGCTGATTGGGTCGAGACGCAGCACACCGTGTCGGATGTCTAGCGAGACCCAATACTCTTTGTAGCCATGTTGCTTTGTCGGTGTGCCAGATGCCGGTATCCATTTACAGGAGAGTTTGCCTTCCAAGAAAGGGGGTCGTGATTCATCAATCTCGGCCTTCGCGGCAAGATATTGCTTCTAAAAGACAGTGAGTATGATCAAACCCATGTCATGTTTCGGGGTCCTGTACCTGCTCCTCAAATGAGCGCGCGCGATTCATGGGCTGCTGCGCGGCAGCGTTGCGCTGGGAGACACGCGGTAACGTAGCTGCTCCTGCAGCTAGTGGTTGTGATCGGGACTGCGACGGCTGACACTTTGCGGGTATTTGCTTCATAGAGCCCATGCGATGCAGCAGGCCTCGCGTCGTTCCTTGACCGATTTTCTCGGTTGGAGGTTGCCGGAATCCTTCTTGTTTGACAGATACGTACAAGGACTGCCGAGAAAAGCATATGAGAACACATGGGTGTAACGTTGTCCAAATATATGAGACTTACAGCGAGATGCAGATCCAGGGCCTGTTGCCACAAGGTTAGACCGCCGTAGAGTTCGATCGTGTCTTTGGCAGATTCGAGATGCTGTTGAATAGTGCTCATGGTATTCTGAACAAAGGCGACTTGCGTCATACGAGTATGTCCGGTCACGATATGTAGATCTGTGTTGAGAAGCATCAACGAGTAGATGATGGCGTGTACGATATCTGCATGCAAATAATGAGAAAATAAGCTTCATGCGGATGGTACAACAGTGATGGAAATGAGGATGATCTGCAGTGCATTTTTTTTACCTGTATGTCCATACAGTCGATACTCGAGCCCCTGATTCACATTACAATGCCAATAGCGACGAGCAAAACTTTCGAGAATACGGTCAATCTCTTGAGACTCAGCCTTCAAATAGAGTTTGGAGCAAAGCATTCTAGAAACGAAACGGTTCGTAAAATCATCCCATTGGTATGCAATAAAGGCTATTTCTGTTTCCTTGGCTGAAATCTTTTCTTACCGGAACGCATCGTCAAGCGGCATTTTCTTAAAGTTGAACTTTTCCATATAGTGTTCGCGCACCTGCTGGGCAAGAGAATCCCTGCGAGCGAAAAATACGTGAGTCAAAAGAATGGTAGAAGCGCGTGGTGAAAGGGAGAAAATATACTCACGAGCGACCGAGGAAGGCAGCGGCCGGGCATGAGGGTGGAAGCTCGTGCTCATCCTGAGCAAAGATGGCATCGGCCATGGCTTGTGGATCTTGTTCGTCTGCTTTGTCATTCGGTTGACGAAATTGGCCAAAGATATCATCCGATTCGTTCCACAGTTCTGAGCCGAACATGTTAGTCCAGTCGATCCAGGTAGGCAAGTCACCGTGATTGAGAAGAGACGAGGAACGGGGCGTGGCTGGCGTAGAAGAGTATGAAGAAAGGCTCGAAGAACGCATGGGCGGAGGAGGAGGACGTCGGCGAGGAGGAGGTGGAGCAGTGGTAGGGCTGGTATTAGTATTAGTATTAGTAGTAGTGGTGATGGTGGTGGTGGGAGTGGTGGTAACGGTATTGGTAGCCATGGTACCAACAGCCATCATTAATGGTTGGTCTGGTTGCTGTGGTTGTCGCTCTTGCTGCTGTTTCCAAGAGGGTGATGGCGGCGGTTTCATCGATAAGGTTGTCGTCTTGTAATTTAATGAAGGTAGTGCGCTCGGTACATGGATGGCGGCTGAAGGTTCATGAAGAGACCAGGAACGTCGACGGGAGGTCGGTTTCACGGTGGATGTCATTAGGGCAGGCTTCCTTTGTGTCGAGTGGAGGTCAAAGGAAGAAGTTCAAAGGAAAGAAATTCTGAAACAGTTTCGAACAAAAGGTCAGGACAGACACGTCTACGCAGCCCGCAAGGATAGAAAAGCTACACGCGAAAACACAGAAAGAGAGAAGGAGAGGGCGAAAGAGGAAACAGCAAAACAAATGAAGACGGGAAAAGAGTGGGAAATATGAAACGAGAAGAGAAGAAGAAAAAGGGAAGAGAGCAAATGCACGAGATATGTAAGTCGTGTACTGTGCTTATGTACGTTCTATTTTTTTTTTTTCTGTCGCTTGGATGCGGACCAGCGACAGCACCATCACAACAGCTCTATAAAAAGTTGCAGCTTCCACTGTTCACCCTCATTTGCATGAGTGTATTCCTTTCTTTTCTCTTCTTTCTTCGTCTCTCTTGATTCATAAATCCAAACGGTGCATGATTTCAAAGGAAGGCTAAAAGTGCTTAGCCCATGTCTTGCCAGCATCAAGGATGTGTATTTTTCGAGATTTCCCCCTTTATGGTTTACATTTAGCTCCTTTTGTGCTGGTAAATGAAAATTGATACTCAACGTTGGTAAAACGCGAAGATCGGGAGCGGAATGCGGTGCTGAAGTTGCACTGCATCCATCACTAATTAATGTGATTTGACTTGTATTTTGTGCACGCTGGTGGGGTGGCCAATGCTTGTGTACCATACTTCATTTTCGTTGTTGCTTATTCAACGTATTGGCTGGAACAGAAAAAAAAGAAAGTCAGCAGTAGAAGCATGCGTCTTCCTCGCATATGAATGTGCCTCTGCGCTTCCGTTACAAAATCAAGCAATAATTTATCCAAGCTTTCTATCCGCTGTGTTCACGCAGGGTCCAGCTTATCTCCCTACAAACACGTACACATATATACACACGTGGATATCATGGGAATCAAAAGATCAAGTGACATCTTTCTTCCAATAATACAATAAGCCTTTGCTCGAGTCGTTTGGACTTGGGCTTGTGCTCGTCTTCTCCTTTTGGAGAATGGTACGCACTGCTGCGCGGTTTAAACACTCGTCGACGTGTTGATTGAACGCGACATTGTCGAGTTGCAGGCTCCTATTACATATGGGGCATTCCACCGCAGCTGATTCTTCTATCTCATCGTCGATTTGGTCCTGCTTTTCCTGCCGCTGGTGTTTTATCTGTGGTATGTGTTGCTTTGATTCAGGTGGAGGCGACGGATCTTCAGAGAGAGAACGCTTCGCAGGGATAGAAGAAAAAAACTAGAGAGAAAAGCGTGCATGAGGTTTTGAAAGGCAGACAATAAAATGTATGGTTGTGTACTACCTTCTTGACCGCATCTTCGTCGATCTTTCGGTCTTTGAGTGATGACAACTTAATACCCATGAGGCGAAGTGACACAGGCATCTCCTTGAGGACAAGGTCCTTGGCAATTCGTGCAAGATCGCTTGCTCTATACACATAGTACGGCATAGTTTTCGCTCGTACACGCACTTCAAATGATGTCAATTTGATCTTGATCCCAACTGTCTTCCCCTAGGTATGCAACGCGACATTATCATTCACTTATGCTTGTTTCCCTCCTGAACGCTCCAATGAAATTACCTTGACCTGCTTGGTGTCTAGATCCTTGGCCAAAAGTTCTGCCAATTCATCCACCTTGGCGAGTAGCGCTCTTTTTTCGGAAATACTCGAGAAGGTCCTTTTTAGAAAATGTGGTCAAAAATGGAAACACGGCTCCCGCCGATCGGCTCAGTTAGTCTATACCTTTCAACACTGATGCTCTTGCGTTCCGTATCGTGATGGACCGTCGTGGAGCCGAGTCCCAGATGGCAACGTAACAAAAATCTGAAACTGACGGGGCTAAGCAAACGATAAAGTACGGCCCGTCGTGCCTATGTTTATCAGTCAACGTTGGTACTATTGTATTGCTTGAATGCAAATTAAAAAATTAGAAATGAAAACGTGGTACTTGCATAAATATCACCGCATGTTTGCACACCCAATGCTTCCAGGACCCGCTCTGTAACACGCCCCACACCAGATATCTAAAGACAAGAGAATTTATTCCAATGTTCACAATCACGCGGTTGCCTACCTTTCGGATCCGCAGCGTAGTGACAAAATTCATGATAGCCTCCCTGGTATTCGGCAAATAATATTGCCCATTGGGCTTGTTAATGTCGCTGCACACCTTGGACAGCATCTTATTGGCAGCAATGCCTGAAGAAAGGCGTGAGCGAGGATATTCTCTCTCTTGCTTTCTAGAAAACTATGAACTTATGCAACATACCCGCACTGGCTGTCAATTGAGTTTGCTGAAATATCTCCTGCCGTATTCGTTCCACCAAGGCGGGTGGAGATATGTCGGTCTTGGAGAGATGCTAGACAAGGTATGAGGACACGTGATAGGAACCAACGCGAGGGTAGGACTCTTACGTCTGTCAGGTTAAGGTAGGCCTGCATATTCCATGCAAATAAGAACAAGAATTGATGGCTATAAATATCGTGGACGTACCTCATCCAGACTCATGGCCGCGAAATGAGGATCATACTTGGCAAAAATAGCCTGCACTTGCTTTGAAGCGCTCTTGTATTTGTCAAAGTGGGGGCGGACGATCCTAAGTTGAGGGCAGAGCTTGAGAGCAATGTAACCGGGCATTGCACTGCGGACGCCGTACTTGCGCGCCTCGTAATTGCTCGTTGAAAGCATCGAGGTCGACCCCACAGCCATAGGCACCTTCTTCAACTCAGGGTTGTCTAGTTCCTCCACAGACGCATAAAACGCATCCATATCGATATGACAAATGTACTGTGTAAGATCTCGATTCTCTTCCATCTCGTGAAGCTATTGTCATGATTGAGTTTCTTTTTTTAGATAGGGACCTTCTAGAATCCTACCATGTGTTCTGCAACTTGAGATTCAACAGACAGATCGAGATCGCGAATAGCGTTATACTTGGCGAGCATAGCGTCAATTCTTTTGGTCACGGCCTCGTCACGTCGACGTTCATTTTCAAAAAAAGCAGAGCCCTTTGGTTTTGGAATGTTTATATAAAAACGTTTCCATAAGGTATGAAATCTTACTTTAGAAGCTTCATAGATAATGCGGTTCACTCGGTCCTTGTCGACACCCTCCATACCAGCCTATCCACAGGCTCAGCTACATGACGATTGCAAAGATATAAACCTATTTTTGCTGACCTTGTTGGTAGAGGGACCAGCAAGACGTTTGCGAAGTGTATCGTTGGAGGACGAGGCCGAAGAAGACGAGGGTTCGCCTGAAGCCAAGGACGATTCTTTGGACGGTAAGAGGTGATCAACAGGAATGTCGTCTGCATCATCAAAGAATAGATCCTCTTCCTCTATGATCTGTGAAGCAATTCGATCGTCATCGTTCGCATGCTCAGCCATGAGCTCTCAGGCGAAAAGTAAAAATGTCCCTTTTGGTTTTCCTATCCTTTTCCTTTTCCTCTTTTTTTCGGTGCTGCGGATGACTGATTTTCAATGACCACAATTTGGGCCAGTCGTTCCTTTTTTTTTCCTCGACGCGATTATGCGCGTCTATCTGTCCCTATCAAAAGTCCATGAAACGATGCGTAATACAGACATAATGTGATTTGACTTACACCCTCAGCGCTTACAAAGGCGTGTAAGACAAGAAATGGTTGGTGCGTATATCCTTTCTGTAACGGCGATACAGTTGCAGGAGTAATAATATGAGTCTCTTACCCTTCTATAGTAGAGAAGGCATCGATCAACTTCTGGATACTGGAAGGTGTATAAAGGGCGCCGTGAGACAGATACGTGCACATGACGTCGATCCATGGTACATACTGTACTGAGAACTCTGGATGACTTGGTTCGAAGTCGGCGACCATATTCGCTCCGTCGTCGTGTCACAAACCATGCGTAATGTCATTACTTTTACACACTCGAACAATGGGCAAATCAATAGAACTGAATAGGGTACGACATCTGAAAAACAGCCATGGCATGGGGGTGAATAAAGGAAAAAAAAATTTTTTTTTCTTCAAATCCCCTTGTCGTATGATACAGGACCTTTAACGCGCGTGTTCACCTTGTCAATTTATTTCAGCGAAATATATTTTATCAACAGACGCTGAAGTTGATTTTATCAGACCTGATCAAAGTTACGTGAGTTACAGTAAATCCAGACGTGAGTACATAATAATAATTACCTGGAAATGATAGCCTTACAGACAAACCCTTGTTACGTACTACAAACGTCAATGGTGGCGGAGTGTGTTGCGCAAAACCCAAGGCTTCCGTTCTTAAAAGAAAAAGACCACACCCCTCTAAAAACCATCGTCTTTTTTCTCTTTCCATCAACGACTCAAATATGTCTCAAGAAACGAATGAAGCTCCCCAGATCACTGTCGAGGACCAGAATGAGGTTTCCTCTAGAGCGTTGGCCACCGATTTTGCCAACCAGATTGCTTTGAACCAAGACGGAGGCGGCGCCAATGATGGATCCAACCAGCCTACCAACTCTGCGTCAGCCTCCGTCGTCAAGGATTGGGCTTTGCTCAAGGACCCCGTGATCCATAATGAGCGTCTTGACAAGATCCGAAACAAGAAGGGCTACATCATCGATATGGATGGTGTCATTTATCACGCAAGTTTTATTTTCGCGTCGCAATTTCATGAGATGCTGACAATTATTTATCATCACCAGGGCACTAAATTGCTGCCGGGAGCCAAGGAGCTAGTTGACTTCTTGAACCGCAACAACAAAAAGTATCTTTTCTTGACCAACAATTCGGCTCCTACCCCGCGGGAGTTGCAGCAGAAGCTTAGCCGCCTCGGTATTGAAGTCACCGAGGATCACTTCTTCACTGCCGGCCAGGCGACAGCTTACTTTTTGGCTTCGCAGCAGCCCAACGTGAGTGGCATGCCCACCACCAGAGCACCACAGCTAAAACTCTCTCTATTTCATATAGGGTGGTACTTGTTATGTAATCGGCGAACCAGGTTTAGCCTATGCTCTCTATGACAAGGGTTTCTTTATGAACGACCATAACCCTGACTATGTTATTCTGGGTGAAGGTCCTTCCTAGTAAGTTTTAGACAAGATGTTACACATGGGTTTGCTAACCCGCACTTCCTATTTAGCAACTACGAGAAGCTCAGCAAAGCTGTCCAACTCGTACAGCGTGGTGCTAAGCTGATCGCGACCAACCTGGACGTCGAGAACTTGGACTCCAAGGGCAATAAGATCCCTTCGTGTGGCGCTTTTGCGGCCTGCGTTGAGCTGGTTACTAAAACCAAGGCCTTCTTCTGTGGCAAGCCTTCTGCACTCATCATGCGTTATGCTCAGCGTGTGTTGGGTCTCAGCCGTTTGGAGACGTGTATTATTGGTGACCGCATGGACACTGAGTAAGATTGGTTTCGTATTGCCTCATCTATAGATATTGATGCATGCTTTGTAGTATTGTGGCCGGTATCAGCTCCGAGATCGACCCTGTCCTGGTTTTGTCCGGTGTCACTTCGATGGAGGAACTGTCGCAGTTCGCCTATCGTCCCTTTGTCATCCTCGGCGGTGTGTACGAAGTTCCTAACGAAGATGAAAAGCATATCGTCTCCGAAAGCGACATGGAAGCTGCAAGCAGACGCGTAAGTGGACATATGGTTCGTCATTATTTGCATTGTTAACGAGTGCCATTTTCCTTTGTAGGCCTCGTTCCTCTGAGGCGTTCATGTAAATATATACTACCATACATCATGTGACCATTTCACTTGTAGTTTACAATATAAATTGAACAGTCTATCAATCATCTATGATGCGTTCTACTTCTTTTTCTCCCAGTCGGCTATTCAAATTTGGCCACAAAAGCAGCCAGCTCGTTTCTACTGACAGCATTTGTTGGTACAAAATGGCTAGGTATCGTTAGTTAAATATCTTGACTGCACCACGCACTTACCCTCCAGGATGCTTAAGAATGGCGGGATTCTCAAATACATCTGCAAGAGCCATCATGCGCTCGGGAACAATTAATGTGTCTGCTTCGCCAATCAAATGGATACTGGGTGTTTTGATCTTGTTTTTAAATAATGCAGCTGTGGCGTCTTGGGATTCTGGCTTGAAACCTGCAGCGATGATAGTGAACTTGAAGGGCGGGTGATCAAAGGAAGGTGGCAGGAGGTCAGGCATCAGTGAACGGTTTTCCAGCAACTCAGTCATAACAGCAGCGAGGCAAGCACCTGTACAGTTGTATATTGTTGTCAATCAGTGCTTACATGACAAAGCAAACATGCTTTTACTGACCTTGTGAAAAGCCAAAAATACCATCGAAAGGGCCCTTTTAATTATATTTAGCATCGGCCCGTCATATTCCGTAGTTGGCTTTACCTCATTTATCAGGATACCTTTCAAGTGCTCGATGGATTCTTTGAAGCCTGCGTAATAACCATCGGCCGTGTTTGCATACGTCGAGATTGGGTACCACCAACCATAGGGTTTGAGCTCTATATTTTCATGAATCAGGCCAATTTATCTTTACATTCCCGTAGACGTTACCTTCAGGTGCATTAGGATCGGCTGCGGCTTCTCGTGCTTCCTCCGAGGTATACTTTGGATCGTCAATGAGATGCGGACCAGTGACGTAGACTTCTCAAAAGCAGAATCAGAGACCGGGCTTTCGTATTTTTAAGCTGTCATGTATTTACCTAATTCAGCCGATTTCAGTTTCTTTCGCAAAACTGCGGTCTTTTTGCGAAAAATGGAGCCATTCTGCACCATGCCATGGAGGCAAAGAATGCGGAGGTTGCTCATGTTGCCCTGGTAGGAGAAGCGTTTCGTTTTGACGGCCAGATACTGAAATTAGAAAACATATCGTTTTGTAAATCTGACATGTGTTATATTTTTTGACGGTCGTAGTACGGTATGTACAGGACAAACTTCGGATTCACTTTATATATATATAAAATAGTACGTATTTAGGGAGGATTGGATACAAGGAGAAATATAATACATGTACGTGGAGAGGAGGATTTTGAGTATAAAGGAAGGAGGATGATGATGTACCTGTCTTGTGTTCATAGCACGGTGATATTACGCCTTCGAGTCATTATCTTTCTCTGTCTTTTCATTCTGGGCAGAGTATTCGGCAGCATGCATAACAGCTGCAGGATCCTTGACGTCGCCCATACCCATAGCAGCATGGTTTACATCACCAAAGGCTTCATCGATTTCCTCCAGACTACGACCCATAGTCTCGACAAAGGTAAAGTAGACTAATAAAGTATGAGTGTCTAAATAAACTCCATTGCGTACTGTCTTCCTGACTATGTGCTTACCAACAACCAGAGCGATCAAGTTGAATACCATGTAAAAGATGTAAGTGGCCCAACCAATGCGATCCATCAATGGGGGAGTCCAAAGACCAACTGCAAAATTGCAGAGCTATTTAAATATATAGTCGGTGAGTACCTCAGGTCCATCTCGCTGCTCGCATTGTGCCATACCCAGTTGGAAGAGACAGCCAAGGACATGCCCTTGCCGCGAGCACGAAGAGGGAAAATTTCTGCCGGGTCTATGGATGATAAAATCTGTTAGTAATCTGTTGCATATACCCCATGAGGGGAGCTTACATAACCAATCAACGCAGGCCCACGTTGCACCGAATGTGAAAACGTAAACCATGGTAAAGACAATGACCAAGATAGCTGAAGTAAGGCCCAACTGGATCTTGTTGAACACAGCCATGAGAACGAGCCAAATAATCATGAGACCGCTGCCAGTCATGAAAAGTGGTCGACGACCAGCTACGTCCACCAAATAGATTGCGAGCAAAGCACCGACAAAGTACGCTAAGGCAGTGAAGCCAGCCATGAGAATCGTGATGCGTCCTTCACCAAGCACGGCTTCGTACATCTTGGGCGCATAGTAGGTGACGATGTTGATACCAGACAACTGACCCAGGGCCTGTACCATGATGGCGATAAAGGAGCGACGTCGGTAGGTGGTCACCATTTCGGTCCAACTTGTCTGACCCAGAGTACGTTCGTACTTGACTGCAGCCGCAATCTCGTTATATTCCTTTTGTACCATGTCATCGTCCTCGGGCTTGCCATACATTGAGGAGAGCACCTTAAGTGCTCCGTCCTTGCGATCCTTGCTAACCAGATACCGAGGTGACTCAGGGAGGAGCATACAACCCACTGCAAGAATGACGGCAAACAGAGCTTGCAGCAAAAGAGGACCACGCCACGACCATTGGGTATTGTCAAAAGAGAAGCCGTAGTCAATGAAGCCTGTAGTATCATAGCCAAATTAACTATAAGCCGGTCCATATATACATGATGAATTGCGACATACCACTGCACATGTAACCGAACTATAAGCGAATATCACACGGTGAAATTGGTGCGGTGGAGTTGGTGAGCTATTATCGCATACAGTATCAAATCAATGTCACTCACCATGTTGATCGACATGCCAGCAGTTGTAACGCGCCCTTTCTATTTATGATTCATCTCACTGAATAATTCCCCTTTACCAACGTCTTGATATAACTTACGTTATGCGCGCGACTCAGCTCGGCAGTGTAAGCAGGCAGCACAGTACTCAGAAAACCGATACCAAAACCAGCGATCAGTCTACCAAACATGATCTGGACCAGTGTATTGGAGACGGTTTGCAGGATGCCGCCGACAATGAATACCAGAGCACCGATCTCGATAGTCCACCGGCGGCCGAGGTGATCCATAGTATAGCTTGCCATGTAGGAGGTAATCCATGCACCAAGCAAGAAGATGGAGACGACCAGGCCCTGGATTGTAGAGTTGGGCTGATCGAATTGCCGTAACCAATCTTCATTTACGAGGATACCGGATAAAACACCTTGGTCGTCTGTAAAGTGTAAAAAGGAAATCGCATGGTCTGAGAACTTGATCTTATAATACGTGCGTTAATGGATACGTACAGCCAAAGAGAAATTGACCAAGTGATGCAAAGCACGCCACTGCATACAAAAAAGCAGACCCGCTGAAAATACTTTTCGATGCGCTCATGTCGAGGAAGGCGTGGTTGTGAGAGCAAGTGAAGAAGAGAATTCGATGTGCTTGGTGTCTGCATTTATATGAAATCCGCGGAGGACGGGAGTACAGCCGAGTGATCCTTCCGTAAAAGTCGTAGTGCATACCGCCCAGTGAGTCTCTGTGATAGGTAGGGGTAAGTGTCATTGAAAATATTCCCATGGGGAAGAGTGGCGTGTGGTTTCCCCAGATTTCCCCGCATTACTATACTTTTTTGTCCTCGGTTTCCTCTTTGAGCATTTCTCGTTTTGTCAAAACGACAGAAATTTAGTGCGAAAATATTCAAGTTACTGTAGAAAAGACCGAATGCGCTTCCTCTTCTGTTCTAATTGCCAGATAAAGACATCAACGCCGGAAGCCGAAAAAGAATGATCCAGAGTTTCTTCACCATGCATCGATTCAGCTTGCTTTGCTCAGTTTGCACACCCTGTAAAGCTACATGCCTCTTTTTCATGCAGCCGCATGCAGCAGCCGCATGCAACTATTCCTTTGATTACATGCGCAAGTTTATTCTCATCGGTCTGGTAGGAGGCGCTGTTACCCGGTCTCAGCCGGTGAGCGAGAAGCGGAGTCAAAACAAGACACCTTTACCATTGGACAAAGTGTTCTGTTTGTGCTACCCTCCGCGAATTCCTGTGAATCTTTTCCGTGTTGCCTTCGGCCACTCACACCTTTCGATGCACTTCGCCACGCTTCCAGTCCCGACTCCCCCGTCCCAAACAAGTAAAAGGAGTGTACCTAAAACATCACGTCATATTGTTCCAGTTACGCTTCAGACAGGTTCCACGTATGATCCCTCTCTTCACCACACATGATAGGTACATATGCAATATTTGTCTCTCTAAAAGCTAGAAGTACACTCCATGGTACGAGGTGCATAAGCGATTTGGGAGTTACCGTAATTAAGTTTAGCCTGCCTGACCAGTTATGCTCGAGCTTATCGATGCCGCGAGTATTCATTATGTAAGCCTGATCAGTGACATGCTTCTGAAGCAGGCTAGGACCATTGCCTCTGTGTGCTATATCTAGGAAAAGGAGTCAGATGAAATGTGCACAACAAGTATGTGCATCTATACTTATCTGGTCAATAAGATAAAGCCGAAAACTTCTATTTGAAGCCAGTGATTTCTCATAGTTTTACGTGCATTATTACCAAGCCATAATCGCCATACTGAAAATGCTTTCCAGTGATAATGACACTGTTTTTCACGGAGCATGAAATGTGTTAGTCTCATTTCACTGTAAATGTATCGTTCTAGGTACCTTATTCGAGTGTGTTCGCTCTGGTTTTCAACCTATATGTAAGCTCTATTTTATTCGATCTTGATCTTTCGGAGACAAACGGTGGCACGCGGTTGTTCAAACAAAAAGTTTATTCACTGCTTGTACCTCCAGATGCCACCAGATGCCGTGCACAGGTGACAAGACCATAACGAGTGTACTGTGGAAGTTTTATAAGGTGCTCAATATAAACACTTTTTCGAGAGAGACGATATACAGCTGTCGTAATGAACGGGCACAGCGGTTCAGCAGAAGTATTTGGCAAGGTCCCGCGAAGGGCCAATGCTGATGCTTGCCTTTGGTACCCCACTACGACCTAAATAAATTTCCAATTCACTTGCTGTTCACAGAAGTTTCATTTTTCCAGGCTCATACTAGCCTATAGCGAGCAAATCACTGGTAGTTTATTGTGTATGCCACTTTCAGCTGAAACACTTGTTTAAAGGCCTAATCAGCAGTCATATTGTCGGTAAAGGTATCGTATACAGTCGGTGCCATTATATGGAAGGTAAAAATATACATTTTGCTATTGATAATGAAGTTTGCTTCACCAGAAGTGAATGGAGAGGCCTTCAATGGTGTCCCGGTCGTTTGCTAAGGTTACGATCACACTGCTTTGTTCCATATTGTACCGATTTAGAGCATCCTCGGTGATGACAGCTTGCTTGGGCTTTTCGGATCCGAATGACATGAAATCTGCTTCGTAATAGTCCCGTGTCAACGTAATGCGTTTCACACCAGGAAATATTCTTCGTAGATCCTCTAGGAAAAGCATAGGTGTATTCTCGGTCAGCTCATGTACTACGAGGAACTCAACAGTGGAAAGCTCGTCGACTTGTATGATTTGTTGATGCTGGCAGAGCGTGGTCGCGACAGGCATCGATATTGCAAGGAGCTTGAGATCTTTTGCCTGCAGCAGGTATGGGGCCAAGCGCTGCGGATCAATGCTGTTGCAGAAGCCAATATCCAAATGCTTAAGAAAGCGGCCGGCACGCCCAATAAGGAAAGGGATGAGACAGTCGGTTGTTATTCGAGTTTTTGCAAGGCTGAGGTATCTGAGGTTGACATTGTGTCGGGCGGTAGTGCTGAAAGCTTCTTCGGAGACGTTAACGCAGCCGGTCAAGTCGAGCTCGCGAAGATGGATGGTAGTAAATTTGGCGAGAGATATCAGGGCTGTATCGTCGATGTGCGGATTGTTACGAATGGATACGGAGGCCAGGTCCTCACAACTGTCTGCAAAACCAGCCAGTGCCCGGTTTCCGCCGCCACCAGCAATGTTGTCCATTCGCAGCAGTGTCAAGCATGGTAAGCCTTTGGCAAGCTTCACAAGGAGGCCGTCAGTCATGTGGTCACAGTAAGAGATATCCAATGATCGCAAATAGGCGAATTTCCAATGGTGGGAGGGCAGACTATCGAGGAAGGACGTCTTGCTGATATTGAGCGTTTCCAGACGTGGCATATATTTGATAAAACTATCAAAGAGGTTTGGATCAATGCGGTCGTAAAGTCCCTCGTCCAACTCGCTGAGATCAATGTGCCGGATAAGCTTTCTAGTTTGAGGTCGCAGGCTGGGAAGTAGCCCGACAAGCTTATTGGTCATATAGAGTCGATCATGCAAGTAGCCCGTAAAGTCAGGAGTTGTCCACCAGCATCGTTGGACAATGTTGTACACTTTATGATTCACCAGTGCGCAAGCGGCCATGTCCTTCCATGAGAGGCGGGGAATGACGATCTCGAGGCAGGAATAAAGATTAGACACTGGAACAGGAGTCGTAAACAGCAGAGGATCGAAACCCTTAATGGGCATGTCGTTGGCATTAGCAGCACTCATGTTTCACCCGTTGCAGGAAGAAAGAGAGCCTACAAATAAAAGAAATGCTGTCTTTTCCCCCCCTGTGCTTTGTCTTTCTTTTCTTTTCATCTCTTGACTCTGTATCACACCACAAGCTACGGACGTGCTCAGCATTGAATTGCCTCATATGGACTACCTCAAAAGCAAGAAACCTATGAAGCGTTCGTCTAGCAAGCGTCGCCTCGAGCAGCAAACTTATCGTGAGCTCATTGACCTGGACAACAAAGTCCGTAACCTCAAACGCTTGCGGTCCTTCCGTGAGAAGGTCCGTATTTAAACCTTCGTGCGGCTAATGACAACTCAGAACTTGCTTTACACAAAATCAGGGTGAGGAATATCAGTTTCAGCGGTCAATTGCGCGTTGGACTACTGTGGCCCAGGTATCACATACCATTTATGCGAATCGCAAGGTGCTTCACGTGTTTTGACAACAAATATGTATAGCAGGCAGCCGAGGCTCTGCTTCCGTTGTTTGAACAGGAAGAGCTTAAATGCCTTTGGCAGCCCGAAGACTCGGCTCAGCATCAGCTGATCAGTGATTTCCACCGAGAAGAAGGCGACCCAATAGTGCGCATGCTACACCACTTTTGCATTGATCCTGAGCTACTCCACTATGACTCTGCCAAGGGCGAATTTATGCAATAAAAAAAGACACGATTTAGCTTCATGCCAGAAGGAGGCAATATCTAACTGCTTGTGCTTTCAATGATGGATAATTTTCGAAACTGTTCCATCATATCATAAACACTGCCACCTTTGTTGCTCGCTTTCTTTAGCTGTCTCCGTGTCTCAATCTCCTGTCGCGACAGACCGCTAGCGCTGTTAGCTTGGAGGGACTCTCTATGAGCTTCTTCTTGGCTAGCAATGGATTTCATCATGTTTTCGTTCGACATGCGAGACATGACAGGCACGGTCGATTTGCTGCTCATCTCTGTGTGCTCCAAATCGAGCAGATTCATATATACCATATGCCGATGATGGTGTGATTTGCGAAGCTTCAGCGAGACTCGGACGTGGTCGAATAGCTGAAATTCGATAGGTCGCGGCAATGCAGCATTTTCTACACTAATTTTGGTGGGTAGATCTACCTTGATGCTGCAGTTCTCCAGAAACTTATCGTCTATGATACGTGTGGGTCATCATACCAGGTGTGACGCATCAGCTTACCATCTTCAGCCTTTCCGGTTTGGAGCGAAAGGGGCACAGCCGGTTGACCGTCCTTGTCTTTCAAGAACAAAGGACCCTTCAGCCCCAGTCTGACCCGGTGATAAGTAGTGTGACCCTATGACGAACTCTATCCTTTACCTTGGAATAAACACAAAGAAACCATTGGATCGGATCTCTGCAATGACGCCACGTTCGATCAAAGGCCCATCTAGCGTCTGCATCGAATAAATTCTGACGCTCAATAAAGCTGATTCTGCTGACTTACATGCTGCATAACGTAGAGACCTTGGAATAACTCGGTCGAGTCCTATTATCTTCATTTAGAAGAAAAATCACTCAAGATGGTAAAATGTACCCGTTGAGCAAATTTTGACTCTCGAGATTTGTGATTAAGGTTTTGGCATATATCCGACACAGTGGCATTCTGCGTCACACCCGATATTCTTTTGCCCAAATCAGCCATGGCAACAGCATCTTGTACACATAGCAGCAGCTGTCGATGGGCAATCACATCTGCATACCGTCGAATAGGTGACTAAATTAAGAGCTTATAAGAGCAGGAAGTAAACATTGTCTAAACTTACTGTAAAATGGGTATAAAAGTCCAACGCGAGACCATAATGAAAGTATTGATCCACTGCGAAATGACCTGATGAGATATATCTGCTTTCTGTGTGAGAAAAAGGGACATCGTAATCGATAAAGTATCGCTGTTCTCAACATACCCAGCTTCATTCATGGCAACAGTAGCCATTGTCTTGATTAAGCGTACAGTTTCAGGGTCGTCACGTGTAGCTTGTGCAATCGCTTCCAGGGACTGCGCCAGGGCACGATTAGAAGAGTAATCTATAGAAAAGCCTTTGCTTTTGGCTGCTTTAACGAGCATCTCAAACTGGCCAGAGGAAGGTGGAGGATGACGACGCAGGATAGCAGCATCCTTAAAGCCATCGTAGATGCGCTTTCCAACGTAGTTGTTTGCCATAATCATTGCTTCTGCAACAAGCCCATGGATCTCCATACTGTCCTTGGGAATAATATCGGAGATTTGGTGATTGTCGCCCATCTTGAACTTGACTTCACTACTTTCGAGCTCCAAACCACCTCGTTGGAGACGTTTAATCTAATTATCAGTTAATACCAATCTCCATCAAGGCCCTTGTTCACGTACTCGGACGACACGGAGGATCTCTGCCAGTTTTTTTACACACGGCTTTAGCTTATCGCTTAGTTTACGGTCTGTCCTCATGATTTAGCCTTTGCCCACTGCTGTGTTGCTTGTAAGATATACCTAGGTTGGTGGCCACCGGCTTCCCATCAAGGAGCTGCTGTGCTTGCTCGTATTCCATCTCACACGTTGATCGGATTACTGTGCGACCGAACCACGTATCTTTTACCTCGAATGACTTGTCCAAAGTCCACAGCACCGAAACTAAAAAATATTAGACAATTGGTGGGCTGTGTATGGCACCTGAACGATGTCTGACCTGCGTATCGATCAACATTTCCTCTAAGTGAGCAGACTCGTTCACTTAGAACGGACGGGAGCATGTCGAAACGTCGATCAGCCAGATACACCGTCGTGCCCCTGTTATTGCATGCATGAGAATCCTTGCATTTCCAGGGGTCACACTATTCTTACCGAGACCGAGCCTCCAGGTCTGTCATAGAATTTTCCTTGACAAAGTAGCTAACGTCTGCAATATGCACGCCAAGCTCAATGTAGCCGTCGTTCATTTCACGCACAGAAAGTGCATCTAATTGTCATTCAGCATAATGTTTCGTAAATGCGTATACAGGGTATATCTTTACCATCAATATCTTGGCAGTTGGGTGGATCGATACTTCCATGTGGGATTAGCCAGATCCACAAAAGTATGACCTATATAAGGCTCATGGTTGTCTTACCTGAATACGGTCAATGATCGCAGGTCCCTTCGCCTAGCAAGCTCGTCCTATCAGAAGTCCGTAAATTACCATGCCTTCTCCATTTCACCTATTCTGGTTAGACATACTGAGTCTGGGGTCCATGGTGATTCGGGAGTGTCAGTAGGCATCTCTTTCAGAGATGCCTCGCTGAATCCCTGCGACGCTTGTGACACTGATATACCATGTTCAACAAGGATGGCCGAGATCTCTGTATTCAGCTGGTGTATGGGACCTATGCATCACCCTATTAATTCTTCCCACGTGCCAAGTATGGTTTGCTCAAGTTACCGAGTGATCGCACATAATGTCCGTCCGGATACTGAGAAGAAACATGCCTACATAAACAGCGGTCAGTATGTAAAGCATACATTTTAAGGGACCCACCAGCTGTCAATGCGCACGACAATGCGCTGGTTTTCAATCATCTTCACATCATGATGCCGAATACGTATTTTGGGGATAGCTGGGTCCAGGGGAACGGCCAGATGTGAGGAACCGCCGGAGCCTTCCGAACTCTTTTCCTGTATTGTAGCAACGTAAGAGCGCCAGTTTCTGTTCAAAATACCCACGACTCGGCCAGTCGGCTGAGTACGGTCCGTCATCATCATGCGCAGGTCGTCTAGAAAGTATTAGTCTAAATTATAAGCTCTTGCATAAAGCACTTTAGTTTACCATCCTCCCCAGCACTTGTGCTCCCGAATGTAATGTTATTTGAAGCTGTTTGCCAATTACGTTCGGATAAGAGTTCCACCACGACCGAGTCACCGCTCACTTGTGAAGGGAAAAAGAAACCGTGAGACATGCTATCATGCATCGACACAAATAATGACGCGGTGACAATATATTACCTGCACGGTTGAGATTCTCATTGCCGACGATCAAAATGTCACGCCCATCCACCTGAATATGGGCATGATCGGGTCTACCGGATCGACATTTGAGAGTGCCTGTAAAGTAGCGTGCTGATTTGATTCCGGCCTCGAGCTCTTCGGTTGATTTATACTGCAGGAAAATGAGCTAGACATACTCGTTGGTTCTGTGATAGTACCTCTGAGAAACCCTGAACAGCATTATCAGCTTTCCTGGATGATTTATAAAATCGTATCCGGTCAATGTCATCATCAAGGACCGCATCAGCAAGGACATTTGCGAGGTTCTGCAGGAGAGCGTGATCTGGGAAATAGTGTAGGAGATATTGTTTTGTGGTGTACACCTGAATGCCATGGTCGGAAGTTCCGAGAGCCGCATCCAAATCTTGGGGTCCAAAGGTCTCGGAAAGGAGGATCAGGCGCTTTTGTTGTTGCAGATGCTCATTGTACCAGACGGCAGCCGTGCAGAGAGCGCGCCAATCACGTTGCGTGGACGTTTCATTCGGCAGTCGCTCAATACGCGTAGATGCAAACACTTCATTGTAAAACACAACACTGCTGCGTCTCGAATCGTTGACTATCTGTCGAAGTTTTCGGTAGGTGCGGGTTCTATCATGCTGCTGAAGCTAAGAGAGGAAGGGTATCAACAAAAAGGCAATCCATTAGACCTGAATTTCTTACACAGGCAATGATAGTTTGACAAAAAATGACGCCAGTGATCTCCTCCTGCTCAAGGATCTCCATGTAACGCAGAATTATCTGTTGTTAAAGCGCGCATAGGCCGCGAAACGGGCGGGTAGAGTGTCAATAAATAGAAACACGACCAAGAAACCCCTTGCTTCTTTCAGAGACTTGCCGACATGTCAGGAATTACGTAGTGGGTTGCTTGAGCAGAGAGCAGAGCATGTTGTTGCACGCGACCGTCAGCGTCGGATGACTGGCACGGGGGATCGATTGGGCAACATGCCGCACTGCAAGGAATGTCTCTGCGAAGATAGCCTTTACATAGATCTCAATGAGAACAGCCAAAAGAAAAGAGGACAAAATGTATATGGCATAAATAAACAGCTACATACGCTCGCGGACGAGTTTGACAATGGCGTTATTGCGCGTCTTTTTGTAGAAAGCAGCTTCGGCTCGAGTAGACATAATAAATAAAGTGCGTATACGAAAGCGGGAGGGCCACAGACCCCCAAATGGCCTCACCTGTGATGCAGTCACGTGGGACGCGGTGCATGGCATTATTGTTCCTTGATGGTCCGGCATCTGGAATATGATCCAGATTTGTTTTGCGCTCTTGTCTTGCCTTTTTCCGCACCTGACTGACAGTAAACAAACAATAAGTACCGCTGCCTGCTGCTGCCTGCTGCCGTTGTGATGGTGAATTTCTGTGCGCACAACATAAAGGGGCGGACAAAGTAATCAATAAGCGATCTGTATTTCACCCACGTGTCGCTTTGGATAGGTCACAAAACTCAACATGAAAAAAAAAAAAAAAAAAAAAGGTTTTGTGTACATCACTGCAAAGTGCCGCATCATCCGCATCATCATTCGCTTGTCTCAATTTTTTCTTTGCTTTAAAAAGGAGTTGCTCTAGACCATTGTTGTATTTCTGTCGCAACCCTGAGAAAGAATTTCCTTGCTTCTCTTCCCCTCTCCATTGTTATCTTCATATTATTAAAAAGGGTCGCCCTGGTATCCCCTTTTCCCTTACTGCTTTATTAACGTTCGAACATGAAGTTCGCCAAATATCTGGAAAGCGAAAGCATTCCAGAATGGCGGCGGGCATATATCAACTACAAAGGGCTTAAAAAACGCCTTAAAAATGTCGAAAAGGTCAGTATCTTTAATAATGCAGGAACCACCCCCTTTAGATCTTACATAGCAACGAACAATGAAATTTATGTATGAATTATAGTTTCGAAGGGCAAACGAACGTCAGGCTGCTATTGAACTCGATCGTGCCTTCCACGGCAGCGCAGCAGAAGACAGCGGCGATGAACAGTACCGTAAACCCGTCGACCATACCAATACCAACAGCAGTAATTTCAGCGGACAAATTTGGCGATGGCCCTGGAACGCAAACGTCTCGGCTGCCGGTCCGGCTGGAGCGGCTGTGGCCGGCGGCAGTGGTGGAGGGGGAGGCACGCTTGACCGACAGCTCTCATTCCCTCATTCCCTCATTCGCAAAGTTTCGTCGCCCTTTAAAGGTGACAATACTGAACTCACACGAGTTCCTTCGCGCCCGGGTAAGAAAAATCCAGTATTCCAGAAACGATTAAGATCAAAGCTGATAATCTTCTTGATAGTCTCAATTCAAAGTTCTGCGACCTTATCCGTTCTCGAGGAGGTTCTTTTGCACGCGAGCGACCCGGAGCGGGCGTTTTTTCATGCTCTAAACATAGAATTGGACAAAGTGGCACTCTTTTATGATGGTATTACAAATTCATCTTCTCTCGGCATGAATGCTGTGACTTACTATTGTTGCTATGCTACATATTTCTATTACAGAAAAAGAGGAGGAAGCACGCACCAAGTTGGAAGCTCTCAAGATACAGATGCAGCTGATTGCAGAGTATGGCAGCCGGATTCACGATGTACAAGTACGTGGCAGTGGATTTTTTATGGAAGTTGAAACAAAAAAGAGCGGCATCTGAATGTTACTGCGTATATCATTGACAGATCAGGGATGAAGCCAATCATCAAGATGATTCCGAAGCACAACAAGCCTATCGTGCTCCGCCGCACGGTATCATGGGATGGTTTCATCGCAGGCGGAAAACTACTGCCGAAGATGACATTCTACCTGAGTTTCATACTCCCCATCTCGCCTCCACGGGTGACTACTCGGTTGATCGCCATGTCAGCTATAATGTACGTACCTAAATTAAGTTGCATCAACATCAACAGTACATATGTCTTACTTTCCTCTTGTTGCCTAATGATCGAATAATATGACAGGTAGCTCGCAGCAGATTGAAGAAAGCTCTGACAGAGTTCCACAGAAGTCTCGAGTTTTTGAGGTCGTACAAGGTACACTTTTTTCGTTTTCACATTGAAACACAACGATGGGATCTCTAACGATATCCAAATACACACGGCAGACACTCAATGAAACGGGATTTCACAAAATTATGAAAAAGTTCGACAAGGTGAGAACGATTATCATTGTCATAATCAGACGAACACACAAGTGCTGACGATGACAAATGTTTAGACGGCGGGGTGGAAGGCGAGCACACTTTATCTGCAGCGTCTTGAAAAGTATCACTGGATCACATCAGATGAGCTCAATGACGTTTTGCGAGAGGCAGAGGTAAAGTTTAATGAGCATACTATCACTCAACGATAAAAGCCCTCAGACTGACATATCCACACATTCTCCCTGCTTCACCATTACCTGACTTGCTTGTCTGTGTACCGGTCTCGTTATAGACGTTGTTCATCAACGAGTTTGCGGACGGACATCGCCGGCGTGGAATGCGCAAGTTGCGTGTACCAGAAAAGCATGAGGTGAGAACATCTGGCCTTCTTCTGAAGTGTACGTGACTCACATGACCTTCCCCCTGCCTGGAAAAACCCCTTATAGGATTACAATTCAACTACACTCCGCATTGGACTGTATCTCGGCGTTGCGCTGCCTTTGCTTATCCATGCGGTCCAATTAGGCAAGTACTATTTGTTTGATACATAGGAAGAGATAGACGTCGTCTTCTATTTGGTCAGAGAGCCTGACACGAGATTCCTCATTCGGTATAGGCTTTGACCCGAAGACGTCTAGGCAGCTACCCAACACGCACATGAATTTGCAAATCTACGCCTGTTTTCTGCTGCCCGTGTTATTCTGTCTCGGATTCGCGGTCAATTTAATCATATGGCACCGAAACCGCATTAGCTACAAGTTCATTTTCGAGCTCGACCCGCGGCATAATCTAGACTATCATCAGTTTGGCGAGGTAAATCAAACCGAAAATACGACATACGACATAACCCTCTTACCACGTTATTCTCCGTAGCTGCCAGCATTTCTGCTGCTCGTCACGTCCTTTATCATGTATATGGACTTCGCTCAGCTTTTTGCATCTCTCCCATCTGAGCTTTGTCCTCTAATCCTGTTAATTATTCTCGTTTCGATCATGTTCTGTCCTTTTGACATATTGTATTGCTCAGCACGACGCTGGCTCGGCGTTGCCCTGGTATGTAATAATTTATTCGTCCTTATTCAGCACTGAAATCTTCTGTTCATTGTTGATATAGGGTCGCATTTTCTTAAGCTATTGTTTCCGAGTCGAGTTCCGCGACTTCTTCATTGCGGATGAGCTTAACAGTCTCGCATACTCATTTTGGACGCTCACTTTCTTCTTCTGCTCATACGCTTGGCATTGGTCCGATCTAGGCAAGCTATATAGAAATATGTTAACACCCATATGTAGAAAAGCTAACCTTAACGCCATACAGATGACCATTGCAATGCATCTCAGATGTGGGTAACACCCTTTATCGCCTCGTTACCGCCCTGGTGGCGTTTGCTCCAGTGTCTCCGTCGTTATCGCGATTCTACGGAGAAGGTCCATTTGTATAACGCAGCGAAGTATCTCAGCAGTATTTTTGCCACACTTATCACAGCTATCCGTCGCATGTACCGTGAGTATTCCTGTCTCAGTTGGATTATGGTCTAATTTTTTATGATTTGATAGCTGGCTTTGTCGTAGTCAATGTGATCTATGTTCTCTTGTGCATCGCCAACTCGACCTATACGTCAATTTGGGACATTAAGATGGATTGGGGTCTACTCCATCCATACAGCCGCAACTTTTTGTTACGGGATGATCTTGTTTTCCAGAAATGGGTGAGTTTATACTGCTCTAGTGTGTTTACGATTACTAATATACCTTTACCCGGCCAGATGTATTATACTGCTTCTGTGGTAGATGTTATTCTACGCTTTGCTTGGCTGACCACCTTCGCGCAACTTCGTGTCAATTCTCAGTTGTTGACCTTCATCATGGCGCTCGCGGAAGCCTTTCGTCGTTTGCAGTGGAACGTCTTTCGGTTGGAGAATGAGGTATACACAATGTCTTTGTAATTTAAACTTGATGTCTAAGCAAGCCATATGTAGCATCTCAACAACTGCGGCCAGTATCGTGCTATCAAAGAGATTCCATTGCCATTTGCTTTAAATGAGACTGTCAAGACCATGAATTCAGTCGAGGAAGGCAGTATCCACTTGCCTCCACAGACACACCCGATTCCAATCGATACCACCAGTTTCACAACGGCTAACTTTGACAACTCGTGGATGAATCCAGTCACTCGCCAGCAGTCCACCCGGCAGTCGCAAACGGCATGCGACTCTGTCTACAGCGGTTCTTTCTATGGTCGCCGTGATTTCGAAAACCGTCACGATGAGGCAGCGACCAAGGAGGCATCTGGCATCAACGGCGTTGGACCCAATGGCTCGGCCATTGAGAACGTACTAACTCGTATCCGAAGCTTTGGTAATGGCCGCAATGAAGATTTGTCGGACGGAAGTGATACCGAACCCGAAGAAGACTTCAATGATGCTGAGGAGGGGCCACCGATTGACCAGCATTATCATCCTATGTAGTATCACTATAAAAATATTTCACTTGTTTATACGTATCAAAAGATCCATAGAACTCCTTGAATTTTTCTTTTCTGCATTGATTTGAATCTTTATATACCCAACAATATGTTATTAAATGAAAACTAGCTATCGAGATTCGCTCTAAAGTCAGTTGGTTGTTCGGCTGAAGTGCACTTTCTACATACCTACAGCATAGTCGGGTTCGTTATTGCGCGCGCAAGGCAGCAGGCCGCCACGTCATCTAACTAACGCGCCCGTGGAGGGCACGCGTCTAGTTCCTTTTGTTAAGCCTATGTCTCAGGATATTTCATCCAATATGAATCACTTGCCATGATGGGTGGGGCTGAGGGACATTTGGGAATATGCCTATGTATGAAGGTTTAAACTACTACCGGCTTCTACCGTAGGCTAGGGCGGAAGAGGAAGACAAAGCAAGGAGGACAAAAAGAACGGAAAGGAAAGGAGCGGACCTGACATCAAATGAGCATATGTTGACATGTTTCAGTTTCTTATGTAGTTCAGTTCACTTGCAGACAGATGGGAAAAAAAAGCAGGTAAAAAAACCTCTGGGAGGAGGGGGCGCGAGCGGACAAAAGGAAGAGAGACGCAAACGGGAAAGAAGACGGGAGGAGAAGAAAACGCAATACAACAAGCTACACATACTTTGGAACAATGTTAAAACTGTCCGATGTATTGTATTTTCAACACGACAGCATACTATCGTGCACACCGGTGCATGGGCGAGCAACCGGTGGCAGAGGGGCTTGAGGGGAATTCGTGTCGTCTATGTTGTTTCTGTTAGATGTATAGGTCAGGCTTTAAGGTTTCATATCATGCTGGAACATATAAAAAAATTCGTATCGGCCGTCGGCGTATGATATGATTCCATAAGGCAGCCAGCTTCGCGATCTCTTTGCTGCGGTCATTCGTAACCCTCCAAGCTGTGTCTTTTGCGGATAAGCCTCTTCGCGTGCAGCTGCGGGCCATCATAGCTTGCACTTGTTCTTCATGTTTCTCCTGTCCAAGTCGAAGACTAGCTTGACGTAAGGCCCCAGATCCCTTTGCCGGGGGGGGGGCGTCGTACCCAGTTACCGTTAGGAACATTCATGAAAATCATGTTGCAAGGCTTTCCTCTATGTGTATGCAAATATATATACCGTATACAGTATGTAGATGCCGAATACATGTAACCTGTATGTCAGGAAAGGCGCGTCACAGCTAATTTCCCTATAGATTTTTTGTATTTTTCGCCTATTTTTCCTATGAATTTTGGGAGAAAAGTCTTCAACATTTTTCTAATAGAGAGTAGATTAATAGAGAGTAGACGTAGAAATAGATAGAAGTAGAAAGGACGACATACTGTAATAATTTGTATAACTACCCCATGTAAGTCGTTCCAAAATCAATTCTCGCGAACTACACTTCTTTTTTTCTACATACCTAAGCGGGAGCCGGGATTATCGCGCTCACGGCTCGCTCGCCAACCACAATTTTAAGTATAATCCACAAATCTTTAACCGGTGGGCGTGGGACAGACATTTGGCGCAGGGGCACATGTCTAATGGACGGGGCGGTGGAGGCGTAGAATGATTGTCAAAGATGGCACCGCCCAGGCTAAAGAAAAGTAAACGAAGAAAAATGGGAGGGTTAAGAAGGAAGAGCTATCAGGAAAGAAAAGAGAAGATTGAAACTCGTGTAACTGTCTCGTATTCATTTTGTACACATGGATCTGCGCCACTTATACGCAGGAAAAAAGGTGGAAAAATACCTCTGGAGGGGGGGGCGCGAGCGCACAGGAGGGAAGAAGGAACAGATGGAAAGAAAGAGAGGGGCAAAGGAAAGTCTTTGCAGAGAGCGCAAGACAAAGAAAAAGAAGGAAATAGACAATTGCTTTTATGAAGCAGGCACACGTCGATGGACTTCATGCGCTTGCCGCTCGAGAACTGATTTTGGAACGAGAATTTATAAGCTTAAAGACATATTTACGCATATCTTTTGTGTTATATAGAAGAAATCCTGCTCTTAGTGAAGAACAAGAACAATGGCTTCAAAAAGAGATATAATGAAGAAAAATGATGAAGACTTATGTTCAGGGGAAATCAGGGACAGTAAGAAAATTGGAAGTGGAATGAAATTGGGGATTATTTGCAGAAAATGATACAGATGCAACAAATGTATGCGGTCATGATATCGAGGCATCCCATATAGGTCTGTCCACAGAGCTAAAACCGGCGACTGCGGAGGTGTCACCCGAGGAGGTGTGCTGCATGCCGGAGCTATATGAGAAGGCGTTTTGATCGGTGGAATGGACATCTGGAAAATAAGAATTGGGATTGCCACTGGGAGCTTTTTCGACAGCATCAAACATGATCTGCCCAAACAAGGCGCTGTCGTACAGGAATTCACAGCTATTAAAGTCCACCTCGGCGTTCCCGTCACCACAGAACGATTGGGCTAGCGCAGAATAGACGTGCGTCTGCTGCTGCGTCTGCTGCTGTGGATGCTGCTGGAGCTGTTGCTGGGGTTGTGGCTGGCGAAGCGGGGCTCGCATACTGTTAAGTTGTGGTTGCTGTTGCTGTCGATCAAGGGGTGCTTCTATCTGCCTGTGGATGAGCGGTGTGCTATAGCTGTACGCCACACCTGCCTTGTTGGGAGGCATAAATGACGACGATGTTGATGTGAGCGCGGAGCTAAGTGGAGGATATCCGATCTGGAGTTGCTTCACGCCTTCGCTTTCTTGCCTTTCATTGGGTTTCGTCGATAGAGCTACCGGTTTCGGCGATGGAGGCGTCCGCTTTACTGTCTTCGAGTCAGATGTTCGCATGTCGTCGTAGGAGGGATATTCTTCCTCATACTGCGTATCGTACAGTCGACTGTGAGTCAGCAGAAGGTCTTCTGTTGTAAGTGCCAGGCGTTCACACATGGGCCAGTAGGGTTTGAGTTCCTGCAAACTAATGAGCGTAGAGCCAACAATAAAATAAAAAGCATATACCTTGATCATTTCGTAAAGTATTCGCAAGCCACGGGTGCTTTTACGACAAGATGCCTGGTCTTTTGAAAACGTCGAGGTCATCATAACCGTAGCAAAAATGTAGGCGCAGTATCCCATGAAGGGCAATACATTGTTGCCACAAAGACCCTTCATGGTCTCGAAAACAGACATAGCCTCGTCGACGCACATTTTGCATTCCTTGATGCTGGATTGAATGCGTCGATTAGTCTCCTCGGATACATCTGAGGGTTTGACGTTGGTGTATGCTAAACTGCCGCGGTGCAAAACAAGCATGGTTGCACACCAAAGAGCGTGTGAAGTCATCCATAGTGTCACGTAGTTTTTGCTTGCTTGTTTGGCATGCCACTTCACGTTGTGTGCAGTGTACTGGAATCTGTTGTCCAGTTCGCTTTTCCATGTACGCAGTTTCGCATCGAGCCTTTCACAATGTGTGCTGGGAGGCCATACGACGGTCGAGGAGTCGGATTTGATCTTGGACATCAGGGCGTTGACCTCTCCAAAGATGGAGATCATGTTGAGGTGTACACGTGCGACGTCCATCAATGAGTCGCTTTCGAGGTCGACGCCATCTATGGATCGTGAACTGATAGGGTCCCTTAAGATGATACTCTCGGGCACATTTGGTGGCCGGACTTCGCAAGCCTCCATATCAAAATACTGAGGCCGTGTTGTTCCAGCACTTGCAAATCTATAGTATTTCGATTAACGTGTAATTATGAAAAGGGACAAGGAAAGCACTTACTTGTCAATGCATACACAGCACCAGTAAATACGACGCCGTAACGCTGTGCGGATGGGATCGACCGAGCCATCTGATCTTAATACCGGGACTTGCAATGTCTCTTCCTTATTGAATCCAAGTTCTTCGCACATTCTGCAGCGTACAGAATCGTTCGATTAGTAAACTGAGGACCTTAGCGCATTGAGGTTTACCGTAATGCAATGCCAGAGTACATCCATGCCCTACAGGGAAATGGTGATATGTTATTGCTGCGCCGCAGGAAGAAAACAAAAGGAAAGCGACATGACACTTACTTTGCTCCTGATGCGCGACCAAACTCAAGACAACCCATGATAACCCAGAACTGAAGATTGGGTATATTCGCTTCCAGGGTGGAGCTGCCAATAAAAGACGATGCCCGTACAGCGAACTTCTCACCTGCCCAATAAGGAGGATCAGTTGCTAGGGAAGGATGGTCAGAAAACCTGATAAAATCAATCCAAGAAATAAGATGTGTAAAGGTTAGTATAGTTCTACAAGATGCTGTGCATATGATATGCATGCGAGCTACCTTGCACTGATAGCCATTATAGCCCATAATAAAGGTTTAGAAGCAGTGCCGTTGCTGATTTCGTGACGAAGACTGGGACGATAAATGATGGGGAAGACGGAGTTGATGTGTATAAAAAAGAGATCGACAAGTTCGAGGGCGAGTTCGGTAGGTAAAGTAATGTCGCCGTGGGTGAATAAAGACTCGGTAGTTTGCACGGCTATACAAAATAAACATGCAAAGAAAAAAGCAGAATGAGAGGCTGCATATGCATACATACAGGGTGTAGTGTAGCATCATCTTACTGGTGATACTACACTGCATTATATATCTGAACATGTACGCTTTTACGGACCTCCTTTTGGCTGTTCAGCATCCTGCCCTTTGACGTCAATAGTAGGATCCATGCTAGTTGGTCCTCCACCGAAAAACGATGTAGTGAGCTGGCCTTTGACCCGTTTTCGTGTGGGAGTGTCTGCGCTGTCGTCGCTCAATTGACCGGAGGTGTTTTGGGGCTCTGACAGACGTCGTTCAAGGTGCGCAAGACGTTCCTCTAATAATTGAACATACCCCTTCCGAGGACCTCTTTTACGACACTCTGAATATTCACAAGTGATGTTTGCCTCCAAACAATGAAGGCATTCTGGTTTAGTGCCATCGCATTTGATCTGTCATTTCGGTGTCAGTGCGTTGTCATGACAATGTCGGGTAGAATAATTTTTGGAGGAGTTTTGTACTTTTTTTTTTCGGCACATGATACAAGCTTGAGTGGCTCTTACACGCTTTTTTCCAGGCGCGTTATATTCGAGAGAAGCATCATTTTGCTCCATGGTGTTTGCATAAATGACTCGAAGAAAGGGAAAGGAGTGGAAGAACAAGTAAGACGATGATCAAAAATTCTCATGCTCTCCTCTTTCGACCCCCATCCCCAATATTGTGCAACACACTCACCTGAGGAGTATCTTTCTTCCCGTCGGCTATATCCGACTAAAAAGGATGTAACTTTTTCCAGTCTGTCGATGCATCATTCATTTGTGTTAATAACTTGTCCTGTACCTTTTTTTTTTTTTCAATACAAGCTTTTGGCTCACCAACAACCTGTATTCGACTAACATAAGCGAAATTGCTTGAGTTGGTTTTTTTTGACTTTATGAGCGCCATTCAGCGAGATATACGCCTTCCAGAAGGACTCTTTCTCTCATCAGTAAATGTGGACCGCGTGAGAGCAGAGTAGACCAATGGATCCTTTGAAACACGAAGAATACCTGACGTCAACCCCAGTCAGCTCCTTTACTTCCTGCGTTCGTTTTACGATTGCCAGAGGCGGTCCAGGTAATCGCATGTAAGTCTATCGATACGAGTCTGTTTCATAAAAGACGAACGTTTTCTCAAACGTCTACTTCCTTTCTGTACTCCGGTCAAAGTCTCTTCCTGGTAAGTGCATACAAAAAGATTATGATTTCAAGTATAAACTAACGAGGGTGATATAGACAGTATGAGCTCCCTTCAAGTCCCTTTGGCGCCCCAACTGCACCGGTATGCATGATAGTAAGCGCCTTAAGAGTACATGGTCTTGGATATCAATAACGTTCTTCCAATGTATATTTAGCTTGGTGTCTTCTTTCAGGCCTTTCCTCCTGTCTCCTCCTCCGTTTGCGCCTCTTCCTCCGGTCCGCTTGCTCTCTCCCGCCAGGGTTTTTTTCTTCGCTTTTTCCTCTGCCCGTAAGTGAAACAGGTTCAAGCCTATACAACGAACATGAGACATTAGCAGATGTTACAGTCACACTTCTTTCTCGCTGCTTCTTTGCTCTTCTTCATCTCCGCTGGCTCTCCTCTCGTCCTGCTACCCCGCTTTCGCCTCGTAGGCAGTCGTTGGACAGCACCACCATCGACAGCACTCTCACCCATAGACTTGTGCCTACAGCGCCAAATATCTGCTCCACTCCCACCCGTAAGGAATTGCTGAACGTTTGTATGAAGTTGTGACTCTATGCATTCAGGTCCAGGTGAGACTGTGTCCAACTCGTCGTGAGTGCGTATTGACGACCCTGGTCTTGGCTGCCTGTAGAAAAGTGAAGTGTAGTCCACGAGGACTGATTTCGGAACGAAATCCCATAGGCTAGCAAACATGTAAACAAAAAGTCATCCTTTTCCTGGAAATCTTATTACTGTTGCTCAGTCATCCACGAGGATGTGCTGCAGCACATAGTTTATTACTTCGAAGTGGGTATACCCTATTGTCTGCCAGTCAAATCATCAGTTTGATTACCCTTCTCATTCTTGACAAGGGGTGCGGGTGCTTGAGGAAGAAAGCACTTTTGATCATGCCCTAGTTAGCCTTTGTGTCACTGCTGACCTGTCCAATGAGAACAAGGCACCTTTGATGATCTCCAAGTAACACTCGTGCGCGCCATAATAGCCATTTCATAATGTTAAATGATGTGTTTGGGTAATTTGTTCGAGGCTAAATCTGACTACTGTATAGACCGTGCCATATAGGACTTCGGTGAAACCCTCCCAAAAAGAACAAAAAAAAAGAGTTGCGAATTTGTGTAGCACAAATTGTTGGTTCCAAATGGCAACACCTTCATTCACAGCCGCATGCTGCGTCATTGGAGATGAAATTCTGAATGGGAAGACTCAAGATGTCAACTCGCACTACCTGGGTACTTCCCTTTTACATGTGTTCTTCGGTAATGCTTATTTCAAGGTCGTAAAAACATGCAGCAAGATTCCTGTTTGATTTGGGTGTCGACCTGAAGCGCATTGAAGTGGTGGGTGATGACGCAAGAGCCATTGCAGACAGTGTCCAACGCTTATCAAGGGACCATAACGTCGTGTTCACGAGCGGGGGAATAGGTTATTCCTGTCCTCATCGTTTCTTATCTAGAGCTCATATGTCTGTCCTTCTTTTGCAGGAGTAACTCACGATGATATTTCGTATCAGTCAGTTGCAGATGCTTTCGGCCTTGAGCTCCAGTTGGATCCGGAGACGCATACACGCGTACGCGCTATGCTAGCCAAACACGAAAAACTACACATGGAACAAGACTACCGTCGTCTAGCCACTTTTCCTCATCCAAGCCGACACCTGCGGGCCAATTCCAAATTCTTAATACCCGTTGTTGTGGTCAACAACAATGTCTATATGCTACCAGGAGTCCCTCGTTTGTTTCGACTCCTCGTGGACTCCATCCAAGAGCATATGGAGCAGCTCATCTCAGAGCATACGGGCAAACAAGCACGGCCTTTTATCCGAATCGAGGTTGCCACTCAACGCGGCGAGACCGATATCGCCAGCGCCTTGACTACGATTCAGGAACAGGTGCGTGATCAGGACATAAAGGTCGGTAGCTATCCTGTCGACTCCAAGGACTTCCGGGTGGTGATCAGCATAGTGGGGAGAGATACCACAGCCGTGCAAAAGACAGCGTCTCACATCATTCATGCAACAAACGGCTGGGAGATCAAATCCAATCGTCTATGAGGACGATACAAGTAATATATCAATAAAAGCACTTCCGTCGAATTTCTTTGTCTCGTCGTCTGAGACACATTAAATATTTTCCCAAGGCTTCAGCAAACCTATCTGATTTCCTGTCCTTCTTGTCTCGCCTCACTTTAAGGATGCAAGGATCAGCCTACCTTACATCTCCCAGCAGAAAGTCGTCGACGCCTTTGTTGAACTCTCCTTCACGGCGCATCAGCTCACCAAGGAGAATATACACCCCCATTCGCCGTCGATTCGATTCCGAACGTACTCTGCAACGTGCTAGCACTCTGCAACCATCCACAACCAGCGCCCCATCCATCGCAACCCCACATCGTTTCTTCAGCGCGCTGGAGTTCTCCGCGGAGGAACTCGATATCCCTCGCTTGAACCATACATGGCGGTCACGGCAGTGGCTGCGCCTGTCCGAATGTTTGGCAGAAAAGCAAGACCTTGCGTTGGCAGTCGACGCTTTTTACCGCCAGGAGTCACTCGAAAGAACCGTGCGCCAGGGTAAGCCTGCGATTGTGGAACGGTGGAGCAAGGACAAGATCCGCCATTATGCGAGGTGCCTTAAGATTGTGGAGGGGCGGCACGGCGGAAGGGCGCTGCACCATCGGTACAGGGAAGAACAGCGACGGAAAGACACTGCATTTGCCAAGTCAGACGCCGATAAGGACATGAGAAAAGAGTCACCGCACCGTGTCAGAACGAGGCCAACCATACGCAAGGCTTCTGTACCCTCACCACTATCCCCAAGACGCTTATCCACCTTGTCTGCAAGGTCTGCTCCCATTTCTTCACCTAACAAGTCTCAATCTCCCAGCGTCCTAGCCTCTCTCTTCAAATATTGGTTCAACTGAGCACGCGTTCTCTCCGGGCAGGAACCCTGCACAAAACCACACTTACATTCCTTTCATACTCATTCTTGTTGTCTTGAGACACTTTGCACCGCATCCATTCATTCTCTTCACACCCATACCTTGGATACACTTCCACATACGCTTTTGCTCTGAATTCGACAAGTTTTTCGTTCAATCTTTCCTCACCTCTCCATCTCCTACGATAACATCGCATCTGCATCACGTATACTGTCCTTGCTGAATAATTCGCTGTTATCTATTTACAAGTTGCTTTTATCTTTGCTACACCTCCCTATGTGCATTACCACTTTCACCAATGACTGATATACAATACGTTTTATCATCATAATATCAATAGCTGGTGATCGATTGACGAAATAGTTTTTGTGCCATTGTATTATTCGGCCTGTCGGTTTGATTGTGTCACAAACTGCCAAGTTGACTTCAACTTTGCGATAAACGCTATTGTAAATTGACAGCTCTGTTGCAGCAGACATAGCTTATGTCCCGCGCTCCACAAATCTTCAGTCAATCCTGTTAAAGCTTTTTGATTCAAAAACAGGCATAACCATGCAGTTGTAATGCTACTTGGGAAGCTTTCTGTCATACCTAATTGAGTTATGTCCAGAATAATAAAAATGCGATTCGTACTTTACGTCATACGCTGGTTGACAGATGAGCCAAGATTCTCCACATTAATACATGATATAATGGGCTGCTACAAAAGCCTTTTGGGTGTAGACGGAAGCCCAAATATACTGCATACCTGTTATTCTTATTACCATTGACCTGGTGTCGAATCTGGGACGCAAGCTACAATCACTAATGTTTTTAGAGCAATGTTATTGGATCTGGTATCTACTGGATAAAATAAGCCTATGCTAACAACTTCTGCTTCGGGTATATTATTTTCGTCTTAAGTCGGAGCAACAGGAGCAATGATCACTTCTACTGTAGCAGCGTAAAATGCTGATTTGTGTGTGATCGCCTAGGAACATGCTCGTCATAAGTTAAATTATTCTTGGGCGGGTTAGTTTCTATGTTAGATCGTAGGAACGGCTTACTCATACCGCGAGCCTCTATCGTTCATTTGTTAGGATGTCAGTTTATGAACATAAATTTTGAACGTAAGCCGAAACTCGGTGAAAGAATCTTTACTCGGTGATAGCCGGCGTAAAATGCTTGTGGATGAGAAAACTGGAAAATCTTGAAGATGGGAAAATGCTGGTACAAACTTTACTTCGATAGCCGCTTCATTTCAATTTCTGCGGAGAACCCCGTACTACGCGAGACATCTCAACCCCACAAAGACCATGTGAACAGCGTGACATAATGAACTTCAGGGTCGATCTCGGTCCCTAGAAGTTTTATTCATTTGTCGAAATTCTACGCAAACAGATGGGTATATCCTCCATTTATTGCAAATCACTCTTTGCAAAGTATCTGTCAATTGATCTAGAGCAACTGCGACATAGCCATTGACCCAACAACAATGATATGAGCAACAAATCAATTCTGTTTCTTTTTTTCTCCTCATAGAGGGAGGTCAGCTAGCTTTCGCTGCCACAGCCATGATTCACGTCGGAAAATTTTTACTGTATATCCCTACCCGCGCCAAGCGGCGGTTTCAGGCGTATCTGGCGCTTCCGTCCCGTCGGCCAACCCCGACTAGACCGATCATTTTCAAGACTTTCCCTATGTCTAGGGAACATTTCAGCATCGCGGGAGCGATGCCAACATAGCATTTGCTCGCTACTAGCTCGTAAAGATTGAGTACGAAAAAAGTAAACCCGAGAAGGTCACATATAAAAGAAGATGGATCATTCGGCCCACAGCTGCCACTACATCACTTTCGTTACTCTTGATCCACATCATGAAAATCCCATCACTGACAGCCACTGCTGCAGCATTCCTGCTGGCCACGACTGTTACCACTACTGGGGCCTCTGGTTCCTTAACTCCTCGTTCATGGGAAGAAGCGTTGACGATGGCCAATACCCTCGTGGACAAAATGTCACTCGAGCAAAAGGTCAACATTACGACTGGTGCTGGCTACGAGAAGACCCTCTGCGTAGGCCAGACTGGCTCAACGACCAATCCCGATTTCCCTTCGCTGTGTCTTCAGGATGGTCCCCTTGGTGTTCGCATTGCGCATAACGTCACGGCCGGCCTTTCTGGAATTACAGCCTCTCAATCCTGGGACAAGGAAGCCTTGCGCAAGCGTGGTGAATATATGGGCAAAGAGGTAATTCAGTGGAACTTTACCCGTGCTATATAGGTTATTAATAAAGTACTGCTGATGATAGTTCAGAGGAAAGGGCGCTCATTTCCAGCTCGGCCCTGATGTCGAAATTATGCGATCTCCTTTCGCGGGTCGCATCTTTGAGGGTTTCGGTGAAGATCCGTATCTCAGCGGTGTTGCGGGTGTGGAGACCACGATCGGTATCCAAAGCCAAGGAGTGGTATGTTTTTCAGTACCACTTCTTAAGCACAGACCTATCTAATTCTATATCAGATTGCTACCGGAAAACACTACATTCTCAACAACCAAGAACACAACCGCATGAATGTAGGTTTCATTAAGTTCATCTGCGAGCAACCGTACTCACCAATGACTACTAATTATATAGGCCTCTTCGGTGGTTGATGAGCGTACTCTGCGGGAAGTCTACGCTTACCCCTTTGCTCGTGTTATTGAAGCCGGCATTGGCTCTATCATGTGCAGTTATAACAGAATTAACGGCACGTATTCGTGTGAAAACGATGCAACTCTTAACAAGCTGCTCAAGGAGGAGATGGGCTTCCAAGGTGTCGTCCAGAGTGACTGGGGCGCCACCCATTCTACCGTTGACAGCGTAAATCACGGTCTTGATGTTACCATGCCTGTAAGTCATATGCATATAGAGGAAGCCGGCTTCTCATATAATTTTAGGGCGATATCAACATGGGTGATGGTCTTTCTTACTTTGGAAAGAACCTGACGGAAGCCGTCAAGCGTGGGGATATCGCTGAGGAACGTGTTACTGATATGGCTCGACGTACCGTGGCTTCTTACTACAAGGTTTGGTCTTCGTTTACATGAAGGAGCGGTTTTGTCTAAATTACCATTTAGATGCGTCAAGATGAGGGTTTTCCTGAAATTTCAATCAACAGCTTCAATGAATCTGAGGCTCCCGAAGTTCTCGTTCAGGGCAACCATGGTCAGCTAGTTCGCGAAATGGGTGCCGCCGCTGTTGTGCTTCTGCAAAACAAGAACAAGACCCTTCCTTTGTCTGATTCTCTCAAGAAGATCGCCATCGTTGGCAGCGACGCTGGTATCAGTCCTGAGTAAGTGGATATCATAGTATCATTCGTGTAAGCTGACAGTCTTGTTTTTTCCCTTTTGTATAAGCGGTATCAACTGCGGTCAGTTCCAGGCTTGTGACAACGGTACTCTTGCCATGGGCTATGGCTCTGGTGCGGCATACTTCCCTTACCTCATTTCGGTAGGACTCGGCATTCTTTTAACGTCGCTGTATTTACATATATCTATATAGCCTTACGAAGGCATCAAGAACCGTGCCAACGATAATGTCGAGATCGTACATACATTTGACGACTGGAACACCGACGCTGCCGCTGCTTTGGCCAAAGACGCCGATGTCGCGCTTGTGTTCTCCAACTCTGATTCGGGTGAACAGGTGGCGTTTGTCGACGGCAATGACGGCGATCGTAACAATCTGACACTGTGGCACAACGGCGACAACTTGGTAAATTTGTTATTGCAATGGCAATTATAAATGTATTGACGTGTGAGCTCTACACAGATTAAAGCAGTTGCTGACGCGAACCCGAATACCGTCGTCGTTATTCACTCTGTTGGTCCCGTCACGATGCCCTGGGTGAACCATCCCAATATCAAGGCCATTGTGTGGCCTGGTCTTCCTGGTCAGGAGTCCGGCAACTCTCTGGCTGATGTTATTTTTGGTGATGTGAATCCATCTGGCCGCCTTCCCTACACTATCGCGAAGAAGGAGTCCGACTACAACGCTCACATTGACCTCAACCATACCATTGAATTTAAGGAAAAGCTGCTCGTTGGATACAAGTACTTTGACGCTATGAACATCGAGCCTTTATTCGAGTTTGGCTTTGGCCTTTCCTACACCGACTTCAAGTACAGCAACCTCAAGGTGAAGACTTCAAGTGAAAAGGATACGCTCGTTACTGCCACTGTATCTGTCAAGAACTCGGGCGATATGGCTGGTGATGAAATCGTTCAGGCATACATTTCATTCCCTGAGTCAGCAGGTGAACCCCCCAAGCTTCTGCGCGGCTTTGAGAAGGTGCACCTGAAAAAAGGTCGCCGTGCTACTGTTAGCTTTGATTTCTCCAAAACAGAACTCAGCATCTATGATCTGGACAAGGCTGACTGGGTTATTCCCTCTGGTGAATTTACTCTTCACATCGGTGCTAGCAGCCGTGACATTCGCCAGTCCGCGACTTTCACCCTTAACTAGCTGGCTAGTTTTACTAAAATACGTAGTTGAGCTGTATACTTCTATCAATAAATAGTACTCTCTCAATTCCATTTAAATGTGTGACGCATCTAGTAGTATGACACTGGATCCCATCAATATCGTCTTAGCTCATAGTTTTTTTGTCCTCTTTTAATCATCATCACGCTGTGTGGATGTTGACTGAAAGTATTTTTATTTTTATTTTTCCCTCAATTATATCGCTCCTTGTTTCGATGCCTAGCACTTACGTGGGAAAAGCTGCAGTGGTGAATTGCATTTGTGTCTAATTGCAAATATGTATATATTTCGATTTCATTCAGTGCTTTATCCTATGTTTTTCATAGCTTTTCATAGTCGAATGTGGGGCTACAGTAAGGAGACCCACGTGTACGTACACTGTGCTACAAGAGCCTTTGGTGGTATGAGTTTCCCGTAGTGTTCAAACACCCGCGGCGTCCCAGATACCAGAGTAAGGTTTTGAGCAGGAAATTGTTCGTGAGATCTCACGATCCATTTCCCGTTCTTAGCTTTATTCAGGGTCGACACAAACCCTGTGAATAAGAAATTCAAACTGAGAGCTCCCCGAAACTTTTTCTTTCCATTCGTTATCAAAATTTAACACCCTCTGATTGGCGTACCAGCGCATGCCGAGCTTGCTGTACGTTATGATAACTGCTCGACAATTTGTAAAAACGAAATGTCTTTAGAAATTAGTCAAGGTTCATCCGTTCCTATATCTGCATAGTATATTCATATTAGATTTCACACATCGGTACATTACTAATAATTTTCCTTCGTGGTTGTCCAGCGTCGTGCGACAATGCATGACCATTCAGATATAGGCCTATCCATTCTCGCTTATGTCCTTCTGTGTAATCAATAAAGATGTGTAAGCATGACAAACACTTGACAGAGACATTGACACAGCCAATATACGTACAAGTAGGACTTCTCACAGGAGTTCGCCAAGACGGAGTGGAAGACATATAAATAGAGGCTTTTATTTTTTGTTTGTCTTTCTTTACACCCATTGTAATGTTACGTACGCTGTCATCTTTATCTTCTATTGCGCTGCTTGTAATGGCAAGCATGGCCAGTGCTTCGCGATTATGGGAGGAGGCATACGAGAAAGCTGGGCTGCTGGTCAGCCAAATGTCCATCGAGCAGAAGGTCAACATAACATCGGGCACGGGAATGACTGGACTTTGTGCTGGCGTTACTGGATCAACTGAGAATCCTGATTTTGCTCCTCTATGTTTGCACGATGGGCCTCTCGGTGTTCGTGCTGCAGATAATGTAAGCTATCAGTATGCTAGACATACAATCCGTATTCATTTGTATAACATACACTTACTTGCATCAATAAGATTACTGCAGGTCTCTCGGGCATAACTGCAGCACAGTCGTTCGACAAATTAGCACTGAGACAGCGCGGTATCTATATGGGAAAAGAGGTACCTGGTTAAAATGACATACAAAACATATACAGTATATTAGTAATTATGCTAGTTTGATGATTGACTTTTTGTCGTGGACGCCCAGTTTTATGGTAAAGGTATCAATGTGCAGCTTGGGCCTGATGTGGAAGTCATGAGAGGTCCGTGGGCTGGACGTATTTTCGAAGCCTTCGGCGAGGACCCTTATCTGTCTGGTATTGCCGGGGCCGAGACCGTTACAGGAATACAAAGCCAAAACGTCGTAAGAGTTCTATATCTAAGTTCATATGTAGTCAATTGCCTAATATCTTTTTTTGTATTTATGAGATCGCATGCGTCAAACATTACATTCTATATAGTCAAAACCTTAACTCCTCAAGCGTAAGTTCTTTAGTATGCTACCTTTCTCAGACTCACATATTCCTTTTTATATAGGCATCCGTTGCGGCAGACGACCGTTCGCTGCATGAGGTTTGGGCATGGCCATTTGCCCGCGCCGTGGAGGCGGGTGCTGGCTCTGTCATGTGCAGCTACAATAAAATCAACGGCACTTACGCATGTGAGAACGACGGGTCTCTCAACAAGCTCCTCAAAGACGAAATGGGCTTCCGTGGCTTTGTTATGAGCGATTGGTTTGCTACTCACTCAACGGAGAAAAGCGCTAACAACGGTCTCGACATGTCTATGCCAGTACGTAATACTCCAGTACGCGCAGAGTAGTAAATAACGCGACTGGGACATCTGTTAGGGCGGTGACGCCGATCCGTGGTTTGGTGCAAACTTGACTTCCGCAGTGAAAAATGGCAGCGTCCCTGAGGACCGCCTCACGAATATGGCTACGCGTATTGTGGCAGCTTATTACAAGGTAAATGATGCACATTAATTAGCGTGGAATTGTTAGCTGATGCTTGAAGGCATGATATAAATGATCACCGCAGATGGGACAAGATGGTCTCTATCCAGGCGTAGCTATTAACCAGGCAAATCGTACCGAAGCTCCAATCGTTGATGTACAAGCCGATCATGCGAAGCTTGTCCGCCAAATGGGTGCTGAGGCTGTGGTTATTTTGCGCAACAAGAATGGCATACTTCCACTATCAAATAAATTGGAAAAGATTGCCCTTGTTGGAAGCGATGCTGGTCCAGATCCTAAGTAAGTGCTGCGCTCTATTCTTCATTTCATCTCTTTCTTTTAAATAGCATTGAGTAACCATTTATATGCATATATCATGTTAGTGGTCTCAATTGTGGCGGTAGCGATTTGCTATATAATGCATGCGACAATGGTACCCTTGCCATGGGATGGGGCTCTGGTTCTGCCAGATTCCCTTATCTTATTACGGTATGATATTTCAATGTCGAGAGAAAATGAAGTGTAGCTAAAAATATTATGCATGTTGAAACACCAGCCATACGATGGTATCAAAGCTCATGCCGGGAAAAACACGGAAGTGGCGCACATTTTTAATGACTGGGACACGGATTCCGCCGCAGACCTTGTCAAGGAAGCTGACGTTGCGATTGTTTTTTCTTCGGCTGACTCAGGGGAAGCCATAGCATCGGTTGACGGGAACCTCGGAGACCGCAACAACCTCACTCTTTGGAACAATGGCGATAACCTGGCAAGTAGAAATATATATATATATATATATATATATCCAATCTATCATTCTGACCTCCTCAATGTACTTTAGATCAGAGCAGTTGCTGACGTTAATGAGAACACCATTGTTGTTATTCACTCTGTTGGTCCTGTTCTAATGCCCTGGATTGACCATCCCAACATCAAGGCCATTGTCTGGCCTGGTTTGCCTGGTCAAGAATCTGGAAATTCCCTGGCGGACGTCCTTTTTGGCCACGTCAATCCGTCGGGTCGTTTACCTTACACTATCGCAAAGAAAGCATCAGATTATGCAGCACCACTTGACCCACACGCAACAGTCAATTTTAGCGAGAAGCTGCTAGTCGGCTACAAATGGTTCGACGCCAAGAACATTGATCCGCTTTTTGAGTTCGGCTTCGGTCTTTCCTACACAAATTTCAGCTACAGTGACCTCAAGGTGAGGACATCCGACGACGAGAGCAAGCTTGCTTCGGCGACAGTCACTGTTAAAAATACGGGGGGCGTTGCCGGTGCTGAGGTAGTGCAAGCTTACATCTCTTTCCCGGAATATGCTGGTGAGCCACCGAGAGTCCTACGAGGGTTTGAAAAAGTTCAATTGAAGGAGAGCGGTCTTACCACTGTCACATTCGACTTTGCGAAATTGCTTCTAAGCATCTATGATGTGGAGAAGTCTGCCTGGGTCGTACCATCGGGGAAATACACTCTTCACGTCGGTGCAAGCAGCCGCGATATTCGCCAGTCTGTTACGTTTGATATCAAATAATACAAAGGCATAGTTGCTGCCTACTGTAATTCTATAATGAATTTTGCTTCTTCGTTATGTGTACAAGCATTTTCGCACCTGCGACCACACATCACTTAGTTGACTCTTTCTTAGTGACCGCACTATGCCGGTGGTGCCGAATTTTATTTGTTCAGCTTTGTTTAATTACATACTGAAATTGAGAGATCAAACACACCGAAAGCCTGAGTTTAGCTGAATTTTCTCGTTGCACAATGTGATGTGGTTACGATGCGGAAGCGTGTGACTTGGTCGTTGGTAAGCAATGAAGAATAAGGTTTCTGGGACTTGGCCATAAATGGGCAGCCACGGTGGCCGCATCGCAGAGCAGGGCGTAATAGGCCAGGACAAAACAGGACGACTCAGGAACCGATTATATTCACATTTATCTGTTGACATAAGCAGTTTCCAGGGTCATTCTAATCTGATTAAAAAACCTGCTTCCCATGTCATGATACAAGAGTTGAATAATGTCCATTTTTCATTTGGCCTCTCACTTCCATCACTCTTACATAAAAAATCCAGTAGGCAGATATATTTACGTGACATTCTTCCATACTGGTGTCAAGTACGGTGGGTAAGCTATCCTTTCGCTCAGCAGAACAAGAAATAAGGGGCTGTATACTTCTGATATTCACACACCGGGATATTATGCAATACATTCTTCCTCGGATACATGTATCACCAGGAATATGCAAAGATTCCCGAGGACACAACGACCTTTAGGAGGATAGTCTCATCATAAAAAATATGGACTGCTTTTTTTATATGAGCCCTACACGGATCACCTTCAGAAAATGTACATATAAATAGGCAGCACTGCGTCCACTAATGTATCTGTATACCATCGCTATCTGTGGGTACAAATGCAAATATCAACCCTAACCACCGCAGCTTTTATCTTCCTTGCAGGCTCAGGAGCAGCCACGCGTACATGGGAGGAAGCCTACAAAAAGGCAGATGCCCTTGTAGGCCAGATGTCAGCTGAGCAAATGGTAAACATCACCACTGGCACAGGCAGTGGTCTCTGCGTGGGTCTGTCTGGTTCTACTACGAATCCTGATTTCCCGGCACTTTGCCTGCAAGATGGACCTTTGGGTGTTCGGATCGCAGATAACATTACCGCAGGTGTATCTGGGATTACTGCCTCTCAGTCGTGGAACAAAGAGGCCTTACGAAAACGTGGCGAATACATGGGCAAGGAGGTATGCGTGATTCATATTTGACCAACGAATGCATCTGTATTGCTACTTGATAGTGTACATACTGAGACCTGCAATCCTTATACAGTTTTATGGTAAAGGAGTCCATGCTCAGCTTGGACCTGATGTGGAAGTGATGCGGTCGCCTTATGCTGGGCGTATATTTGAGAGCTTTGGCGAGGACCCCTACCTTAATGGCGTAGCAGGCGCAGAGACTGTTCTCGGCATCCAGAGTGCAGGCGTCGTAAGTATTATAATGAAATGATTATGCAGAGACCTCGCTTACTAACAACGCCTGTAGATTGCTGTAATAAAACATTTTGTCTTGAACAATCAAGAGCACAATCGTACTACGGTAGGAAACCGGTCGTTCTCTTAACCCAAATACTGAACTACGCTTTTATTATAGTCGAGCTCTGCAGCCGATGACCGCTCACTGCATGAGGTTTGGGCATGGCCATTTGCCCGCGCCGTGGAGGCGGGTGCTGGCTCTGTCATGTGCAGCTACAACAAAATCAACGGCACTTACGCATGTGAGAATGACGGATCCCTCAACAAGCTCCTCAAAGACGAAATGGGCTTCCGCGGTTTTGTTATGAGCGACTGGGGCGCTACACATTCCACTGTCGATTCTGCAAATAATGGACTCGACATGACTATGCCTGTGAGAGTCGTAAAAAGTGTCTATTCGAAAGAAAATACTAACTAAAACGTGTGTTTGCGTACCTAGGGAGGCGATGGCTATTTTGGAAAAAATCTGACAAATGCAGTGGAAGATGGCAAGGTTACAAAAGAGCGCCTTACAGACATGACCAAGCGTATTGTGGCAGCTTACTACAAGGTAATCGTGGCAAATTTGAGTGCAAATATGAGCGTACAGACTCACATCATCTATTCCTACACTTAAGATGGGACAAGATGACCCAGTAAGTAGTCAACGATAGCGCTACCGCTTAACTACACAGACTTACGTTCTTTTTGTCCATAGGACTTCCCAGGAATTTCTCTCAACAGTGTGAACCGAACTGAAGCACCCGTAGTGAATGTTCAAGACGATCATGCCAAACTCGTCCGTCAATTAGGGGCTGAAGCTACTGTCTTACTTTTGAACAAGAACAAATCGTTGCCACTCTCCGCTGATATGAAAAAGATTGCTGTCCTTGGCGTTGACGCCGGACCTGACCCCAAGTACGCTGCTCAGCATGTATCCGAGAACAAATGAACTAATCTATGCTGTCGTCTATAGTGGTTTAAACTGCGACGGTGATAACATACTTGCATGCAACAATGGTACCCTTGCCATGGGTTGGGGCTCTGGAGCTGCGACGTTCCCATACCTTGTTACAGTATGTCTAGGAACAAGCGGCTTTAGCTGCGGGCTTTACATTAACGTACAATATCTCTTGTTGTTTAGCCCTACGACGGCATTAAGAACCGTGCGGGTGATGATATTGAAGTTGTGCACTCTTTTGACGGCTGGGACACGGATGCTGCTCAGGATCTTGTCAAGGACGCCGATGTCGCTATTGTGTGTGCAAATTCAGACTCGGGTGAAGCAACCGTTGTTGATGGCAACGCTGGCGACCGAAACAATCTTACGCTTTGGCATAACGGAGACAAATTGGTACGTTCTTTTCTACGGGCATATGTATTCGCTACATACATGACGACTAATCAATTATAACTCTTGTTACAGATTGAGGCGGTCGCTGACGCCAATGAGAACACCATCGTTGTTATTCACGCTACCGGTCCTGTAACTATGCCCTGGATAAATCACAGAAACATCAAAGCTGTCGTCTGGTCTGGTCTCCCGGGCCAAGAGTCTGGTAACTCCTTAGCTGACGTGCTTTTCGGTGATGTGAACCCCTCTGGCCGCCTTCCTTATACCATTGCCAAAGAAGAGTCTGATTACCCTGTTCACATTGACCTGCATGATACCATTGATTACAAGGAGAAGCTGCTGGTTGGCTACAAATGGTTTGATGCCAAGGAGATTGAACCGCTCTTTGAATTCGGATTTGGTCTCTCCTACACCAACTTCAGCATCAGCGACCTCAAGATCAAGACCTCGGACGACGAAAGCAAGCTTGCCTCAGCCACAGTCACTGTCGAAAACACGGGTGATACGGATGGTGCAGCCGTGGTACAAGCTTACATTACCTTCCCTGAGTCGGCTGGGGAGCCTCCAAAGGTCCTTCGTGGATTTGACAAAGTTCAAATCAAAAAAGGACATCAGGACAAGGTCTCTTTCACATTCGACAAGCTATCGCTTAGCATCTATGATGTCGACAAGGCTGATTGGGTGGTGCCGTCTGGGGAATACACTCTCCATGTTGGTGCTAGTAGCCGTGATATCCACCAGTCGGCTTCGTTTACAATTTGAAGTAATTTTACATGATAAACTGTATTTTTGTCGATCAATCTTTCCGCAAAACAAAGCGAATATACATATTCTCTGGAGTAACGGTGACACCACCCGTCTTTGCATCGTTAACATTGGGATATACAGGCTGTTTGTTTTCGTCCAATGCTGGTAAAATGTCGCATTTTTCCAACACGCGAATGAATGCGTTAAAGATCTCCACCTCTGCCTACAAAATATGTTTTAGCACCGTGCGTTAATTGAATTCGACTTGCAGTTATACGTGATACTCACCAAGTGGGCGCCAGGGCAAACTCGACGACCCCAGCCAAAGTTATAATGATCCCGACCTTCAAGCGCTCCATTCATAGCTGCCATCATGGTTTTTGTATTGTCCAAAAACCTCTCCGGTTTAAAGGTGTTTGGGTCCTCATATGCATCAGGGTTTCGGTGCATCGCGTGCATATTGCTGATCAATGTAGTACCTTGTTGGATATAATATCCACGATACTCAACTTTTTCAACACAAGGGCGGGTGTCAGCAGTAGATAAGAAAATGATATAGATAAAATATTTACAAGATTCCGTGGCCACATGAGGAACGCCAAAGTTGGTTGTGGTGCGGAATCGCATGCACTCTTTTTGTACAGAGATCGTATATGGTAATTGGTCCCGGTCCGCAAAACGAGGTAGTTGCCCGTTATGATTCGCTTTGAACGCGTCAATTTCGGCCTGTATCTTTCTTTGGACATCCGGGTGATGTACGAGGATAGAGAACGCCCACGTTAGAGTGACGGCCGTGGTGTCAGAACCTGCGACGACCAGATCACCTATGCAATGGAAGATGAATATGAGAAAGATTATACGGCATACATAACTATACATACTTAAGAGAATCATCACGTCCTTTTCATCAAGGTTGTGTGTATCCTTCATGCTGTATATGTCTTTTGTAAGACAGTCCTGATCGCTGGCCAGTGCATCTCTTATCAGGATATCGAATGGCTCATCACGAAATTCGCGGATGAATTTTTTAAGCATGCGTTCCTTGCTGGAGAGAGCGTCCCATGCCCGAAGAATGGGAAAGAAAGATCCAGTATCTCCTGTTATACCAGCAAATTTGATGAAGCCGTCGGTGAGACCCATCAAAGTGTGGAACATATCATCTTCCAGAGAAGCAATTCGGCGCGCGAAGCAAGTGACCATAATAACATTGAGCGATGCTAGCTGAAGTAGTTTGAACGGATCAACACGGTCTTGCATCATGGTGGCCTCCAAAAGATTCTTCACCAGCTTGTCGGCTTCGTCGCATAACAAGCTGCCATACTGCTCTACCATCTTTGGAGCCAGGATCGAGAGAGCTGTCATGATAAGCCATTCATGGGTTACGCTACAGAAGGTACAGATGGACTTCTTTTGTTACCAATGGTGCGTGAGCTTTTCCAACGCTTGTCAGCTTGTGCTGCTACAATGCCCCTAGTCATAGGTCAGCGCATTATCAAGACGCGTTTGCTTCTTACCTTCCGTGGTCGGCGTACACACGGTGAGAGAAAGAGTGTGAGTTGCGTGAAGAGGTCAAGGAGCCACGTTGAACAAAGAGCTCATGAGCCACGACAGGATCATTGATGAGAATCCATTTACGAGCGCCCATGCTAATTTGGAACATGGGCCCTGTAACAAGGAAGTCGGGTCAGCTCACACACCCGGTATATACTCTCCTTCTTCAGCATACCAAGTGTTTCGTGCCACTCCAACAGACGCTCTACTGGACTCTTTCCCATCGCCAGAACATGTCCTGTTCTGATATGTTAGCGCCATCGCATTTATCTGGAGCAACTTTGGTACGAACCCACGATCGGGTATTCGCCTGGAGGGGAGGGGACCTCCTTCAAGCCGTTTCTGCCGTTGCTGCCTCGGCGGCGCTGGTATAGCGACACAAATAGACAGCAGACTGCTAAGGCAATGATACCCTTCTTCGCGGTCGCAACAGTGTTCGTGTTTTCGAGCATATGTGAGAAAAAATAAGGAGAAAAGCTATTCCTGCGTACTTGCACTATCCTTCTGTCTTAATAGTGGTGCGTCTGCATGTGCGGCACGTTACACACTACCCGAAGAACTATTGTGCTTCATAGACTAAAAGAGTTCTTTAGAAGTAATCGCTGCCCAACCAAGTCTCAGGTTCTAGACGGCCATTTAGGCATTCGTATAACAGTGTTCTTATACTCAATGTTTCCCATTTTAGACATATATCTTAGGAACTGTGCAGGAAAAAATCGTACAGTTGTTCCAATTGTGCAACATACCACAAAGTTCTTTCGTACCTGGTTGACCAGCGGACACTTTTAGCCGAATTCTATAGCAAATAGTCATCATCTTTCCACACAAATGTATTTTCCATTGTATATAATATTACGTAGAAGGAGTATGGAAATTATACGTGTATATACATATCAAGTTCTTAAGATTACAGCTCATACCCTTCTTCTGCTAGGTAGACGGCGACGATACGCATACTAGCCTGAGCAATCATATCGTCTTCCATGTCATCCTCGGAGCTCGTGGTATCTTGAATAAACTTCAAAAGTTCCATGACGACGTTCATAGTATCCGTCAAGGTCTTTCGAATCTTCATGAGCACTTCGGCATCCATGCCACTATCACGATCCTCGTCGTACTGACTGGACAGGTATCGCATTGCCGCCTCCAAAATTTCATAGCAAACTGGCACCATGGTCTCCTGGCGACGATCCTTCTCCTCGTCCACTTGGACAGCCTGCTGATTATGTAGCTTCATACGACATTCATGTACGTCATCAATCATGACACGTGTCTCCACAGCTGCCAAGTGGACCACCAACTCGGGAAATTTTGTGTCATAGTCCACTTTGGGTTCGTGTTGCTTGCCCTTACGTTTGTTCCTAGTTTTCTTTAAGCTGGCAAAAAGCCAGTCCGATCCAAAGTACCGGAGTAAGCACGACACGACCACCATGGCTCTATCGCGGTAATTCTCATCTAGCCTCGCGTTAAAATCATCGCGCGGATAGTGTGATATACACTCACCTATCTTGTTGCTTAAAACCTGTCGCAGACCTGAGCGCCCGTGCTGGAGTATTTTCTCCACAGCTTGTTCGTTTTCATCTTTGAATTTTTGCACCACCTCCGAAGGCAATTCCGGCAGGATGCGGACAAGCATATCGAGAGATTCAAATTTAGTCATCGAACGGCTTTCGTCCAGAACAGCCGTCAAGAAACTCAATGTGGTCTTGAGCGAAAACTTGACAGCTGAAGCAACACTGGGTGTGTTTTTTTCATGCAGCAGATGAGACGCTCTGGAATAAGTGCTCACTACGACCTGCGAGGCAAGTTCCCGTTCCTTGTCTAACGCGGTAGGGTCAGTACGAACTACAGATCACAGATGTATTATGGTTACCGTTGCTACTCTCAGAAATGATACCACACACATTTCTAAGCACGTCTGGGTCGAGCAAGCGGTTCAGGCCGTCCTTGGATGCACTGACACTTAACAAGACATGGAGAGCTTCTAAAGTCGCATCTGATTTGTCACTGGTAGGAGTGAGTGAACGGAGATGAGACATATATCGTTTGCCTTACTTTGGAATAAGAGCAGTCGAGAGAGTAGGGACGCGGTCCGCCATGTTCTTGGATGCAGCCATATCTTCATAGCGGGCAAAACACGCGAGGACATTGACAGCAATTTCCCTCAATACAGGCTCCGGCACCTGTCCGTCGGAAGGGTTACTGCCTGAGGCTGTCACAGAGTGAGTATGGCATGTTTGTATATGAGGCAAAACCTACCCGTGCGAAGGAGACGCTCAATGAACTTGAAGTTCATGCCGTCAAAGACACGGCGCAGCTGATCCGGCTTGTCCTGATCGAGCAATCTCGGCAGCAGGAGCATGCCCAGGAACTTGGACTCGTCCGATTGGGACGGGGCAATAAGCGAGAGACAGCGATCGATTTCGGCAGAACGTTCTTCGCTTGAACTCGATACAGCAGCCATTTTGGAGAGAGAGAGGATGACACTCGATTGACGTGGCTTTGACCTCCGCAAGGACTATATAAATCATTTTTAACGCATGAATTTCGTCATTTTCTATTCTCTTTTGCTTCTTGTTATATTCCTTTTCCTTTTTATTGTATTCCATGATGCAGCGCACTATTCTTACCTATCGCCGATTTCTCGCTGGACCGCCTTCGCGTCTGATTACGACCTCTTCCACTTGGGCAGTGCCAAAGAAGGGTGACGAAGGCTCGGTGACCAAGGAGCTGAAGGGTAAAGACGCAGGAAAACCCTACAACGAGCCCGCGTCGACGTCTGCAACGACAGATGAGATCAAAGATAAAGACACAAGTTTTGACCCTAAAACAGTCGACCCGAAAGAAGAGATGAAGGAAATGGCGAAAGAGACAGATACTAAGGAATCGCCTTTGGACTGGAGCCCTGCCAACGAGGACGTGAGCCCGCAACACAAGAAATAGATAGATGATACACAGACCTTTGTAAATACTGTATGTAGACCATCGTATGCAGATTAAAATAGAGAACCTGTCTTCCATTTTTGACAGCATCCTTGTACATGCTGCAACGTTGTAAATGCGGCGTGTCTTCTGGGATTTCCGCGGTGCTCCTTTTCCGCATGAACTCGTCTATTCAGCCTCTGGACACTGTAACGGCCAGACGCCTCCACACAGGCCAAGTCCTTGTAGGCATAGATGCTATAGTCAAAGAGCTCGTCGAGTAAGACCCTGACGTCACTCTCGCTCTCATTGCTTGCTGTTGCTGACAGTTGACCTGCTGGGGGACAGGAATTCCATTGACGCTGGAGCCAACAACATTGAGATCAAGCTTGTCAACCATGGTCTTTCCACAGTGCAGGTTCGGACACCATTTCGACATGTCCAATATCTTTATTCATACGACAGTAACAAGGTCAAGGACGATGGACACGGCATTGCTCCTGAAGATCGAGCTGTGTTTGCGCGCCAGCATTACACCTCCAAGATTACCTCATTCGAGGACCTTGAAAAGCTCTTTACGCTCGGCTTTCGAGGAGAAGCGTTGAACGCAATATGCTGTGTCGCAGAGAAATTCGAGCTTGTCACCAAAACGAGTCAAGACACGATAGCTAAATCTATCCAAGTCGACAGTGCGGGAGCTGTCTTCAGGTGCGCCTCATTCGCCAGATTTCTAACGTTTACGTGTTTATTGACAATCAATCATAACAGCGAACGCGCGTCTGGCGCTATTTCGCGATCTGGAGTAATAGCAACAGTACATAATCCATTCATTAATATCCCGGTGCGCCGACAGGTTATGATACGACTTTTTCGCTTTGCACGGTTTTATTCACCAGTGCTTATCACAACAGATGTGCCAAAAGACCGCGGTCCCCACCGCCAAGAAAGTTCAGGACCTTCTTATCAAATATGCATTGGCCTGGCCAGCCATACGGTTCTCCCTCACACAGACATCTGACTCTGCCAGTCCTCGCAAAGAGATAAGATGGGTCAAGCCAGCTTGTTTGGATAGTGTAGACGCCGTTGCCAGTCTCTTTGGGAACCAGATCGCAGACATGGTTCGATTTCACAGGATCACATCTCATGATGATAAAAATGATTCCTCGCCCTTATCCATCGAAAGTATATTGCCGTTGGGAAACTCTGGTAAGTCATCATGAGATGCCTCTGTGGACTTTCTCAATTTGCATACTACTATAGATCCATCCGTGATTTACCGTGGAGACCGCCTTTTCATCCATGTCAATAGACGTCCTATCCAATATACGAAATCAGACCTGAAGGATATAGTAGCATTACTACGACGAAGATATCGACGTGCTGTTGGGCTCTTGGATGGTGTGTGTGTACGCTTACGCATGCACGTGTTACTTAGTATGTCATTATCGGTTTTTGTAGAATCTTCCAAGAAAACGCCTTTCGCATACATCAACATCTGCATCGATCCGAGTCAATATGATGGTAAGGGAGCTGTCAAATATTGTATATGTCACTAAACTTGATATATAGTAAATGTGGAGCCGACCAAAGCTGCAGTTCTATTCCAGAATACGGCTCAAATTGTTGACTTATTTGAGGAGCTGATGAATCAAACATACGGCTCGGATGCCCAAGAATTTTTCGGAGTAACGCAAATCAGCACACAGGTGCATACTTCCATGTAAGGACTGTATAGCTACATGAATTGCCTCGCTAAAGTTTTTATCTTGTACTGGTGTGTCCAGTGAAACCGATAATGAACAACGAGGAGGAGTCGGTGCTACTTCACCAATTCAGCAAAATGAGCAGCAGGAGTATGCTGTGGGGCATCGAGAAGGCATAACAGGACCCGGGCGAGTCCAACACGACAATGTCAACCCGCAGCTGAATGTATCGGTTAACGACGGCCACCTGTCCGCGTGTTCGGAAAATACATCAGAGTCCGTTCCTAACAATGATGAACAGCGGCTGAGTGCACCTAGTAGCGGTGACCACCCACCTGCCTTACGAAGAGAGGAAACCAGCGATGAACTTGAAGAAGACGATAACGTATGGGAATTCACTATGTTCAAGCAGAGTCTTCCTGAAGAAAGCGACGAGGACGTCGAGTCTCTTGTATATCAGCTGGACCCGACTCCGCCTGTAGAATCAGACCAAACGACACACCAAGTTCCAACGCTGATGGACTGGCTAGAGCACGCCGATGCTGAGAGGGAAGATGGAAGCAGTATTGTGGCAGCGAATACCGGCCCCTTACAGGAAGCGATGATTCGGTGTCTCCGCGACAGCAGCGTACCAGTTCACGAGGACAACAATCCGAAAACAAGCCCACCCTTATTACCGCAAACAGAATGCGAAAGTATCGAACAATGCGTTGACAGAAATACGGGCTGGCAAGTGGAGGCATTGAGTACGCCACAGTCTCCGACAAGTCATAGGCAAGATACTCCTTTACCGATGAATGTGACACCTCGTGCCGATGGAGACAGTACCTTGCCTCATCCTCCGAATGTGGAGCACCATGAGCCTGTACCAAGGACAGCGATCTCTCCTCGCTTACAGTGTCCACAAGGTCGCCGCAGGAGCTCCAACTCAAATTATTTTGCGAATTGGCTGCATGATCAGAACCGGAAACGTCAGAGTGCTTACACGAGGCCACCTGTCGCAAAGAAGCGCGTATGCTTGGCAGAAAATGCTCCTACAGTGGAAGAGCAGCGTGACACGGACGAGCCTGGTGATACAATCCATACCACTGCTACGTCCGCAACTGCTCCGGCCCCATCTACTCTACCGGCAAATGCCCCGCCTGCGGTTGCTCTACCTACGGTTTCTACGCCTATCTCACCTGCGAGCGTGGCTGCTTCACCTATGGCCTCTAGCAGTACGGGGCTTAATGATGCAGACAATGTTGTTCATGAGATCCGCGTCTCGAGCCAACTTACTGGCGTGAGCAGAAAACGAGGCACGCTTTTCCCGCATCCCGAAGTTTACCACAAAGCGGGTCATATATCCAAAACCTTAAACCAGGAAATGACGGTCCAATGTGGATGGAATCGTCTCCAAAAACGGAACAAGGCGCGACAGTATAGATTATCACGCTTCTACCGGACCTTAGTCGACCGATACCCAAATCTAGACCATGCCCTGAAGACATGTTTGATTCATCCTAGGCTGTATGACGGCATGGTTATCTATACCCAGGTCAGCAACACAAGAACCATGGGTGATTTCTTGCAGCAAGCCATCCTTCTAGACCTTTACGGGTACGATACCTCTTTCTGACTCTTGCACTTGGCTCATGATACAGTATAATAACAGTCTACGATTGCAACGCCTCCGGGAAGAATACGAGCTCGAATGCGACCAGACGTACGATCCACCAGTCGAATTCACACTGGAGTGAGTGACAAGCTCGACTTGATGAAATGGAACTGACATAAGGATATGCAGTCTGTCCTATGCACCGTTATTTGAGTCCATGCACAAAAGCAGACACAAGAACTTTAACGAGATACAGGATCGACGTATTCATGCAAATGGTTTACGGGCTCGTTATTATTTGGAGCCAGATACAGGGATCAAGGTCCAGGTGACGGCTGCCTTCAGTCTGCTGGAAGTTTCTGTAGACATGCAGGAGCTTCTGTCGTACTGGAAAACAGCAGGGCAAGCGCGGCTCGCGTCGGTGAGGCCAGAGAGAGTTGTCGCCTATCTGAAGACGCTGGCGCGCGAGGATAACGTTACTGATGCAGACGAAGCATACATCAATCGGACGCTCCCTACACTAACGTGGAAGGACGGCATTGGATATAGCTCTGATTCTCGCCGTGTAGCTATCCGAGTCAATGGATAAGAACAATAAAGGATGGAGCAAGCAGCATATCATCTGAAGCTGAAAATACGATGCCCCCCCCCCACTGGAGTACAACAAGCGGAGGTTCAACACCCGAACTCGCTGCACCCACTCACTCACCCACGCACTTCTTTGTCCCTTTACGAAAAAAGATGGCGCAGAAAGGAACAGAAAAGACACTCGAGAAGCTCAAAGACTCGATTGCACAAGGCCATTACTATGAGGCTCACCAAATGTATCGAACCGTGGCTCGGAGGTAGTCTTCATTGGAGCTTAATAATTACTGTAGAAAGTGAAATTGACGGGTTCGCGTGTCATGGGGTAGGTACATTAAGCAACAGAAGTACAGCAAAGCGATCCAGTTTCTGCACGATGGCGCTGTGTCTCTCATGAAGGCACAACAGTCAGCATCAGGCTCTGATCTGGCCAATTACATGCTTGAGGTTTACAAAACGGCCGAGCTGCCCGTCAACGAAACCTCGCTCGATCGCGTCGTCGAATTGCTTGGCCTCTATTCGCCGGAAGAACCTGGCCGCAAAGCCTACATCCACCATGCTTTCAGGTAAGAACACGCTCACAGGAAAGGAAAAAGCGTGCTTACCCGTGATGGATCATTAGCTGGACACAAAAATGTGGCGACTACCGGGAGGGCGACCCTGAACTGCACGACTATGTCGGCACCCTCTTCTACAATGGTAAGAATGCCACTGGTCGACCCGAGCACGAGCACTCACTCTCTTTATCTGATAGAGGAACGTTATGGCCCTGCAGAAGAGCACTTGCTGGTCGGTACGAATCACAGTGCACGACTGCTTGGTGAATTAGCGGCCCAGGCTGAACGACCCCGCGGAATCGTGATTGCACGAATTGTCTTACAGTAAGTATCAATGATAAAACAAAACAAAGCAAAGCAAAACAAAGGAGACACCATGAATGAAACTGAACCCCTCGTCTCTAGATTGCTCGCTATGAAGAACCTCCACCATGCAACATTGGCGTACGACGCTTTTATTGAGCATGCCCAGCCCGAAACCGCGACCACGGTGTCTTTCAAAAATGCTCCTGCAGATGAAGCCCAGCCTGAGCCAGTGTACAGCAACGACAGTTGGCTCAACTTTGTACGGTTGGTGCTGCTTACTGTACAGCGTGATGGCGCAGATTTGTACAAGCAGCTGCGGGGGACATACAGCGCAATGTGTGCCGAGCACAAGGGCTTTGATGACCTTCTGGATGATGTGGGTGCTGCCTTCTTCAACATTGCCAAGCCAAGAAAGCAGGGTAACATGCTCCAAGATCTGATGAGCAGCCTATTTGCGGGTCCTCCCGGCGGAGGCCAGCAGCAGCCTCAGTTGACTGGCAGACCGGCAGGGGTAGAATTGGATTAATAAAGAGTATGGGGCAACACGTAGTAACAATAAACGAATCATAGTGTATGGGATCTCCAAACAAAATCAGCCAGCGAGCAGGCCGTCGATTTTAACATTTATTTAGTGATGCTTTACTGCTTCCAGATCTTGTGCTCGAGGCCCATTTCGTTGTTGGGAGCCAAGCCGACACAGGCACGGAGAATGTTCTCGATGGCAGTGCGCTGTCTGGCAAGGGCATTCACGACAGGGGTGTTGGGCGAGACCATGGGGGCCTTGAGCATGTAGCTGAGGATGGACAGCACACTGTGGAAGCCGCTGAACTTGGTCATGTCCTCGGTCTTGTACTCGACACGGGTCATCAGCTCAGCAAGGACGACCAAGTCGATGATGAGAGGCGAGGCCAGGAAAGAGTCCTCACAGACGTTGTACACAGCAATCGACTGACGGCCACCCATGAAGATATCACACTCGTACTCGTCAATGGCGCGCTTGGAGTCGCCGACAGAGGGCACGTACTTGATCACGACGGTGTGGTCGGGATGCTCCCCGGGCTTGTAGAGGATCTGGTTGGCCGCGGTCATGTCATCGACAACGGTCGACTTGGAGATCTCCTTGGAGCGGAACTGCTTGTGCGAGGACAAGTTCTTGCCGTCGTTGTTACCCAGGTGGTTGTACGAAGTGATAGCCACAGGCTTGATACCGGCGTTGACCAAAAAGTCAACGATAGCCGACTTGAACTTGGTCTGGCCCGACTTGAAGTCGTCGCCACCAATGAAGGCACGCTCGCGCTCGGCCAGTTGGATCAGACCGGGCACAAAGGTGTTCTGCGGAGAGCCGTTGATGAACGGAACACCTTCCTCGATACAGGCCAGGGCAAAGATGGACGAGGGCGCGACCTCGGGGTGGGAGTTCTTGACGGCGGCGAGGAAATTGTCGGCCGTGTCATTGACGCCCTCAATGATCTCGGCGTAGCGCTCGGTGTTGGCGGTCCAGACGACGATGACCTTGTCCAGCTGATTGGCGGCCTTGAAGTCACGGATGTCCTTGCGGATCTGGTCCGTGTGCTTGCGCTTGTCGTCGCCGTCGATCAGATTGTCGGCGCGGTCGGCCTGGTTCGCGGCGATAAAGTCCGGGTAGTAGATGGACTTGAGGGGGACCAAGGGACGCATCGCATCCGCGACCTGGCGCTGGACGTCATACTCGAGCACCTCGGCACGCTCCATGGCGTCGGCCATGTTCATGCTCGAGATATCCCAGCCGCCGAGAACAAGATCGGTGGGATCGACCATGGGCACCATCTTGTTCAGAGGCACGTAGATGTCCTCACCGTTGGGAGTGACACCGAGACGGAGGGTCGAGGCCTGCGTAACAGAGCCCCAGTAGTTGGGTGCTTGCTCGCCCTTCTTGGTGCGCCAGGTCATCTTGAGGCGGTGGGCGAGGATAGAAGCGGTCAAGGTCGTACCGTTGTTGCCACCCCAACCAACCATCATCAGACTAGACAGACACAATCGCAAGCAAGTCAATACGAGATCATCTCACACGCATCTTCACATACCCAGTGCGGGGGACGGCGCGCTCCGTCTTGAAATGGAAGGTCTGCTCGACAGGATCCACAGTCATGGAACCGTCGGGGTGGGGGGTCACAATGGTGTTGCTGTAGGTGTACTTGGACGTGATATGCTTGTCAGAGTACTCGACATTGGGCGAGTTCACCTTGAAAAGCGGTTCCGACACAGAGGCAGCGGCAGCAGAGGAATTGTAAACTTCAGCGTGGGGAGGGGCCATGATGTTCTTATGCTGTTTTTTTAGGTTTGTCACTGCAGCGCTTGTAGCCTCTGTGGGGGTTGTTCTTCGAAGACAGAAGATTGGCGAACTGGACGAGCGGCGTGATCAGCATATCATTCAAACACCCCGTGACCTATCCATCGCTATTTACCGTTTTTATAACTTTAAGTGAGGGGCGTTGCAACGATTGCTTTGACGCGCCTCAGAAAAAGGATTAAGATAAGGAAAAAAGAGATGGGGTTTGAGAGATGCCCGGGAAATTTATAGCCGTCGTGACGTGTCGCACATACCCGGACTGCCGGACGTTATGGCAGAAGAAAACAACAATCGACTCCGTCAGAAAAATGACAATATGGCATTCTACCCCGCGGGCCGGCGGGGCCGCGTGCTGAAGAACCACACACTCTTTCCATCCCCTGTCACCCCGCCCACTCCAGATGGGGAAAGAAAGTTTAAAATTCAGAATAAGGTTTTGGCAGTGTCAACTTAAAAAGGCCAATTGCAGTAAAATGTAGAATATAATGTATATGTATGAAAGCGAAATTCTGCTATAGTGTTAAGGGTAGTGCTGATATGTATGTGTGTGTGGTGGACTGTTGAAATTGTGAGTGTGTGAGTGTGTGTTTGTATATGTAAGGAGATGTTGTCTGTTTTTTCTGTGTGAGTGTGTGTGTTGTGTGTGCGAGTGGATCGTGTCAGTTGTAAGATATTGAATAGTGTGATGTGGTGTGGGTGAAAAAAAGAAAACTGAGTGTGAGTGTGAGTGTAATTGCGATTGTGTGCGTGAGTTCATGTGTGTGTGTGTGCGTGGAGGTGTTGCAATATGGTATGAAGCGTAATAAAAGAAGTGGGATTGCGAATGAGGCATGCAATAGCGCGAGATAAGACGACGAGGTTCAGATTTCAAATGGCAGGGCATAACCCATGGTGGCATTCTGCCGCACGCCCTACGCACACATCGGTGTTAATTAAAATATAAACACGAAGATTGCCTTGCCCGCCCGCGATGGTTCCAGAAGATTTCAAATTCATATCCGCCCGACCCAGGAGGTTCCCAATCACTTACCAAAGGGTTCTTGCTAAAGGACAGGCGGATGCCGCCCTTGACCGAGTTGCTTAGCATGTTGCCATGCAACTCCTGGAGTGCCTGCGAGGCACATGCGACGTCTTCGAACTCTACAAAACACATGGGTCCGTTCGCTTTGCTGCGGAAAGAGAGCCGTTTATAGCCTAAGCAGGGCTCGAACATGGCTCTGAGCTCGTCCTCATCCGTGTTGGGCGGTAAATTACCGACATAGAGTGTATTACACGGCGGGTTGTTCTGGTCCATGCTGCCGATAGCACCAAACAAGCTGCGATAGCACGGGCCCTGGGTGGGGGAGGCCATGCCGGGCGGGGAGGGCAGTCCGCCGCCGATACCGGCGCCGTTACCCCCGCCATTATTGTTTCCCGTACTCACCGAGGGCGGTGGTAGCGTATTGATGGTCAAACCGGCTAGCCTTGCATCGAGTTGAGACGACGAGGACAAGGACGGTTGGGGCAGCGGTGGCGATGGCTGTTGTCGAAAGGGAGGAGGTATGGGAGGCTGTGGCTGTGGCAGATGGCTGAAGTGTGGATGCTGCTGTTCTTCAAGTACACTGGCCAGCTGACTTCCTCCTGCTCCTGCTCCTCCTGTACTCACACCGGTAGGAGCGGCACTCGCAAAATAATGTTGATTGGTGTCGTCAAAGGAACGATGGTTAAAGCCGTAGCGCGCTGAAGAAGAATATATGTCCCCCATCGAGCTGGCACGGTCGGTGCGGCCCAAGAACATTGGGTCTGGGAAACCGGACTGTGAAGGAGGGCTCATGGGCGAAAAGAGGTCCGGCGGGTGATAAAGGTCATAGCTGAAATCTTGCTGGTTAAGGGGCGGCAACAGATCAGGTGGAACAGAGTAAAATGCCTCGTAAGCAGACTGTTGTCGATGCTTATTTGGGTTGTTCGCTTTCTGATCGCTCGATAAGCCGCGCTTGGTGTGCAAATTCTTCTTGGCCATCTCTGCCTTGAGTACGGACCCTTTCTCTGCGTCCACCTTCCGACCACTCAAGACATCCTTCGCCTCAAGAGCTTCTAGTCGCGTCCGAAACTTGGCGAATCCAATCTATCAAACCATAAAAAGAGGGACAAAAAGAAAAGAACGGGGTACAAAAATAAATCAAACTGAAACCAATACGAATAAAACTAACACTGCTTACAATTTGCTTGCGCGCATTGTTGTTATTGTTGTTGTTGTTGTTGCTGCTGCTGTTGGTACTGTTGGCGCTGACTTGAGGAAGATCCTCATCTTGATCCTTGGAGGGTACCTTGAGCGTAGCAGCCTCGAAGCCGGGCGAGAAGGTAAACATGTTTTGAAATTCTCGCTCTTGCATATCGTCAGGAAATCCGACCACAAAGATGGTAGATATTTCTTCGCCGCCGAACGTTGTCGGTTGGTCAGTTGTGTTTGTCATCAGGACGTTGTAAAGACTGTTGGAGAGAGGGGCTGGGGGTAAAGAGCTCATCGGAGACAATGGAGGAATGCGCGGGTCAAGCGCGCCGTAAGGCTGTTGCTGCGGCGATGTCGTCGAGGACGCCGTCGGTGAAGTAAAAGATGCCACGATGAACAAGTGGTTGGAGAGGACGGAAAGAAGAGAAAAGAGAAGTGAAAAGGCAAGCGCAATAACAAGAATAAGGGGTGGGGAGAGAGAGAGAGCAGTAGGAACCCAGGCAGCTTTATCTCTCTCTCAGTAATATGATGTGCAGTGTGTGCGTGTGTGTGTGTGTGCGTATTATTAGGGTATAGGGTCGTGTAGAATGATATCGACACTAAGCCGCCCTGTTTCTTTAAAAAAGGTAGGAGATAGATAGTAGGCGAGTATCCTTCTGCTCGCTTTGGAAAAAGAGAAAAGAAAGGAAACCTGCCCGTATTTATTCGACTTGATCAGGCACCCACACAACTAACGCAACCCTCACACGCGCCCAATCGAATTGTTCGTGATCCCTACCACAGCTCATTCTTCCTCCCCGTGCTTTTCTTATTCGCTACCTATATTTCTAGTCGTTGTCTCTTGATGCTCGCATCCACCTCCTCTGACGGAATCAAAAAGAATGCAAGACAAGGAATAGGGGCTTACAAGTCAAACAAGGACATACCTACACCGGCACACACATACACACACGCACACACGCACACACATACACGCACCTGTTTCGCACTCACCCACAGGGGAAAAGTCAAAGTCAAAGACTACAGGAGAAAGCAAAGGGGAGGCGAGTTTGGTTGGGGGAGGAGGGGGGAGCCTAAGGGAGCACACCACCGCAGCAGCAGCCGCTGCACAATTGCCCGGCTCTCTTTCGAATCATAACGATATGTGTATACTGACTCCTCCCCCAAAATATATTCTTATTCACTTTAATGTACGCTCACTCAGAAATAACGTTCCTTCTGGCAAAAGCATTAAATCGGAAAACTTCACATTGTCATTAAACCTGCTGCGTAGTGCAAGGTTCGGCCCCGCGGTGCGTCGTGTGCATGCGGTTGTATGACGAAGAAGAACCTGCGTGTGCGTGTGTTTATGTGCGTGCGAGTACAAGACGCGCGGACGCTGTGTAACCTATTCCGTTTTGCACGCCGCGTTCTCACACCATAACCTGGGGCATCTTTACCAGAATACCTTGATAATTGTACCTTGAAAGGCCGAAAAAAAGTTGTGCCTCAAGCGCGCTTTTGACTTAGGAGTAAAAAAAGTTTCTAGCAAAAAATGGAAGCTGGTCTCTCTGGTACAATGTGATGTATACATAAATAATGGGGCGTATGCACGCAGCTTGTTTCCATCATGCAGCATTTTGCTAAAGATGTGGGCGCCAAAGACAAGAAAGAAAAAGAATGTACAGCTTTCGCAGCTCAATTTTTTTCATTGGCTCTTCTCATCCAATGAGCAGCTGCACCAGACCTTCCACACTAAGCGTTTTTGGAGCAGATCGGCACGCGGATCCCACCTGTGTCTCATTCGTACTTTCCACTACTGCCCAAATAAATAACAAGGTGCAATTCCTGAAAATAAGCAACCTAATTATCACAAACTCGTTTCTTTGTCAATAAGTACACGATAGTTCTCGAATCTTTATGTAGATTAAACTAAAAGGAAGTTTCTCAGTCAAGGGAGCATTTCGAGACGAGCAAATATGCTGTTCGATCGCTGCCACGCACAAGCAAACATCGCCGAAAGTAAACATTTGCTGCAAAACAAATTTTCTTAGATAGTGGCTGGCGCGCTTCATGTTTCTTGAAGATATTGATTGATATGGCGTTTTTTCTGATCACTATCACTCTGTGCCTTTGATAAGACTACAGTAAGTTTGTTTCTCTCTCTTTGTGACCTTTTATAGCGATGCAGGTATCCCAAAAGTCACAGATCATCTGGACAGCCAGGTTTGCATCCCAGAACGCAAAAAATCATATCACCGTACACAGTACAGAGGCATTCTTTAGCTGAGCACCCGCCCAAGTGCTGCATTACTGGCTGGATCTATATCCTGCTCATGCCGGCCTCTCCGTTGCCTGTCAGTTGTACAGAATTGTGCATGCACTTACGTGTGTACAGCACATGTTTTACTCTAGGAAGGGGTAATACTCAAACTTGTTTGAGCATTACATGTACGCTGCTGCTACCATCGGTGTGTAGAAGATTGATATACCAAGGACTTCAAAAAAAGAGACATGGACATACCCTGAGACGGAGAAGATCAAGTTTTTTGAAAAGCAGAAAAATCATCTTACAGTCATGGCAAATTAACATGAGAACGCTCTTAGGAAATTGGCGATGCGCACGGATCAAATACACTATACGATCATAACGCATGAATGTTTTTTACGTCGGCTTTGATGGAGTTATCACTATCCTAAGAAAGGACTATTGGTTGATGGCCACTACCTCAGATTTTTTCGTTACAAGCGCATGTTCGTTTCATTAAATGAATGCATCCAGGATGGCATAGTACATGACTGGGAAACTAACAACAACGAGAATACAAGCTAGCGTCATGAGCCACCATGAACCCTTGACAGGGTATTGTTCTTCGCCGAGAAGCGTTGCCTGGCTGTCCTCGTGTACTTTATTCTTGCCCATCAGATCCGACCAGAAGCAGGATATGTATGCTGCTCCAGGCAGCAGTATGCCTTCAGATTACGAGTAAGACTCGCATAAGTATATGCTCATGATGACATGGGCTCAACTTACCCAATGCAGTGGTGGAAAAACCTCCGATAACAGCGTAGACCTTGCCTAGCGCGGTAAGCGTGGCGCCCAGATATATAATAATGGCAAAAGTAACCAGTGTGGTAAAGTAATGCTGCATGGTGGTAGGGATTTTGCCATGTGTATTGAGTCCTAATAATTTCTGGAGTGCTTCGCGGCAAGGATAGATAGCCAGCCTAGATTTAATGTGAGTTATGGATTGGAGTTGACATAATTTTTGATGAGCGTACGGGATAGTAAAGCACATAAAGATACCCAAAAAGAACCGCACAGCGTTTATAACGACATCATCTTCAGGAAAGTTGAGGAGCACGTTTGCTTGGACCGCGTCGCCAAAGCAAAGAAAACCCAGAACAGCAAAACTCATGTTGATGAGGAAACCGAGGAGAATGGATGTCTCAGAAGCGATCAAGAAACGACCAGGGCGTTGATCACGCTGACTAAGATAAACGCCAAGCACGTTTTGCGAACAACCAAACGAGAGACATAGAATAGCCAGTCCGCGAAACACGGCTGTCACCGTAGGACCCGTAGTGGTAAGCTCGATCGTGGAAGGCGCATAGACGGGCAACCGGATAAAAATTCCCAGTACTACCATGGGAAGCAGTAGAACAGAAACAGCCGACCATTTGGCGAGCGGTGCGATGGAACGTGGCAGGGTTAGTGGTAAACTCTGGAAAGGGGAAGTGAGTGGTCCAAACTACTTGATTTGCAGGAATATCTTACGCAAAGGACACCAAAGGAGACCACGATTATTTGTCGATCGCCGAGCCAGGGCATATCAGGCATGTAATGTCGTAAAAGGCTAGGTACAGTGTCGCCGAGCACTAAATACAAAATCTGTGTTATATCTTGAGGTACGATCGCATTTTTTCCAGCTTACATATGTAATAGGATACTGCAGTGCCAGCCGTATGAAAGAATAATAAAAAGTTCACAACATGTGAGCCGGCTTTCCCAAGCAGACAGGTACGGCAAAGATCCCCCAGAGTATACTGACGCGAGCGGATGCTACAAAGAACCAGTAAATGCATGGCTATGCATGTAAGCACGGCAACAAGCACGGAGCTAACCAATCCGAGCCAAAATCCGCAGAGGCACAGGGCGAGAGGTAAGCCGATGATACCGGAGCCCATCATCGCGTTCAAGAGGTTCATGCTGGACCCGAACACAGATGAGGTGCCATAACCTGGGCGCTCGGCCTGAAGTGCCTGCAAATCAGTTTTGGATTGTATAGGTTCGACGGAATCCAATTTAGAACGAGACATAGTGCCATACAGCATGCTCGGCGTGGGAGAGCCTGGAATCGTGTAAAAGGCACTCAGACGGTCATTATCGTCCTCGTCGTCACTGGAGATGATCATGCTCGATGCGGCGGTAGAGCTCACGCTGGTGAAACCACACAAAGGAGGTGGCGTCGTCGTAGATGGTGATGACGCGGCGTAGTGCATTTTTTAAACCAACGAGGACGAAGAGACGGTGGTAGCAGCAACGAAGAAGATAAAAAGACAAGAAAGGAAGAACCGGTAACGTGAAAAATAAGAAAAAAAAATAGATGAAAATTCAGTGATAGGCCTCCAAGGTAAAGATATATGCCTAGCGTGCCGATGAGCCATTATAATGATCAAGATGATAACACAGATCTACTGTGGTTGGTACACTTACTCACTGCTGCAATATTCTAGACTCCATATATGATCTGTCGCGTTTTTGTTTGTTTGACTGTGAACGCACATGGTCTTTCTCCGTATCTTTGGGAATAAATGAACGTACGACTTGGCTCAATGGATATGTAATAGACAGGTATGAAGGCCCGATCAGATCAGATGTTTCTTCTAACTTTTCTATATAAAATATAAGATTTTCGATCGAGCGATAGCGCATGTAGAGTACAAAGCATAAACAGAGAGGAGTAAATGTGCCGCTGTTCGTCTATGTTGAAATAAAAGTAAACACGAAGAGTGTATACAGCTGCATGTAATGTGCGCCCCGCAATGTTTGCCCGACTCACCCGGTACTGCGCGCGGATTACCAACGTATATTGAAAGTCTCTAGCACGGAATTGAGTATAAAGAGAAGAAAAGAGTTTACAATCTCTTAGTCGGTCTTTGTTATTTTTATTGCTTCAAACAAACACGGACACAAACTTACATTTTCTCACTTCTACTGAACCGAGTACGCGGCACCGTCATGCCAATAAAAACAAAAGGTGAAAGATTTCCTGTTATGATTTTCCTCTTTTCTCTCTCTCTTCTTTCTTCTGTAGAGCTGTTTACATGGGCTCTGTACAAGTATACTGGCACTACTCAGTGTGATACACCCAAGGTCTCGTAGATAGATCTACGAGCACTGCGTCGGTGTGCCTCGACTTCTTTGATGATAAAAGGCACAAATTGACCCATGCACAGTAAAAGTGGGGCTATTATATAGAATCATGCTTGAAACGGCCAGTAAAATCTGCCAAGCCTCGAAAGCAAAAACCTGAAGGCGATGCTAGGCATGCACAGCACAACGCGTGAGGAACATCAATTTTCTTCAATGAGACACATCCAGCAAATTGTGCTACGACCACGGTCCGACTACCCCGACGAGGATACTTTTCATTATTAGTTTATTGTAAGGAATGCAAACTCTAAACGAGGGGAATGATTGAATCGCGCGATTGATAGGCTTGCTCTTCTATATATCACGAAGTTGAGGCATTGGAAAGTTGTACGTACTTCAAAAAATGAGACATCGATGCTCGCCAGGAGGAGGGCCGTTCTGACAACTCTATAGAACGACAAAAATTGGAGCTTTACCGCTTAAGGTGGTTGTGCCCTGCGGTCGAGGTCGTACAATGACCCGCTTTGACGCTCCAGGACAACATGGTGATTCGGGTGCCACCCAATAAGCAATCAGTAATCACGCCTCTTTTTTTATTTTGCTCTCTGTCTCTCTCTCTCTTTTTCTACTCTTGACTATTTGTGTGTGTGCCCAACATACCAGGATACCCTTCTGCCACCATCTTTTCTTCTTTCCATCGAGAGGCGGCTGCGCACGCTAGGCTTGCCCCTGCAGAAGACGATCCCTACTTTATAGATATAGACAGATTATCATGATCGGCAAAGAACGACCTGTTTCACCTTGGACTCGAACAATGGATCGTATCCACCACCAGCGCGATGGTGACTCTGCTTCTACTACAAGGTACATCTGTCAGACCCTATTGATATTGCTACGCTATCGGTTCTGCTATAGCTGTCGCTGTTGCTATTAACACGGTGCTCATATGCTCCTACAATAGCAGCCACAAACCGGTGCCTCGTGGGACAGTAGCAGGACCAAGGATATTAGAAAATGGCGACCAAGAAAACGATCCTCGGTACATTACAGCAACAGCGGTAACAACACAGATGCCACTACCGCAGGAAACAGCAATCCCAGGGCCTCGACGCAAACGCAACAATTCGCTCATTCCACCTGAATTCATGAATGACAATAGCGAAGGTGGACGCGAGCGAGCTGCACTGGCAACTGTGTTTGGGGTCCGCGAATACACCGAGAGTAAAATTTTCTGGGAGAGGCAGGGGTCGCACTATTACGACCACACTGGAGTGGGAACCGGCTCTCGACAAGATTTGCTCGACAACGAAGATGGCTTTGTCTCTATCACAGGCCGTTCCGTCGTGAGCACCCCCGTTGGTCACTTCCGTTCTGAAAGCGCTCCTCTCTCGGACACGTATTCACAGCCTCGTGATATCCATCATGTTGTCGATTCTGCCCTTGATCAGGTCGGGTCTGATACCACCAGAAGCACCATGCTGAAACTGCCTCCGCATCAAGACACACCTGTGGCAGACCATGCTTCGCCTTATCTCTTACCCGAAATTCCTGTTGTCAGCAAGTTCAGCGATCTTGTCTTGGAAAACAATAATACATCGAGCGATGATTACTGGATAGGCCCCGAACGACCTCTCTCGTTCGCTTCCTCGGTCGATAAACCGCCTACCGTCTGCGAATATCCTCCTTCCATCACAGCATCTGAAGCGTATGCAGGCCCTGACATTGCCCCACCTTTGCTTTTTATTGGATACCCGCCTGCCATCTTTGATTTGCTTCGATCCGACGAAGATGAGCGTATCATTGTCTGGGGACTTGACCCGCAGGTGCTCTCGGCCTCGATGGCCACGACCGCCGCGGCTGGACAAGCCTCGACTCGACGCAGTACGCCTATGCCTCCTTCGACCACTGATATGAATAGCACAGTCTCTTCCACAGCCACCTTCCGCGGCTTCTCTTCCAACACCACCTCAGCTACGCCTACTACCCCGGAGACTCCTAAAACAAAACACAGCCGGTGGTCGAATCAGCTCATACCAGCCATGCTCAGCAAGTCATCCTTGCGCAGGTCACCCCGTCCAGGCTCGCGTATGTCTGGCTTCCTGTCATCTCGCCACACAGATACCCCCGACGCAGACGATGCCAGAGGTCTCTTCAAATTTACGCGCCGGAACTCACGCCGCGAAAAGTTGGTCGATGAAGACACTGCTTCCATCAAGACTGTGGATATACCCAAGGTCATTGAGGCTGCTACAGTGGAGAAGCTCGTTGAAAAGCTTACGGTCTCTCTCGGTATGCCATGTATTCTTCTTGACTCGAATGGTTACACTGACAAGCTGTGTTAGATTATACATTAATGACCGACTTTTTCTTGACCTATCGCACATTTATATCACCCTCTCAGTTATGCAATTTGCTGATCCTGCGGTTCCGCTGGGGCATGGAGACAGACTCTGAAGAACGGCGCATCGTGCGAATCAGGTATACACAACAAAGCAAGAAAACAAGCACGTTTAGCTGATTTTCTTATTCTCATTTTTCGACAGAACCTTTGTCGTCATGCGGCACTGGCTGCTAAACTATTTTGTGCACGACTTTATACCATGCCGCGAACTTCGCGTCATTCTGACCTCTTTCCTTAACTCTCTTCCTTTCCACCCGCTCGTCAAACAATCCCCTCGCGACCAGCGCATCGTCAAGAGTCTGAAGCGCGTCGTGCGACGCCTGAAAAAGGTATACTACGTCAGCTCGTCAACATCAGAACGTGTCAAGGTTATCCCACCTCCGCCACCGACCGAGGAGCAGGAACGCGTCGAGGAAATGGTGCGCGCCAAATTAGCCCAGAGTCCCATGCGACGCAAGACAGATCTGGTCAGCAGTGTCGACGTGAGCGACCGTCACCATGGCAATATGGCGGTACAGGACACACGCCTGGCACCTGTCGTCGTCGTCGGCAGCGTCCGCACGCCACGCAGTACGCCCGTCGAAGGAGGAGAGGTACGCTGCAGCTCGAATGAGGCAAAACGCAGCAACCTATCGAGCGTGTCCTTGGCAAGATTAGGAAGCCGATCCCAACTCAAACAAGAAGCTGTCAAACAGTCCTATATGCGTCGTATGGAGCAACAAAAACGTTACATGCTTAACGGTGGCAAGGACTTTTCGTCATCCACCATTGCCCAGTCCGTGAACGAGAATGCCGAAACAAGCGGAGGAGATATGGGCGGTGAGGCAAGTAACCGATCGAGCATTATTTCGGACAACTCGCTGGAGAGCGCCTTGTCGCCCGGCACGACCGACGTAGAGTCCGACAGTGAAGAGGAGGAAGATGACGAAGACGACGACGAAGATGGAGAGAACGAGGGCGAGGAGGACGATAATGATCGAGACACGGGCAACGACAGCGTGACCGTCAATCCACCCGAAAAGGAGCAGTTCAACGATGAGCGACTGACTGCAAGACTGGAACGAGAGCGACGGCGTCTGGAAGAGGAAGAAGAACAGCGCCGTGCTGCGTTCTTTTCCAACAAGGTCGATGCGGCTGGCAAGACCCGTCGTTCGTCGGCGCCCGCACTGGAAGGAAACAAGGAAAGGCGAAATGGGTTCAAGAAGCAGCAATCATTTGATAGCAGTCTCGAGAAGACCAGCAGCAAGGGGGGTGCCTCTTTGCGATCTCTGAAACAGCGCTCCCACCCAAGAACCCCCGCGCAGGCACCGCTGCACCCCACCGACGAAGGGACTGGAACGAACACGCCTGTGTATCCTTCAGTCGCATCCTCGGGCGATCTACCGCGGATGGTCGAGCTGGATATTCCACGCAACCAGCGGACATCCTCCATCGCGCGTGCGCCTGCCATGTACCCCCTTCCCTTTATCTTATATTTCCGGTCCGACCGCATGGCGCGCCAGTTTTGCTTGATCGAAGCGCAAGTGCTGCTGAACATTGACTGGGAGGAAATGGTGCACTGCCGTTGGACAAAAATGAGTACGCAGCCTTTTACCCGTGGCAACGGAGCTATCGGTGATGATGGCGAAGATGCTTTCAGCATCGACTATGTGACAGACGAAGAGGATGAGGTGAACTACACGCGCCGGACGCGTCAGAAGCAGCTCGCGCGCCAGGAGCACGAAGGCGGTGTCGAACAGGTCATCAACCGATTCAACGCAGTGTGTCAGTGGGTGGCGAGCGAGATCGTGCGTACGCGCTATTTGGACGACCGCGTGCGCGTGGTGGAGAAATTCATTCGCCTTGCTCAGGTACTTTGGGAAAAGAAGCTTGTCATGTTGTACGAAATGGACTAAAAAAATTTTGGCACCTGACTTACAGAAATGCAAAGTATACTGCAATTTTGCAACGCTCGTCCAAATCCTGCTGGGTCTGCAGTCTCCCGCTGTCTCCCGACTGCAGAAGACATGGTCGCGGGTGGGCACGAGTGAGATGCGACTGCTCGACCAGCTCTCGGTCTTTACATCGCCAATGAAGAACTGGAAGCATATCCGAGACAGTATGACGCAAGTGGCGGAAGAGTACGGCATGTCGCCGGTGGAAGTCCAAATCGAGATGCCTGGCACGAACCACCATGCCTTTGGCAAGACAAAGATCAAAATCCCTTTTGGTGGCTGCATTCCATTCCTGGGTATATACCTCTCGGATCTCGTGTTCAACTCGGAGCAGCCACCCTATATCCAGCCCAACCTGGAGAGCCACCGCATCTATCACGCCAACACACGGACACATACCGACTCCATCTCGCCCGTCCTTCGTCAACCACTCGTCAATTTTCGCAAGCACCGTATCACAGCCACTGTTATCAAGCGTGTCCTAACTTTCCAGAACTTGGCGAGGCGTTATTCGTTCGACCGTGATGATGAAGTTCAGTTCCTGTGCAATGAAGTAGTCTCGTTTGATGCAGAGGAAATCCGGAAGATGAGTCTCGAACGAGAGCCCGCTCTATAGCATTTTATTTACTATAATATCCTCTATCTAGTTCTTGTTTCCGCAATTTATCTATATATCTCTCATATACATATACCTACATATATATATATATCATATACGAGATCCTTAAAAAATTACATTCTAATATAAGCGTAAAGTTTGGTGAAAGGTACGTTAGAGGAGTGTAGTGTCGATAAAAGATGACGATAGGCGAGCGACTGCGCATTGCATGACAAATACAGGGGCGCAGTATGGGGGATTGGTATTGGTACCTTTGATATCTCCGTGATGCGAGATGTGGAGCGTTCCAGTGGCGGGACACACCGATTATGCATTGCGTACCACAGCAGCGAGTGAGTAATATTTGCGTGGACAAAAGGACGTACCAGAAAAAAAAAAGGAAGGGAATCGGGTGGTACCTGACTGGTTGACTGAACCTGACCAAGTCAGCTGGTGCTGAGTTTAGGGCTGAACGGTTTCTCAGGCGGAGGAGGAAGGCGCGCGCGGGCGCGGCAAACGACTCTGGGAAGGCCCCGCCCACCAGACGATCCTTCCCTTTTATTCAAATCATTGTAAGTGTCGCACGCACGCATACATACCCCACTCCAGTGACAACATCCCATACAACCGACGACACCACCATCCTTTACGATGATGGATGCGACGATGGATGGGTGGATGACTGGATGGATGGATGGGTGGATACAGAAGCTGTACTTAACCATTCCCCCCCCTTTTTCCCATTAGCAAATGGCGGATTCAGCACCGGCCGATAGTAAGTAGCATCTCACGACCACTATCGACGGAACGACCTTTTTCTTAGAAACGGTGATACTTACACACGACTGAATAGGACGCGGAGGCTTCGGACGTGGACGTGGCGGTCGTGGTGGCCGTGGCGGTCGCGGTCGTGGCCGTGGACGCCGCGGTGACGAGAAGACCGAATGGTATGATAAGAACCTACTCTAGCCAATGCAGCTGCCATGGCGAGGTTGCTAACACACCTGTAGGGTTCCCGTGACCAAACTTGGCCGCCTTGTGAAGGCCGGCAAGATCAAGTCGATGGAGGAGATCTACCTGTTCTCTCTGCCCGTGAAGGAGTACCAGATCGTGGACCACTTTTTGCCGTCGCTCAAGGATGAAGTCATGAAGATCATGCCTGTTCAAAAGCAGACGCGTGCTGGTCAGCGCACCCGCTTCAAGGCGTTCGTCGTCATTGGTGACTCTGACGGCCACGTCGGTCTCGGTGTCAAGTGCGCCAAGGAAGTCGCTACGGCTATCCGTGGTGCCATCATCCTGGCCAAGCTCAGCGTTGTGCCCGTGCGCCGTGGTTACTGGGGTTCCGCTCTTGGTGAGCCCCACACCGTGCCCTGCAAGGTCACCGGCAAGTGCGGTTCGGCTCTCTGCCGTATCGTCGCTGCTCCCCGTGGTACCGGCATCGTCGCCGCTCCCACCCCCAAGAAGGTTCTCCAGCTCGCTGGTATCACCGACTGCTACACCACCTCGCGCGGTTCCACTCGCACGCTCGGTAACTTCGTCAAGGCTACCTTTGCCGCCATTGGTAACACCTATGGTTTCTTGACCCCTGGTACGAAGATCATCGTTTGCGCTACTGTACTGGGTTGCTCATTCTTTCTTGCTAGACCTCTGGACCGAGACCGAGTTCACCAAGGCCCCCTACCAGGAGTTCACCGACTTCCTTGCCCAGAAGCAGCGCAAGTAAAGTCATCTCCAATAAATGATTCGCACAAATTTTTTTTCAAACCTGGAACTACGAGCACGCGCACAGACATCTGTTTGATTATGGGATAATAGTCCTTCGTTGTTGTGAATGTGATTCAAAGGGGCATATTCCCATTTCTGGTTGCATCTCTGTTTTCGTTAGTTTGACTCATCGTTTTAATGCTCTGGGCCTGTCGCCGAAGCTGGGCGGTTCAAGCCGTGTTGCCAAGTTTGTGGTTCCACGACCAGCCGGGTCATCCTATACTTTTACTGCCACCAATCAGCTGCTGAGATGATGTATTCCTCCTTCAACACAGCCGATCGTCTGGCATAACATATAATAGCACTTCATGAAAGTCCAGCGAGTATCTTACAAGATTCTCTTGTATCAAGGATTTTCTTAGTATCCTTCAGTATCCTTCAAAGTATGCAGTTGTTTAATGTACACTGCCACTCCCTCGACCCCATGAGAACACGCAAGCTAAAGCGACCCTATTTTAATGTGACTACAATTTTAGACCCTAACATCTACAAACGCGCGCGCACTCGCAACCGACGCCTGAGCCTTTGCCTACAAAGATATCGCCAAGGTAAGGTTAGAGCGATAAATCGAATGAACTGAACTTACATTCACAGCTTGCTTTATGCGAAAAGAATACCCGACTGGTATCGCTGTCGAGTGGTGAACCCTGATGCTCTGGGCGGGAAGTGTGGACCATTTCACCGAACTGGTTGTAGTAAGTGGGGGAAATACCAATCTCATCTGCGTTATTGCGCTGCTCCGAAACCGTAGCACTTTGGGCATTGTTTCCTGGAATACTGATGGCAGCGGGAGAGGGCTGATTTTTCTTATCAACTGGCATAATTAAAAGTCTTTCAGGCTTGAGATAGTGAGCCTCTGGGAGTGTGTGAAATACAAAATCACGAAAGAGTCGAGAAAAAAAAATTCAGATGTCAAAGGCCATCTTTTATGTGCATAAAAAATGGCCTTTGTTGGTCAGTTGACCCAGTGAATAGGAAAGCGCCACACTGAAACATTACCTGTGGAAGAGTTCTCAGCCATCTTTGGTAATAACAACCCCTTTATCAACGAGTATTTGACATGGTCTCGTGATGCATTTACCATAATGGACAGCCTTCTCGGGATGACACGCCCGTTTGTGATGGACGCTCATACGTATAGAAGAATGTGCTTGCACTTTTCGAAGACTTAAAAATGGATTTGGTTCCAAAGTGTGGGAATAAGAAATAAATGACTGCGCACACATCCAACCCATGTCGTTCACTCACTATCTAACAACCCCCCCCCGGTCCTCTCGCATTAATAGGTTTCAAGCTTTTATACCTTTGATCGAGGAGTGGTCCATTAAATCTGCTCAAAGTCATAATACCCACTTTTAATGAGCAAGTGTCACGTTTGCCCTGTTCGATCTTACAAACGAAAAAGGACTAGTCTGAATCCAGGAGAATTACACATCACCTAGACGAAATTCGACATGGATACGTTAGATATGAAAGGCCAAACTGACGTCAGGACTGAATTCATGTAATATATTTGTATGTTGAGGTAGAGTGCGAGTTTTTGATATGATACATCTTCTGCTAAACATAGCGGTTTCCCGAGGAACTGCATTGGGAGTTTCATGCAAGCGAAATAGGAAACCAAGTGTGACCAGGTGAACAAAAGGATAAAGCAAACGAGCCACACTGAAACCTTGCCTACCAGTTTCTCCGCCTTCATTTTTCCTTTACTCCTCCTCCATCTACTTCATCTCCACAGGATGGCATCCAAACGCTCGAGTCTGGGGCTCCAACTCATGAGCACCCGTAAAAGACTTGAATTGGAAGAACTCTTTGAAGCTTTCGATCGAGACAAGGATGGCAAGGTCTCACCTCAGGAACTCCAGAATATGCTTCAGTCTGCTAATATGGCAACTGATGTGCCTGCCATGGTCTGTCATCATTATAGAATAGTCATATCAACGTGCTTATGCCTTAAATCTACAGTTGAAACAAATCCACACCGATCAAGAAGGCAATCTGACCTTTGAAGAATTTGCACGGTTGATGCGACCGACTTTCAGCACACCCCACCGTTTGACTAAGAAGCAGCAGGAACTCAAGGATGCATTCGATGCATTTGACCGAGACGGCAGCGGAGCGATCAATGGCGAGGAACTGTACGCCATGATGAAACAGCTGGGCGAGAAGATCACGCAGGAGGAAGCGGCTCAGATGATTAAAGAAGCAGACCATGACAAGGACGGCGTCATTAATTTCCATGAATTCTCGCTTATGATGGGCGTACAGCCGCCGTCTTCACCGGCCTCACCCACCTCAGCCATGCAAAGCCCCACATCGCCCACGTCGAAGAAGAAGCACCACCGCATGTCCTTTCGTCGGTTCTTCCATAAAGATGCATGATCGAAATGTATGTAGCGCACTCGATTATTCCGGATATTCTTCTCTTTTGTTTCTTTTTCGGGAGATATGCTGGCCATAAAGCCAAGAGGAAGAAGCAAAAGAGCGTTCCAATCGGACGTCGCTATTCCTGACTTGATTTATCACTTTCTACTGAATGTTCTTTATGGAAGCCTGCGTTTCGAATGACGGACTTTTATTCTATTTTCACGAGATTGCAATTCATCAGCTTTCCCAAACGAGCCTATCTGTCATAAATACTCTACTCTCTCTCTTGTTCTGCTTCATTTCTTCTACTTTCTATATCTCTTTGTAAACCAAAGCATGCTCAACACTTTTTCACCGCTACAAAATCCAGCCTCTGCGGCTCCCTCGCTGGACCTGAACCAGGACGAACTCGATTCGTTACGACAAGGTGAGTCGTGTCGCACCTATCCATAAGACACCAAGCTCATGCATTATTTGTATATCATTACAGCTTTCACATTCCTCCTGCGGCGAGACGCACAGACAATCAGCATAGATGACTTTGCTGAGGTGCTGAAACACCTGAATATCGCAATCGACTCGGACCAGGTGGAACGGATAGCGAGGTCGTTTGACGTGAACAAGGACGACCGTATTGACTTTGACGAATTTGCGACAGCCATGATCCGTTACTATGAACCCGAGCCACTGTCCGAAAAGCAAAGTACGCGGCGGTCGTACAAGCGCATCAGTTTCCATGACGACGCCGAGCTTGCAGCGTGTTTCCGGCATTTCGACAAGAATGGCGATGGTCGGATCGACCAGCGTGAGCTCGAGGAAGTCCTGACGAGCCAGGGAGTCGCACTCAGTCAACGAGAACTCCGAGACATGATGCGTGAGGCTGATACCAATGGTGACGGGACCATCGATTTTGATGAGTTTCGTCAGCTATTGCCTAAATGATTATTTCACTGAAGTTGTACATACACATATCATCTATACACATACGCCACCTAGTCTATTTCATACTCGTGCTGCCTAGCAATAAAGTTGCATTTTTTTTATTCCACTCGTTTATCACTTAATTTTCATTGGCTTGTTGCATGAAACTTGCAGGAAGCGAAAAGAGAAACGTGAATCGAAAATCTCATGCATCCATTCTGGGCTGTGGCTGAAAATGACTGAACGGTGTCTGCTGCGCGTGTCGATAGCGTACATAAATCCAAAGTCTCTTTCTGGCCAGCTTGGACGGAACGCAGCTTTTCGCCGTTGGTTTCCGCTACATAAAATATACAAGGAGATGCTCACACTTAAATCATCCAAAAAGGTCTATTTGCGCCGACCCGTCGAATTTTTGTTGCCACTTGCCTTCGTACGTAGATCCAGGAGGATCTACGGTACTATGGCTCCCCGCAGTTGAAACAGGTCCACCTCTGGTTCCTGAATGAGACCCATGTAAACCGGGCGACCAATGTTTAGGATTTCACCAAGACAAAGGGCTAAGGTTGAGAAACAGGTTTCAGCGGGCGGTGGATGCATCGGTGCACAAGTAAAAGCATTTCGCTCTTTGCTAATTTGCGGCTCAGCCCTGCGAAGCGAGTGATGCTCAGAATCGGGCTACTTCTACATTGCTGCGTCTCCAGTAAGAGTCTCAACCTTTGCCTTTAGACGTAGAGTTTCTCGAGCGGTCAGCTTATGTCAAGGCACGTGCACGATTAGTATGACATCAGTTAGAACCTTAGTGACATGAGAGATGGATAATAATTTGTGCAGTCTGACAGAACATGAACGAGACATCACAAAGCAGGACTCCAACCCCCCTAACTGACTTGACACTCGCCCTTTGAAGGCGTCTTATGCTTAGAGCGTGACTTAGACGAATGAAGGCACAGACATATGAAAGAAGGAGAAGACAGAGCGAGAGCGAGAGAGAGAGAGAGAGAGCATCATGGTAAATTTTGATTTCTAACAAAAAGTACTTTATACATGACGAGATGAACTTTTCTTTTACTTGGACAAGGCGTGCTTCATAGCCTCGTAGACCTCAACCTCGACCTTGGCAGCAGCCTTCTCCTGCTCAGAGCCGGCACCGGCGGCGGTGCGCTGGGCCTCATCCAGGGCAGACTGAATGCGCTATTATGATACACCCCATCGTACATCAATACGCAATATTGTTTCCTTTCGCTAGAATGCTTACCTCGACGGAAAGATCCTCAAGAGCAGCAGCCTCGACGGCGTTGATGTTGAGGGTCGAGTCAGGGTTGATGGTGGCAAAACCGCCGGAGACTGTGTATAGGAATGGAAAAAACCAAATGAATGAGCAAAGAGTGATTCTCGATTGTTGATGTCGTTGTTGCTATAGTTGTCGTCAGGACGTACCGAAGAACTTCTTGGTGACATCACCGGACTCAATGACCTCAATGACACCAGGGTTCAGCTGTTCAATGGTGGGAACGTGGTTGGCAAGGATACCCATGTCACCAGAGGTAGCAGCCAGGTTGACCTGCTGGACGTCGACGCCCTTGTACAGAGCCTAATATGTTATATCATATTTATTTATATGATAGGGTAGCAGGATGAGACACTGAAGCAGAGCGCTAATGAACAAGAGGATGTTACCTTGTAGGGGAGAACGAAGGTCAGACGCAGCTTGTCGGTCGTAGCAGGCGCCTCCGAAGCATAGGTTCTGGCTGTTGTTGTTTAATTGTATGTCATTAGCAAACCAATGAAGATGAAGAGTATGAATGGTGCAGCTCTGTACCGAGGGCGGGTCTGAAGGCGTTTGCGGCGACGCGAGCAGATCGGGTGAAGACGTTCATGGCTTAAATGCTGGGGTGAACAAACAACGCTGGTCTACGCCCGAAATATTTTTTAAAGATTGTCCACCCCTCCCAGCTAAAAACTTGACGACGTCACAAGGGGGCAAATCAAGTCCCGAAAACAAAAAAAAATATGTCAAGCGTTCGAATTCACCCAATGCATGGAGTATTGTTTAGAGAAGTGCTCTCGCCTTGGCCTCTGGTTTATATTACATACTCCCATATTCAATGCATGTGCACATGTATCGTGCTTATTGAGATGGAGCAAGAGGACACAGATAAATCAATACACATTGGCACGTAAGACCCGTACGCCATATACCAAGAAACGGTTTTTTTAAAAGCTGTTCATCCGAACACCATAAATGTGTGTATGGAACAAGAATGCGCATGGATCGATCCGAGGTCTTTTTATTTGTGGCATTTGCGGATCAATATCAAATGCCAGTGTGCCGCTTACTCAGATTTACGGATCGAGCACGTATTCACGTTCATTTCCCATCCGAAGGGAGAGTGCGCCATTTTAAGAGTCTATTTTTATAGCATTGATAGGGTAGCCATGGAAGTGGATGCATCCTTGCAGCTACGTATAACCTGGAGACAGTATGAGGTTTCCAGAAATAGAGCAGCAAAGCATGCCGTTCCATGTGTGCATACGTGGCGCAACCCGGATCCTTCCACTTGGTCGGCTAGAGCGAACAAAGAATAGAGGGTATTCTTGGCACCATTCTGAAATCATGGAAGAGTCATACATGGCACTAAGTCTTTTGTCAGATAGAACTCATGATAAAATACCAACACTGAGACCTGGTTAAATCTATGATACGATAATGATTGAAAAATACGCATTCTCACCAATCAATCTCATGGAAGAAATATAGGCCGCTTAAAGACTGTTGGTCAGTTGCACCCGTTATCAGCTCTGTGCGCGGCAGTGTTTGGCGCAAAAGTTGATCTCCGCCTTATCGTTTATCTTTTTTTTTTTTTTGTGGTCTTTCAAAGGATGCTTAAAAGAAAAGGAGCCGCTCCACTGGCAGCGCCTTTTTTCATCTTTTTGAGTCCATGTCTTCCTTTGTTATCTTCTCAGGCGGTACCGCCTGCAACCATATTGCGCGAGCATTCCATTCCGATCCCACCAACGACGTCTGCTATGTGCTGGGCATTTCTGACAATGGCGGTTCTTCGGTATGCTTCAAGTTGTGACATTGTTGCATCTTGTCTGCTTGACTCACAGAATAAAACAAAAGAGTGAGTTGCTACGTGTACTCGGAGGCCCGAGTATTGGCGACCTTCGATCACGGCTGACAAGATTGATTGATTTCGTCGAAGACGGCCAGTTGCCTCCTGAACGAACTGCAATAAGAGATCTGCTAAGCTACCGGTTACCTGCCGACGCTCCTGAGCAGGATATCAAGGAGGAGTGGACGTTGATTGTGGAAGGACGTCATCCGTATGTATCTTTTCTATTCATGAGCTCCGGGATCGGACGGTTGACGAAAAGGAACACTTCCTAATGCGATCAATATTATCATTAAATTAGTTTGTGGCAGCCTATTCCGAACGAGAAAAAGGAGGCCATCCGCGGATTCCTCACGAGCTTCCACTGCGAAGTTCTGAAACGGGCGCACAAGCGCTTTGACTTCCGAAACGGCAGCATTGGCAACTTCTTCTTGACCGGTGCGCGTCTGTTCTTTGGATCTCTGGAAGCAGCGCTATTTTTGTTCGCTGCTATCACGGGTATATCTCAGCGTGCGCTGGTCGTCCCCGTGATCAACACGAATCACACTGCAACCATTGCCGCCGAATTACAGAACGGCGAGACACTGTCCGGACAAAATGAAATATCCCATCCAGCACCTGTGCAACCGGGTTTCGCCGGAAGACGGCCACCCACGCCAGGCTGCCGCTGGACACTCCCCAACCCTATTGACGCTTTTTCGCACCTTGCCATCGACGACCAGGAGGACGACGACAATGACTCACCGCAAACCAATCGAAACCTCATCTTCTCCAAGCACGAAAATACCAAACTTGCATCCCCCATCCAGCGCATCTATTATATTAATCAGTACGGCCAGGAGGTCTTTCCCGTGCCCAACCCCAAAGTTATCAGCCACTTGTCATCCAAACAGACCCTCATCTACTCTATCGGCTCGCTCTATACCTCCATTGTCCCCAACCTCATCCTGCGTAATGTCGGCAATACCATCGCACACTCGTCCTCGCTCGTCCACAAAATTCTGCTCCTGAATGGTTCCAACGACCGTGAAACCTGCGATTTTACTGCTGTTGATTTCATTGATACAATCACTGCTGCCTTAAATCAAAGCAGGAAGATCGATGCTCGCCGCGCATTCTATCAAACCATCAACGAACCCCTACCTGTCGACCCGAATGGCCTCCTACTCGCACCGCATCGGCCCGTTCTCAGCACAAGCAGCTGTAGTAGCGCCAGCAGCAGTCTAACGACCAACACAACCTATCCGACCACCGAGGCTTCGTCAATATCTATATCGTCGCACCCCTGGGCTCACGGAAGCATGCCTGGCACTCCGACACACCACTACCCGCCTTTCCCTGACCATTCATTTGTCTCCAGCCCGCCCTCTTCATTTATCACCCATCTCATCTACCTCGATAACGGTCAAATCCCAGTCGACCTGCAGACCATTGAAAATTACGGCATCCGTTGCATCCAGATCCCTGGCATTTTATCTCCCGAGGGCGAACCGATATATGATGAAGCCATCTTGTCCCAGACGCTGTCTGAAATTACCTCTTCTTGATAAAAAGAAAAAAACCGGCATTTATGTAGGATGATGGGGAGTGAGGTTATCAGATGACGAAGGCTGAGGATATGAGGAAGACAATGGCGATGACAGGTCCAGATCCGAGTATTTCGGTAATGGGTGCACCGCGGAGACGTAAAGCGCCTGCGAGAGACGGGTCACTGCTTGCTCAGGCAGCTGCAATGAGGGGTCTGGGGGCCAATACGGCGGCGGCTCTTGAGGTTGCTGCTCAATACTCGTTGACGAGTTGTGGCGTGTGGGCGTGTAGAAATGATCAAACAGGCGTCGTTCGTGACGCTGAAACGCGCGCTCCAACATGGACTCTGTGCATGCTGTTTGAGCCGCCGCGGCCTGCATCTCTTGCTCCTGTTGTATCCTTCTTAATCGATTGCGCCGATGGATACCAAAAACATAACATCCAGCCACGATACAAAATATGAGCACAGAGAATACCACCTCAAAGGTGATAATCTACGCAGTAAATAAACCTTGGTGAATGCAACGCTCTTATTTGGCTGTTTACAACGGATGACCCGTAACTTACGAGGGCTGCCGAAGTCCCTCCCTGGCCACCGTCGCCACTAGTGTTATCGCTGACGTTGTTGATATCTGTGTTGCCGTCCGTAAATGCGCTATCGGAAGAAGATGAAGGAGGAGCAGGAGGGGGAGAACGGGGAGGAGATACAGACACAGGAACGGATGGCTCAAGTGAAGGAGGAATGGACTGTATATCTCTGATGAGCATACGAGTCAGCCGTCGCTGTTGTACAACAAAAAAGATCAACACATGCATAACCAACCGACTCCCTCGTCTCTCTTATTTATCGCCCTCTCCGCCATATGACAATGTGGCTGCAGCCCGCGAAGGATTAGGGGAAAACAAAAGAAGACCGTTGAAAACACACCTGCAGAAATCTACTTTCCCCTCGTCCCCCAGAAAAACTTCCAAGTCGTTCGGCGCTCCCCTCTTTCCTTTCTCTCTAGCTCCACTGGTTCCTCTTTCTCCTTGAATGCGGTACAGCTCACTTGGCATTACAATGTCACAGGCGAAAATTACAACGCCTTAAACGTCATCGTTTTGTCTCGCACGGGTTAAAGTCCTTAACTGTTTCACTGCCAAGGATGTCAAATCCGGTGCGAACACTCTTTTCGGAATGATTGACATTCTACTGAAAATCATTTGGCACAAACTTCAAGTCATCTTGGCAATTTTTACAAAAATATCATCGAAGATTGCCAATGATTCTGCCATTATTCTGCAAAAAGACTTGTAGATTGTATGAAGAAAATACATGAATAAAAAAACGGGTGTGTAGCTTCTTTGCCATCTGATGTCGCATTTTCGATCGTTGTATGGTGGATTTTACGTATTGGATGCGTTTATTGTTTTTCATCAACCAATGAGATGCAAGTTTTAGAAAATGCTTTATTCAACTTCGCAACGAGGAGGAAATCCTGCATTCTCGCTTTCAGTACGAAGCACAATGTTTGATACCAAAGGTCTTTTGATGATTGGGCTCCAAGTGAAAAAAGCGCCACGGTATATCCTGCACAATATACAATGATGTCGTTTTTTGCGTATGTCGTTGCCACTTGAACGAATTGTGTATTTACGATAGTCGCTGAAGTAAGTCATCGAATGTCAACAAGGCGAGTATTAATTGGTTTTGTTGTTTTAATTTTGCATTATACTGCATCATAATGGAAATGATCGAGCTAGCAACAGTAAGGAAACCTTACCAAGTGAAATCCGCAACAAAAATACCCGTGCAAGTATCCGCTTGTGGATTTTGCGTATGCTGTTGCTGCTCGAGCACTAGAAGCCTGGATGAATTCTATGATATTTATTATTACACTTCGAGGTCTGCTTACTTAATGGGTTACCTAAGTTCTCCGTTTTAACTGCGAAGGATATAGAAGTTTTTCACAGCTAATCTACATCTTTTCTTCGTTCGCGAACTGATTTGCACCGGATATCACCGTCTCTCATTTCACGTATGGATGCTGAAGTTCCTGTCGAAACCCTCTTGGCTCGCCTCGCTCTCTTGGAAGAGCAGATGGCTTCCAACGCCACCCCGACCGAGCGGATCGCTTCCCAGGCCGCTTTTGCAGCTGACCCGAACGTCACTGTTCATCACGCCTGCGCCGACTTCACCCCTCCCCCCGAGGTGTTGGCTGCCTTCCCTGGCATGGAAGAAGACTTCTGCCGAGCGAAGCTTGATGACACCAACCGTCGCAAGTTTCTATTCGACTGTCCCAAGAACTCGGTTCGGCAGTATGAGCCTCCCACGCTCAATCGTGTTCCCCATTTGGACGAAGCTGCTCGCAAAGCAGACCAGCAGCTTCGCGATGTACAGTATCGCCTCTCAGGCCTTACTCGCCCCCAGCCTTCGCAACTGGAATCGCGACGAGCTTCTGGCGCATTCCCAGTCGTTGGTCCGCAACTCATAGGCCCTCCTTGCTGATGTGGCCTCTTACATCACTGACCTGCGTGTGGCCGGTCTCCTTGGTGGCATCGATGCCCATCGCTCGGCCGAAAACCCCTTGGTCTCGACCGACGATTTCCTCGAGCAGCTTCGGCTTGCTCGGAGCGTTCAAGAAGTTGCCCAGCCCGTCCGCAAGCCCGCCAATGGCAAGCGCAAAGGGGCCCGACCCCAAAGGCGCTCCCAGGCTCCTCCCGCCGCCGCAGACCAATCATCTTCCAGCGGCTCCGCCGCCAATGAGCGCAGTCGGTGGGCGATTGTCTCGTTTTGCCGAGTCCTGGCACGCCCACTTCCCCAATCTCCCTGCCTTGGCTTCCTCCGCCATTCAGGAAGGTTTTCGGCTGTCTTTCTCTTCTCCGCCTCCGACCCGTCTTCTGCTCCAACCCATCACCACCTCGCACCTCGTTCCACCGGCAGATCGGCCCAGCATCGACGAAGCCGTCCAATCGATTCTGTCCAAACACGCCATCGAGCCCGTCTCCGCCTCTCACCACCACCCGTTTGGCTTCCTCTCCAGCATGTTTGTCGTCCCAAGAAGGATGGCGGACGGCGCCCGGTCCTCAATCTCAAGCCTCTCAATCAGTTCGTTCCTCCCCGCACGTCCGTTCAAAATGGAATCCATGACCACCATATGCCGGATGTTGCAGCCGGGAGACTTCCTCACGTCGATCGACTTGAAGGATGCGTTCCACCACGTTCCGGTGCATCCCTCGTCTCGGCGTTTTCTGCGCTTTCAGTGGCAGGGACGACTCTACCAATACCGCCTCCTCCCGTTTGGCCAGTCTCTGTCCCCGTGGGTCTTCACCAAGGTCCTCAAGCCTGTCCTCAAGCGGGCCCGTCGTCGGGGCACCCGACTGACAGCTTACTTGGACGACTTGTTGGTGATGGCACCTTCCCGCGCACGCAGTCCGTCCAACAAACCCAACTCGTGCTCAAGACGCTGGAGTCTCGCGGTTGGATCATCAACCATGCCAAGTCGTCTCTCACTCCCTCGCAACGCATCGAGCACCTGGGTCTCCGTTTGGACTCGACCTCCTTGTCAATCTCGGTTCCTGGCAAGAAAGTGCGCGCTATCCGTCGCCTCGCCCACCATCTCCTCTACCAGTCCTCGACCTCTTGGACGAAATTGACATCCTTTGTGGGCACCGCCCTAGCGACCCAGCTGGGCAACGCTCAAGCACGTTCCGGGCACGTCACCTCCTGCACCAGATCAATTCCTGGCGTCATCGACCCTCCGTCACGCTTATCACCCCTTCGATGAAGAGCGAGCTGACATGGTGGGTCCCCCAGATGCAACGCTGGAATGGGCGTCAAGTGATCCCGCCATCACCGACCCAACAGCTGTTCACGGATGCTTCCGACACCGGTTGGGGCATGGTCCTGGACCATCGCTTTCTGCACGACCACTGGCTCCCGTCCGAACGCCGCCTCCACATCAACATGAAGGATTTGCTTGTGGTTTGGAAGGCACTTCACTCCCGACGGGTTCCTTCGCCTCGCGATCGATGCCCCGAAGGAGAAACGCCAAGGTTCCCGCTACGTCCGTTCCATCACGTTCAACATGCACGCCGATCCGCTTCTCTGTCCTGTCCGCACATTCCGCACCTACCGCAAGGCTACTGGCTTCTCTCTCACTTCCTGCCCCATCCCGTTGTCGCCGGCCGTCGCATCACGCCTTTGTTCCGCATGGTCATCGACCATGACCGCCCTGTCACCGCCGATACGATCCGGGTCTACATCTGTGACGTTATGCGCCACATTGGCCGCGATCCACCCTCCCTCGCCGTCCCCAAGACTCGTGCTCTTGGCGCCACTTTGGCCGCTCAGGCTGGTACCCCCATCGCCGACATCGTCGCCCGTGGGGCCTGGTCATCTCAAGACATGTTCGACCATTTATACCGCATTTCGTCTGCGACGCACACCGATCTTACCAGTTCCACTCTGGATGACACGTTAAGTAAGCAGACCTCGAAGTGTAATATCATGTGACGTCCTCCACCGTTTGTTAAAGCGCGCTGGATGCCGGTTATGTCAAAGCAATGATTACTGTTCATATCGTTGGTAAGTTCATATTGTACAACTCTTCACGCAATTTAAAGTCGTTGCTTTTTGTAGGAACACTGTATTTTTTTACTTGTTTACGCTGGAAGAGGATTTTATGTCGTGTTCGAATTGGGTCACATGGATGCTCCCTCAACTTACCCTGAGTTGACACGCCTTGCCATGAACATGGATTTGTAAAAGCAAATATCGATTACGTACCGAAAACATTGTGTCAGACGATCTAAAGACGATTTAATTACTGGCCGCAAGCGACCTTCGTTGGTTGAGGAGCTGTTGAATGAAATATTAAACCCTGGCAAGCCCACGAAAAAGAAAACGAAAACAGCACTTCAATTTTATTAGTTTACCTGTTTTAACTAATGTTAACCTCATATTTAGTAAATTATTAAAATAAAACATTTTATCCTTCTTGCCTACATTTTAACAATGGTTTGCGAAAGCGTTGCAAAAAAGCAAGGTACATAGCAATACACAACTGTTGTATGCATATGTAGTGTATGATTGTGCTTCTGTAACCCAGACCCGATGATACCTTCCCTTTTGTCGAATGCAAAACAATATGCCCGTGTCAACTGGTTAACTTATTGACACGACAATACACGTTGGGGAGATCTTCCATATAACCTTAGTCACGGCTCTAATCCCCAGTATTTCAGATAGCGGTAATGGGTTGCGCCAGATTAAAAAAACAGAGAACCAGCGATTCCCTGCCTTTTATTCGGTGCACTTACTATGTCACTTGTATCAAGGATATTGACTTCCCTTGTGGTCCCAAAAAATTTGAATTCTATTGAAGCGTGCATACCTGTATCAAATGGTGGGTTTCGCGTCAAAAATTACAGAAATGTATAAAAAATAAATGCATGAATTATTTTATATCATGGTCCAGGCAGGAGAACATTGATAATGATGTATTAAATGCAGTCAACTACTGGGATGACATACCCAGTCAAATACGTTTCTCTTGTGTGCGCCACCGACTACGACACTGTCATCGTATTTTAGATATATCTCAGGCAAACGGACCGAAGTAACGAGTAGGTCTGGTAAATGGGTCTAAGACCACCATGATGATATGATATGCACTGCCATATATTATCGCCTATAAGCCAATGGAAATAATCGAATGAAGGAGGGTATTCCATTTCTTCTGACCGATTTCATCCAAAAATCGCAGAGTTGTATGTCTGTATCGACATTAGATGTTCGTTTCAGAAATGAAGGGGAACTTTATATGATAAAATAATGCAAAAACGATGAATGCATGGTATATTATATTTACATAACTATGAAATGAGTCCAGGCTTTACTAGTTGTTGGGTGGGATGTTCTCTTCATCGGCGGACATACGATCTTCCATATCGCCGGGTGCAGGTGGCTGTCCCGCATCCAACGCGGTTGCTCCATTTTGGAGCGTTTGTCCGGAGGATCTCTGCTCTGGTTCGACGAGAGAGATTGTATTGACCATGTCGCGGGTTGTCTGGCTGATACCGGCTAGCTCATCGTCACTAGGATCATCGCTTATGGCAGCATTTGCTTCTGCCTGGCGTCGTATTATTTCTCTCTCCTCCGCGTCGATTGTAAATTCCTGATAATCGCCTTCGAGAAAAAAGGCGCGATTCATGTCGTCTTCTGAAAGGTTGCCCTCGTTGTAGTTATCCATGGAAGATGCTGCCGCTAATCTGAAGTTGCCTTCATCATCAACGTACGACCTTTGCTGGCGCCGGTCAAGTGAAAAAAAATCTTCGTCTCCGTCTTCGTCTTCGTCTTCGGTTTCATATTCGGTTTCATCTTCATCTCCGTCTATTATCTCTTCCTCTCTTGGGCTTATATCCGTGAAACTTGTGTTGGTGGTATTCCAATGTGCGTTATTGAGCTGGTTTGGATTCTCGTGATGGGAGGCGTCATTGAATGCATCGTTGATAGACACGACCATGTCGTTTAAGTCGTCGTTGGTGGGATCGTATTCATCATCCGTCGAGACGTTCTCTCGAATGTTACTGCTGTCAGATACAGGTATGACAGGTGGAGCAGGTCCGGGAGAGGGCAGTCGCGTTGGCTCGATGGTACTTGTATGAGTGCTGGTGCTATCGTCACTGTCGCTTTCTCCACTCGAGCCTGAGCCTGAGCCTGAACTGCCACTCGAGCTACCGCCTGAGCTGGATCCTGAACTGCCACTCGAGCTAGAGCCTGAGCTGGAACCCGAACTTGCACTTGAACTTGAACCGGTACTTGTGCTTGAACTTCTTCTGTTTCGCTGATCAAAGTGGTTTGTATCCCACGGAGCTAAGATACTGCTCTGATCAGCCAAAAAAGAATCAGGAACAACGAGTTCTTGAAATGCATGATTGTTTAGATTGCCAGGTTCTTCAGTAGCATCAGCATGATCGAGTGACATGACCACAGAAGAAGCCACTGCGACGTGCCTGGTGCGGGCACGAAAATTAAAATAAATTCACTTGCTCTTTTCACGCAGAGAAACTCGTCCATGGCGCGCATCAATAAACTGTATACTTTTGCTGCTCTCTGTGCTGGCATGGCTACAGGCAGTACTCTTGTTAACAAGGTAAGCGGCTCACTAGAGTATGCGTCTCTGATCACTAATTTATCATGATGAACAGATCATGAAACCAGACATGGTATGAATTCCTCCTCTTGTCGGTGAAATTCTTTTATTTATCTAGTTTCTTGCAGACGATTCCCCAGCCCCAGGTCCAGAAGAAAGCCCAGCAGGACAAACAAGACAAAGAATAATACGATACATACTTTACCGTACTTCTGGCTGAATATCTCTTGATCGGTACATATATATATTGACGCGTGGGGATAGCAAATACTGCACGAGTGACCAATGTGTCAATGTGCAGTATATCTTTGTTGTCACAGGTCCCTATATGTAGTGCATACCTCGGCAGCGTTATGCATTTGCCAGCGGTCTCCGTCTCCTACAATACTCATAATTCATGCAGATCATTCTCTCGACAGAGCTGGCATCATAGTTAGTGAAAGGTAATAGCATAGGGATCAGGTCGGGCCTATAGCGGGCAAGGATACGAGTGTGGTCCTGCTCCCCCACTATGCATAATGCAATCTTAGCGTGCAAATACCCTGTGCAAAGAAGAGAAACCACCAATGCCGCTTCTCAACTCGATAAGAATTCCCGTCTTCCTATGCATTAACACGTAGTATAGTACATACAGCAGCAAACGGATTCGGCTGCTTTATATGACGAAGATGTCTCACAGTATGAGCAGGAGCATGGCCGCTACCGTGTGTATGATATAATTTATGCAATGAGGTTTGCAACGCCACGTCGCCTCGACTGTTGGATTTTGTGTGCTCTGGCTAGTGTGCGTGTGTGATTACTGCATGCAAACTGTAATACGCTTAAGACGTAGATGACCTGACCGACTACCAATGGGATATGTATCACTGGTGAGCAAAACAAACCGTGTGTGCTACGTACCACCGTCTATCGAATATATATGAAAATAAAATGTTTGTCTTTATCGGCCGCAATAGTGAAGTTGTATTGTAGCATATGCACGGCCCGCGTTCCATGGTCAAGCGAATGACAGAAAGAATACAAGGTATCCATGTATATGCCAGGAGACACAGCGACAGATGACTGGAAAGGATGCTTGTATGACCTTCTTTGTCAGTCCACAATAATAAATTAATGCTAAGCAACTCCAACCTAATATTAGTATTTAGCTCGCATGCATCTCCGCGCCAAAATTGCAGTCGTAAAGGGTATCATCGACACATGCCAAAAAGACGACGTGGGAACTATCAGCATCTCTAGCCTTGTATCTTTAATACCCTCTAATAACAATCCATCCCAGTCCTCTCCTTTCCGTTCTCTCTCTGAGTCTTTGTTTTGAATAATGTCGACTGCTGCCACTGCCAAGCCTCAGCGCGGTGGCTCTTTGCCCGGTATCCGTGCGCTTGCTCGCTTAGGAAAAGGGGTTGGAGCATCGGCATCGTCTGAGGATGAAGAAGATGCTCAGCTCCTGGAGGACATGACGTGCGTTCGGCATTCCCTCGACCTGTTCCTAGATTCGCGTATACCCGAGTCTGAGGCGATCCTCAAACCCGAACTCGTCAAGACCCGACTCTATTATGCGCTCGGTTATGCTGTACTCCTGTGCCTGAAAAGTACAATGACGTTCGACCATGCCGACGTTGAGGCGGCCGTCGCAGCCCTGAAGCATACGATCCATCTCGCCGACGATATCCGCAAAAAAAGTGGCAATGGCTGGTTGATTGATAATATTCGTACACTCGCTACGGGGGGCCGTGTCAGCGTCAGCCAAATCAAAAGCATGAAGCGATCCGATCGCCACGCTGTAAGCCCATGAGCCTAATTCTTATTAGGAAGACGGTATACTAAACTTTCTTGTATCTAGGAGCTCATCCATGCGGAAGCGCACATGATGAAGGCCGGCCTTTGCATCGTGCACGACGAGAGTTTTGTTTCTTTCATTCGTGAAGGCCTGAACGTCCGGAACAGTTATGGCACTTATACCGCCCTCGAGAAGTTCGTCGTCTTCATCCAAGAAGAAGCTGCAGCGGGTCGCGATGTGAGCGAGTACAAGCTCGATGATCACTTTACGTCGGGCGTCCTCTTTGGTATGGGCTGCTTCAAGGTCATGCTCTCTCTCCTTCCGACAGCCGTCCTCCGCCTCGTCGAGTTTATTGGCTTCCATGGTGATCGTGAAGCTGGTATGCATTTGCTCGAGTCGAGCGGTGGATGGGACGAGTACCGCAAAACAGGCGTGCTACCCCCGCGCCAAGGCCCTGAAGAAGGTTGCCGTCGCCAGTTTTGCGATATTTTCTTGATTGCCTATCACATTGTCCTTTCCAAGCTGCTCCCTGTCCCGGACGCGGACGATGACTTTGGTGGCAAAGTTTTGGCATACAATCTGCAGCTTTACCCGAACGGCACCTTCTTCCTGTATTTCTCGGGTCGCCAAAAGTTTAGTCAGACGAAGCTGGAGGAAGCCGACGGACAGTACATCAAGTCGATTCAGTCTCAAAAGGATTGGTCGCAGTTGCATCACATGTGTTTCTGGGAGCGCGGTCTTATTGCGCTTCTCCGGTGCGATTGGCCCACAGCCGCCGAGATGCACGAAACCCTCTATCGTGACAGCAATTGGTCCAAATGTGTCTATGCTTACCTGAACGGCCTCTCCTTTTACATGGTGGCTCTACACGAGCAAGATTCCAAGAAGCGACAGCGGCTGATGACCCAGGCAGCCTATTTGATGAAGAAGGTTCCCGGACTGAAACAAAAGATTGCTGGCAAATCTATTCCCTTGGAGGTAAAGACAACATCAGAAGTCGCGCATGATGTACTGATGCCATCATTTTCAGAAATATGTGGCACGCAAGGCGCGCAAGTTTATCGAGCAGGACAATCGACTCTTTTTGGGTGATCTCGAAATCTTGAATGCGTTTGGCGCGGCCGAATACTGTCCGCTTGACCAAACACGCACCAACATTGAGCGTATCAACGCAGAAGTGAAGGCGCTGGACACCTTTGCAGCCAACTACGCGGACGACCTCTGTCTTGGTCACTATTTGCGTGCCATGTCAGCCCGTCTCGTCTTTGAAAAGACCAGTGATGCTAAAGAAAAAGAGGCGATGCGCACGATGCATCGCGAGTCAGTGAAGACGGTGTTCGACTACGCCAAGGATGTGCGTCTGGACCACTATATTTACTACTTCACACGTTATGAGAATGCTCGTATGCTGATTCTCGACAGCAACTTTACCGCAGCTGAATCGGAGGTGGGTGTCATCCTCCGTGCAAACGAGAAAGGCGCATACAATGTAGGCGCGACTTCCAAGGCCAAGAACAAGTACAGTCTCGAAAGCCTTCTACTGTTCAAGTGCCACAGCTGCCAACTCGAGATCCAGCACAAGCGCAACTTGCAAGGCGATGACGATGATGCGGACTCGTTTGCCTCAGCGTCGTCCTCTCTTTAATTTTAGCACGTATTTTCTCTTGATTTTTGTTCGCCCGAAATGAATATGTCGCGATAATTATGCTAATGCGATCATGTGGAGGGAGACGCGGGCGAATTCTGAGGTGATACAAGACAAAAAAAAAAGGGGGGGGGGGGGGAGACTCAAGAAAGCACGAGACAAAGCGTGCAGTGTGAGCAGTTTTTGACAGTTGACAACGAGGTTTTGCTGCGAGTGACTCGATGACTTTGACGTGATGGACTACTTTGCAAAGTTCAAGAAGAGGATCGTGCCTCCCAAGGCACCCCCCACCACCGCCATGCAGCTGGCCCGATTCCACAAGTGCTGGGATTATGTCCACGTACGTATGCGCACCCAATACGATTAGATTTCCAAGTCAAGATCATGCTGACTCTGGTGAGGTACTCTACAGAACATCTTTGTGGTGGAAGATCGCAAGCCAAATATGCATGTCCAGCAGACGGAGATCCCCGAGCGTTTGCGCGAGATGATGGACATGCTCGTCGATGAAGAGGCGCGTCAAGAGGACAACACGACCGGTGTATGCATGGAGTACTTTTTAAAGAATGGCGTGCTCCAGTACCTCGTCAACGTGTCCGAGAAAGCAGACTACCCGGTCGGTATTCGAGGCGAAGCGATCAGGACCATTGCGAATATGGTGGACTTGCTTGACGATCGGTTCCTGGTCCACAACGCAGTGCATAAGCCGACTATTAAGCTCCTGCGCTTCTGCGTTCTCGACGACCGTCAGAACGACATTTACCACGAAGACTTAGTCGACCTCATGTACATCATTTGCTCGAAGATCCACGGTTTCCCAGCCCTCCTGAATATTTTTTTCCATGACAAGCAATGGCTGACCACGCCCCAGAAGACCACGCACGCAGACATTAACAAGCGTCTCAGCACCTCCTCCGAGCGCCTGACGACATCATCATTTGAGAAACCCGAGTACGAGTTTCTGCTCTTTACCTATTTGCTGCGTTTTGTGCATCGGGAAGGACGTGCGGGCGACTATGCACGGACAGGACTCTTGTTCCTGATGGAGATGGCCAATCATCAGCTGGGCGACTTTATCCTCGAGTCCGACTTTGCGACAATCATGGCTGCCGGCTTGGGTGCCCTCTACTCGCAATTGCCGCGCAAGCTCATCATCAAGGACGAGTCCCAAATCAATGCCAGTCAGGTATCCTATTTGCTTGGTCAAGACCTCGACCCGCGCGCCATGCCTTCGGGGATGGGTGTGCAAATGTCTAGCTCCCCCGATTTCAAGTACCAGCTCGACTCGTTCCTCAAGCTCTTTGAATTCTGCCAGGATGTGCTCATGCGGTGCCCTAATGTCGAGATATCCGTCCGCCTCTTGCAAAGCATCCGCACCATCTTTTTAGAGAACATTCTGTACCCCTCCATCCTTGAGTGTTCGGACCTGGATGGCTCGTCTGTGGCCGTCACCAGCTACATTGATTTAATCCTGCAAACTCTTCAGCAAGACGAGCTGTCCAAGCTCATTGTCGGTTTCTTGATGGATGAAGACGACGACGCTTACAGTGGATCTATCAATGGTGTTGAGGTTGAAAGCAACTCGTATTTTACAGCCAGCGGCGAACGCTTCACCCTCAAGGATCTCATATTCAGTCGCCTCTCGTCCACCTCCCAGTCCACAGTCATTGCCACGCTGAAGCTTCTCCGCACCCTTATCAGCCGCCATTGCCGCTATGCGCTTAAGCTCTTGACAGTGGTACCCGAAGAGAGACGCACCCCAGATACCAGCTCTTCGCTGATCATATCCCACCATATCCGAGAAATTGAGCTTTACTTTTCATTAATCGCCGCAGTGGACGGTCCACACGCGGAGGACGTGCTCTCATCAGGTTACGAGGAGTATCTGCAAGACATAGAGGCTTTCATCGACGCCGATAGCTGCTATCAACACTCGCAGAATGTGCGTGCACCCAAGGCCGAACAGACCTCTAAAAGCGAAAGACGGAGAAGTTTCAAATATGGACAGCGAATGGAAGTTGCACCAGCGCCGACGCGGGACGCCAGCGCTGAAACACACCCGCATGGGCATCCTCTGGTAAAGCAGCGCATCCGACCTACGGATCCCCTCTTACAAATCCTTCTCGGCCTTCTCAGCCATTTTTTCGCACAATCCTCTGAGCTCAACATGGCCTTGACCGGTGTGCTCTCTGCCTTGGCAGTCTGTCCCTTTCGCAGCTTGGAAGGCTGGCTGGGGTTCAGCGAGAACGACCGCACCAACCCCGATGATATCCTCATCCTGGACGACGTATCGCCTTCCGTATCACAGAGTCCGTCTGACCGCATCCGACCGGACGATATCCTGGCTCAGTTTGACAGCATCAAAGTAGACGAGGATGCAGACGACGATGACAGGTCGGTGGATTATGGCGTAGTCCGCAACTCGGCCAAGACAACACCTCGCGTTCAGTTCAAATCCTTCCCACCATTCTTTACACTGTTTCGCACCCTGACAAAACAAGTCGACTATTATCGCTCGGAGGTGGACAACTTCGATCAGCTGCTGGAGGAACGACGCGCAGGCTTAATGATAGACCACGTGGAAAAGATACCCCCGCCTACGAATGGAGTCAATGGTAAGTCGGTCGACACCTCACCTGCGCCCGGTCCGCGTAAACCACCAGCAGTGCCCGCCAAATCAATCTCGTCGACTACTGCGGCTGCAGTGGCCGCCGCGGCAGGATCTATTATGGCGCCGCTGCAGCAGCCTACGGCCCAGCCGAGCCCTGGCCAAATGGTAAATGATGTTGCGAGCCCGAATCCGATACTGGACAACCCGCTCTCACCTTTGGCCGTCCATGCACGTACGACACAGAGCACCCGTATTCAGCCCCTGTTTCCATCCAACTTTGTCAGTGAGCAGGAAGAGCCCATCATGGACCTTGATCGGGAAGACGAGGACACATTTGCCCCTAAAACGAACCCTTCCACACGCCGGCTGGACAAGTCGACGGAGATCACGCTATCCATGCTGCTTAACAACGTGGTCATTCTCGAGGAAGCCATCAAGGAACTCGTGGCAATTATGCAGGTCCGGCGAAGTCTAGGCATTGATCAAGTGCAATACCTCTAGATCTATTTTTTTTTCGGGTTTTCTGGCCGGAGGGATATAATTCAACGTTTTTCCCCGTAACTTAAGCCTGTTTCATCTCAGCTACGGAAGGGTGTCGCTGGGAGAGGCGAGTACAGTCGCTTCTTCTCCATGGAGAACGGCCACTGCTGATATAACATGTATCTACTTATGAGAGGAAAACGTACTGCATATTCGCATAACAGAACGCTCAATACACTGGGTTGGTTTATAACTGGTACTCTACTTTGTTCTGGTTGTTTCTGCCTCTTAGAATTCTGTAATACATACACTGTGACGGGATGGCAGTACTTCAGTCAGTTGTTACAGGTATATTTTCATTTAGTTAGCACTTACAATACGCGCTGCAGAGTTCCGTCTCGCTAAATCCCGCCTCGGGGTGGATGTTATTTTGCCAGGAGAAATCACTGAGCTCATATTCTGCCGGTTCAGCGCAAACGACAAGAATTGGAAATTTCGGTCGGACAAAATTCGGGCCGAACAGAAAAAGCTGGGGTCAAAAGTGCGCGCATCGCCGGGCTCTCGTAGAACGAGAAAGAGAGCAAAAAAACTATAAATGATCGGCACGGTAAGAGACAAAGAGCGATACAACCTTTGTATTCTTTATTACTTTTGATGGCACCTCTCAAAGTCATTGGAGCCGGTTTCGGTCGCACAGGCACAAACAGCCTGAAGGAAGCACTGAACATCCTCGGGTAAAACACGATTCGCCTTATGGCGCAATACGACGCAATTTGCTCATTTGGTGAACCATGCATCATAGATACACCACGCACCACATGGAGACGTTGTTGACCAACCCCGACGCAAAGCCAGAGCTCTTCACTGAAGCCCACCTCCATCCCGAGAAGGCTGACTTTGATAGAATCTATGAGGGCTTTGACGCTGCTGTCGACTGGCCCACCGCTGCTTTTTACGAAACCTTGATGAAGAAATATCCAGATGCGAAGGTCATTCTTTCTGTGCGTGATGCCGAGGGTTGGTTCAAGTCAGCTTCAAACACTATCTTTGCCAACGTGAACTTGGACCTGCCTGAAGGCGTTCCCGAACACCGTAAACGTGCAATTGAAATGGCGAAAACAGGCAAGGCAAAGAAATCAAGGGGGAAAGTGACACGATACTGACTTTCATTTTTTGTATGCTTTCAGTCGTGTGCAATGGATATTTCAATGGCGTCGAAAGCATTAAAGACAAGGACTACATGGTGAAGAAATTCAATGAAAACACGGAAGAAGTCAAACGAAAGGTTCCTGCCGACCGACTCCTTGTTTTCGAGGTGGGCGAAGGATGGGACCGCCTCTGTGAGTTCCTTGGCAAGCCCATTCCTGATGTTCCGTACCCCAACACCAACAGCACCAAAAATTTCATCGGCAGAAGATTGTTCACGGAGAAGGACAACGAGAAGCTGCAGGATCAACAATAATTAGACTTTGCTTCACAGAATACATCCATCGAAGTTCGATTGTACCTATAAAACATTCGGCTGGTATCCAAACATACCAGACGTGATATCAACGGATCTTACTTTCTACATATCGTCATCCTTCTTCCGTACGCGCTTCTGATCATTCTTCCATTTTATTTGGTCTTGCATCTTCCTCTTCCTCTTCTACTTTCCTCTTCTGTTTTTGGTTATTGTAACTTAACGCGCCGTTACAGCAAAATGATCCCGTGTTGTAACATCCTCACCATTTTACTCCTGTGGATCAGTGCCGTATTTGGATCCCCGGCGCCACGAGCCGAAACCAGTAGACCGGTAACCAGCTCAATGCCCTACATGATAGTCCGAGGTTGATCTGCATATTTATCGGATCATATATAGAATGACATCAATGCTGTTTTTTATTGGGGTCAGGGCGATACACACGAGAAGTCACTGGACTACTATTGCAAAAAAGAAGGCGTCACTATGGTCGTCTTGTCCTTCATTGCCGACTATACAGGCGGCCACAAAAAATCACCCGTTCTCAACTTGTCCAACAAATGTGACGACGTAGAAAATTGCCCTGATGTGGCACGCGATATTCAGTTTTGCCAGGATAAGGGCATTAAAATACTCATATCAATGGGCGGTGCGGCCGGAGCCTACCACACTCAGAAGTGGGAGCCGGACCTCTTGGCTTGGTGGATGTGGAACAAGTTCCTCGGTGGCCAGGACAAGACACTCTCTCGTCCATTTGGCGACGTTATCCTGGATGGCATTGATTTCGATCCAGAAGGTACATATTTTCACATTCTCTTCTACTTATTAACCTACCCTGTAGCGTCTGACCCTTCCGGCTACGACCGTCTAATCCACATTTTACGTACTTTGTTCAAGACGCAATACCCTGTGCGCAGCTATCTCATCACAGCCGCGCCACAATGCCCCGATCTGGAGGACTACAAAGACAACGCCATGCATACCATCCTTTACCCTTCGTCTAAATACGATGCATATCCCGATATGGTGTTTGTCCAGTTCTACAACAACTATTGCTCAGCCTCCAAGTTTGGCACAAGCTCGTTCAACTATGATGAGTGGGACCAGTGGGCCAATGCAAACTCACGCAAGAGCAAAGTCCTCCTCGGTCTGATTGGCAAAGAAAACCACGAAGACACAGGCTATGTAAAATATGAAAAGCTTACAGCCATTCTCGACGCTGTGAGCAGCAAATCATCCTTTGGTGGTGTGATGATGTGGGACGCCAGTCTTGCGTTCAATAATCCCGTTTCAGCGCTGAATGGTGAACAATATGGTGCTGCTGCGGCTGCCTACCTGGCACGGTCAAGCCTCAACCGTTATTTCAGTCTCAAGGGGCAAAATCCACTGCTATCTGAGATAAAGCTTCAAAATGAAGACCAGCAACAAGGAGGTTATCACGGTCTGGCGCATTTAACGCCAGTTTCAAGTCAGCTCATGCCCGTGCCATGCTCGGGCCAGGCTTTTGTTTTGCTCCAGTCAGTGACATGTAGTCGACTGGCCCAGAACCTAGGCTACGATACGAATCTTATGGACGCTCACCTGCGAGATACTGTCGGCATCGACCCGGCTCAACCGCTCGTGACAGGCGCTGGCCTCTGCTTTGAAGCGGTTGAGAATACTATTGTTCTCCGATATGCATACAATGACACGTTGCTGCTGACTGACATGGCCGATCACCATTACTTCGATTATATATAGCTACTCCAGTACAGCATAATCATGGTTATCGTTATGAAAAAGAAAATATAAGCCATCATCTATTTATTCCTACCGAATCTGCCGATTACGCCCTGTTTGTACGTTGTTTGTTAGAGCAGGGAAAAAAGGTGGACGTCGCACGGAACTAACACTGGGGAGGGGTCGGGGGGTGGGAAGGCAATCAAAAGGATCAATCGCAGAAGTCGGATTGTCCTGAGAGTAGAGTGGATATGTATAAGAAATGCACGATCAAGAAAAAGCCGTGCAGATGTGGATGGGCACAAAGAGTGGATATATGTGTAAAGATATGCATAGGTCGCATCATGTACTGCACCAGAAAAACGTATACTGCTGGCGTTAGAACCCACCTAAAAAACTTGTTCCTCCGCCCCTCTCGAGCTGGTGAGAAAGTGTGCACTGCCCCCCCCCCTCCTCCCGGCTTTCAACCCTTTCCCCTCTTTACTCCCTTATTCGCATACCTTCTTTTCTTTTCCTTAACCCACTCCTCTCTCAACGCGAAAGCAATGTTTCTCTTCAAGAAGAAAAAGAAGAACCCGTCAACGACTACCAGTGGTAGTCGGCGCTCCATCGAGAACATTCTCACCTCTGCCAAAGAACAACACCAGGGCAAGAAAAAGTCTAATCCACGTTCGCCTGCAACTCGCTTGCTCAGTGAGCGCATTTTGGCGGCTGTGGTAGACAAGACCAATATTACGGCTTCATCGATCATATCGCATACGTCTGAAGACAACGGTGAAGAAGAGCATCAACGGGCTCACCTTACTGCTGACGGGCAACGGGAACATGACAAGTAAAGACCAACGTCTGTGTGGCATTGACAAAACTTTAACCAAAGTCTATCCAATTTCCAAAGCGACAGGCTGTCTGAAGCACAGACATCTGAACCCGAGCACACAGAGGCCCAAAAAATAACTTGTCATGAGAGCGAATCGTCCATCAAACTGCCCGCGGCAACACGCAAAGAGGGCGAGATGGCGTTGCCCACGAACAATGATAGTGAACCCGTCAGCAATAATAGCACAGAGCCTATGGCACCCACGCTGAGCGACTCGGCCCACAGCACAACAGCAGTTTTGGAGCCGGAAGCAGCAGCAAAAGCACCCAAAACACCACATGACTCGGGGCTCGCTCCGGGTGACCAACCTCGGTTGGAGGAGAAACGAGAAACAGGGCCAGACACCGAGCCAAACCCGGATAATCCGGCCCCTTCGGACCCTACCTCTCCTGAATCGGTTGAGCCGTTGAATGGAGCCAACCAGAAGAACAAAAATGGAGGCGAGCCCGCGCACCAGCTCAGCAAAGAAGCGAAAGAGGCGGTCAGTAGTAGCTCGATGACCAGTAGTAGCCGAAGCAGCAGCAAAAGCAGTTTAAAGACAGACAGCGAAACGGAACGGGGTGCATGCAAGATTTCGGAAAAAAGACAGAAAAAGCGGCACTCGTCGAGCATCCCTCGCATGCATCCCCCTCTGCCATCGAGCACAGCCGCCGCTACCGTTACGACGACTCCTGCGGCCAGCCGTTCACCTACACCGCCAGCTAAAGCCTTGAAGAAAGCAGCGCGGCTGTCACACGACAGCAGTCGAAGCAGCAGCAGTAGTGGCGGAAGTGCCATCAGCAACAACAGCTCGAACAATGGCGATAATAACAACAACAACAATAGCAATAATAATAATAATAATAATACGACGATAATGATGACGATGACGAGCACGAACCGGAGCCAGCTTCCAGTATCACAAACACGTATCACTAAGCCGAATCCTTTGATGAATGCTACAGACAGCAAACCGAGCACCGTCAAATCAAAAAACCCAAACAAAGCTGCACCCACAGCGCAAACAGGGCGGCCCAATAGGGTAGCTGACCAAGGCAAATCAACAGCCCCAAATGGCCTGTACGGACGTACGGCGGTAGTGACCCGACATGCGGCACCAGGCACAAGCAAACTTCCGGTGCGTCAGCGTATCACCACATAAACAGGACTTTACGTCTAGCATATGAATAAAGTGTTCATACTAGTTTGTTGTATGCCTACCGACCCCGTATCGAAAACATATTGTTAGAATGAATAGAGACTGACGTGGTTTCAAGCCCAGAAAGGAGCGTCATGCGCGTCAGGCGGGACAGAACTTGCGTGTCATATCTTGCCATTAACGAAACTCTTTCTAGCTCTCTTCCCGATCGACTTGCCCCTTCATTAAAGCCATGGTAAGCAGCTCTCAGCCTGTGATGAGTATGAATAACATGCTCAAGCGGCTTCCTGCTTAGTTCAACGACGATTTTGACGAAGGCAATCCCTTCACGCCTAATTACTTCGGCTCCATGGGCGGCCACGGCGGCCTGCCTGGCTTCGTCAACCCCAACAGAGGCTTTTCAGAAATGTACCGCTGCTACCCGATCGCCATGATGCAGAATGGCAGCGACCGAGAAAATGTCAATTACGGAGGAAAAAGTAGGTGGCCTTACTCTTCTTGCGTGCGTGCGTGCGTGCGTGCGTGCGTGTGTGTGTGTGTGTGTGTGTGTGTGTGTGTGTGTGTGTGTGTGCTGCTGATGATTAACACGCACGATCGTCTGTTGTTTCTAGTTATTCTGCCTCAGTCGGCGCTGGAGAAGCTTTGTAAGTTGAAAGAAGACAGCATGCAACAGACGTCTGACGAAGCGTTGACAACCACCAGCACAACTGAATATATCCTACCCGATGCTGTTTCGTCTCATCAACGCTGGACAAAACAAGCACAGTCATGCGGGCGTCCTCGAATTCGTGGCAGAGGAAGGCCGTGCCTATCTGCCGCAATGGGTAAGGCAGCCTATTCACGCTACAGTGAGACCGTGGGCTTACTTATCCTATGTATCAGATGATGGAGACTCTATCGTTGGAGCCAGGCGACCTCGTTGAAGTCAAAAATACCACCTTAGCTTTGGGCTCCTTTGTCAAGCTCCAACCTCAGTCTACCGACTTCCTCGACATTAGCGATCCAAAGGCAGTGTAAGTGACATGGGCGTGCTGTATTCGTGTTAGATTTTCTCATCCTGAGACAGACTCGAAAACGCACTTCGCAACTTTTCAACCTTGACCCTGGGTGATGTGATCCAGATCAACTACAACAACAAGGTCTTTGCTATCAAAGTCCTGGATGTCAAACCCAACTTTGAAGAACACTCGGGTATTTCCATCGTAGAGACCGATCTCGAAGTGGATTTTGCACCACCCGTGGGCTACGTCGAACCCTCTGTCAAGCGATCCACACCTACACCGTCCATGAAAAGCCAGATGCTGAACGATGAGAAGCTGGAGCCCAAGAAGACGGCTTTCTCAGCTTTTGGTGGATCGGGTCAATCACTGCGGAGCAAGGGAAAAGAGTAAGTACGCACACATACACGGTGTGCACATACGACAGGAGTTGAGCTCACCTAGATGTGTAGGCCTGCCAAAACAGTTACGCCTAGTGGAGACGATACAGCAGCCATGGACACAGACGACCTCCAACTGGATCCCAACGATGACGGTCCGCTGAATCTCCCTTTTGGCCAGCTCTTCTTTGGCTTTCCTGTGGTCTTGCCCAAACACCCGGAAGACCAGGAAGAGAAGGCCGAGCATGTTTTCCAGGGTCAAGGGCAAACCTTGCGAGGCAAAAAGTCCAGCAAAAACGCAGACAACCGGTCTGCTAGATAGACAAATGAACTTGCTCACCCGCTTTCTTGTTTCTTTCTTGTTGCATACCTTTCACCCACCCCCTCCTTTATGCTGCTACGTACATAGCCTTGCTCTTTTTCGACCATCCACCTCCTACTACAGTGTACACACATTCAGCTCTTGAAATTCGCACTTTGTCCAATCACGCCACAGTTTGCGTTCCCTTTTCCATTTTCGGTTCCTGTCAACCAAAGCAATACTGTAGTAATGGCCTCTCTTGCACGCCACGGGCTCCGGGTCATTGCATCGTCAGCATGCTTGCCGACAAGAAGATTGACGGCGTGCCTGGCGCTTGCCCGACCCCGACCCGCACAGCAGCGAACCTTTCGAAATACCTGCATTGTTAGAAACACCATTGAGCCCGTGCAAACAGCTACAGCGAAAACAGTGATTGCGGTACCATGGCGACCAGTATCATTCTATGTCCTCAAACCGCTTTCGGAGACGAGAGTGTATCAATTACAAAAAACGATCCAGCAACGATTGGAAGCGTTTGGGGTGGTAGGAAGGATTTACCTTGCCCCGGAGAGTGGGGTGGGCGGTATCAATTGTCAAATGGCTGTGCCTGTCCCCGTGCTGCCTCAGGTCAAGGCTTTTTCGACTCTCTCTCCTTTGGTCGTATCGCGTACACCGAAGGTCTGCATGACTCTACTCTCCCCATATTCAACAAGTTGAGAGTCCTCGTCAAGAAAAATGTATGTGGCGCCCCACCCGAAACAAGCCTATGCTCACACCCGTTTCCTGCTTAGCTCGTTGCCACCTGTGAGCAGCTCAATGCCCATGAAATACGCTCCGCTCCCAACGACGTACATCTCGACCCCGAGACATGGCACCGCGAACTGAGCGAAAAGGGCTCTAAAGCTCTTGTTATCGATATGAGGAATCATTATGAATAGTAAGAGCAAGAGAGAGGCCTGCCACTGCGTCTATATGTCTGAAGCACATTAGCAACATAGGGCGTTTCGAGAATGCCGTCAAAATGGATGTCGACACTTTCCGAGAGGGGCTCCCAGAGTTGGAACGCCTTGTCGAGAAAATGGGCGGGGAGAAGGACATCTATATGTACTGCACCGGCGGTATCCGATGCGACGTTGCTTCCTCCGTGCTCCAAAAGAAAGGCCATACCAAGGTGAAACTGGTAAGAATACGTCGTGTTCACTGTTTGCTTCTTTTTCGCTCACGCGATGGGTGTGCTAAAGCTACGCGGTGGCATTACAGCCTATGGACAGTATATCCGCGAGAGTCAACAGACGTCGCTTTTTAAAGGCAAGAACTTTACTTTTGACAACCGCCGCGGTGAACGCATGACCGACGATGTGCTCTCCAGGTGCCTCCACTGCGGCACGACCTTCGATACTATAGTCAACTGTGTCAACCGCCTATGCAATATGTTGATGGTCCAGTGCCCCGCCTGTCGCACTCGGATGAAAGAGACTTGCAGCGACCTTTGCAAGGACCATGTCGAAGGCAAACGTGAGTACACCCTAGAGTATAATTATAGCAGACAGATCCGGCCCCCATCAGCACCATATCCTTCCTCCACACAATCATAATGGAATAAAGCCGCATGTACAAAAGGGACATTTATTGTATCATGTTCAACATGACGGAAATGGTGTATGTACAAACATATCAACTGTGATTGCTCGCGGCATTATTTACTTGGAGCTTTGGCTCGAGTCGCCAGGGAAAGAAGGGTGTGAGTTACGGCTAAAGTTAGCACCGTAGGAACGGCGCCAGTGGTGTTCAGCCTATTGACAAAGGCACAGCCGGTGTTGGAGGACAACATACATAGATGTAGGAATCATTAACTTACCTGCTTGCGGGCTTCATACAGGTCGTTTTGGACTAAGCCGCTTGAACGTCGACGCGCCATTGTATGCGGATGCACGGGAGAATAGATGTCCGAGGACTGTTCGTTCGACGTCGTCGAGTTTCTGCGCTTGTTCATGTATACAGCTGCACCAGCAGCACCCACAGCGCCAAGAGTAATAAAAGTTCCAGTACCAGGCATGATAATCGGTTTCTTTTTTTCTGTTCTCTGTAGGTGTCGTAGAGAAAAGTTAAAGAGAATAAAAGCGCCCGTTCCTCTGGCTCTTTGTTTAAATATGGTGGATGAAAGATAGCATGGTAGACTAAGCGTATGAACCTATCATATTGCGTCAATATGATTATTTTTCTCCCATGGTCATGCAAAAAGGACAAAACAGTGTGTGGGAACTTGTCAATATCCATGGACGCCTGCTCCAGAACGGCAAAAAGTTCACTTGCGCATAAACAGAAAAGAAACATCACGCGCAAGAGTATGCAGACACACCTTATCCTCCACTTTTTCCCATATATTCCCACCATGCCCCTCGCCATTTTTCCCGTAGGTTTAGGTAAAGTTGTACGGAACATGCTGAAGCCAGGAAAGGCACCAGTCTAACCACGTCATGTTTGGGCATAATTAGACACGCTAGCATGTCGTGACTTGAAATCGTTGCATGAAATCGTAGCTTAGTCCCTTTAATGTTTAACGCGATTTAAGTCGCTGTCCCTTCCTTCCTTTGATGAAAGGCTTGTAGACGCAGATATGTCTTAGTAGCAGCACATAGCTACAAGGTTAACAGAGTTACAATCGTACCGTTAATCCTTCTGTCACAATGCCCCAATGTGAAAGATCATTGCTGCCTGGTATCTTAGATGTGCTTTCTATTTTTTTTTATTTTAAAATTTCTCACAGGAAAGCCATTATTCTCCAGCGTTCGGTGGTTAAGATCATCTATCGTGAGCGGATTTCAAAGCTAAGGGACAAGGACACTGGGCTCATGGACCCATTGCAGTAGAAGAGTATGCTATGGCTCCGTCCGTGCGCTCCTATATATTCACCTTCGGTCATAACGCCTATTCATGTCATTTTTTCAAGCTACTCTCTCCCTTGTGCAAAACATAAAATTATACACACCCCGATTCATCAGTCTCAGGTATATGCACCTAAGGCTATGATCGCATTTAAAATTGTGGTAATGGTACGATGCATCTATCTAGCATTTCCTTCAATTGGTTATATCAAGCAGCAGTTTTTTAACTCGCTCCAAAAGGACTCATCAGACCTCATTGAGCATCTTTAGTCTGTAGCTATCACAACACGCGTTACTGAGTATATATAGTCGCTCACTAGTCTTCAGGGAGTATATTACTATACGTTCTGGCCTAGTTCTGCTCAGAAAACATCCTTACAAGCTCAACGTCGAGGGATCGAGAAAGGTGACAGAGGCAGACTAGCTTAAGCTCAAGCTTGGTCTATATCTACTGTACGATATCCTTATTTGTAAGGATACTGACACTGTGACATGCTCGCTTTTCGAACCCCTATTGCTCTTCCCGGAAATCATATCCATGCAACTCTCGGGTTTCCAGTGAGAAGCACAAACAGTCATTGATGGGAAGCCGGACGAGTTTTGGCTGGCTATAAGAAATCAGAGCCTTATAAATATTAAATTTGAAAGGCCAATTTCCTCAGCGGTCCCAAAGTATTTCGTACACATCAGCTGTGTATCTGAGGACCTGGTTAATGAATACTGTACTCTTACCATCTGTCAGTTTGGAACGAACAGCGCTGTCTTCATACAAAAGATTACACGAGATAATCTGTGAATGAAACTGATAAAGAGAAACCGTCGTTCCAGTAGCTCTGTTTTCGAAGATACAACAAGATAAAAGCAAAAGGTTGGGGGAAGAGCAAACAGAAAGGGGAACGTACGTGCGAGAAGGACGAGTGTGGACTAGAAAAGGGAAAGGAAAGCAATCGAGCGTATACATAAATGGTGGTATAATACAACTGGTCGCGGAGGCATATTGTGGCGGAAGAATGGTGATGTGTTTAGGTGGCAGAGACCTTGGCAGGGAATGTGATTGGTGGTTGCATGTAGGGTGACGAAGATGGTTCGAGGACGAGAGGAGGGGTGGGCAAAGACTTGTCAAGCTCGCTTTTGACAAGACGCAGGTGCACATAATCGTCTGCTGGGCGCGGAAGCATGTCGCTCACCGCACAAATGTCTGTCTGGACCGCTGCATCGACACCTTTTCTTTTCATGTGCGATTTCTTACTTTCATCCAAGAGCTGGTCTGCCCATTGCTTCATGATCCGATTGCACGTCCTTGTCAACTCCGTGTCATCAAACTTGTATCGACATGCCATTTTGACGACTTTTCCTATCTTGGTATTCTATATTTGCAAAAACGCGTGCGCATCGGTGTCAGCTGCCTGGTCCTACTTCCCTGAATCTTTATACGTGTCCGATACTCACTCGAATGACAAAGTAGCTAATATGCGTGTGTTCAATCTCCTCCAGGATGCTCGCGATCTTGGGATAGACGGAGACAGGTATCTCACCCTGTTAGGCATGAATGTTAGTATAAAACAGTCGATTTTCACATCAAAAGAGAAAAAGAGAAAAAAAGGAAGTCGCGGAGCCAAGCAAGAGAAGGGAAGGAGATACTAACCTGTTGTTTGTTATACACGTATGACTGCAACGTGTAACGCAAGCTCAGCATGCGCTTGTAGAGTGGCGTTTGGCGCAAGTTGTCTTCTTCATCTGTGCTCCAGCTCTTGGGTTCATCCTCTTCTTTGTCAGACGAAAGCGATTTGCGCTGTCATCATAGGAAAGAAGGAAGAATTTCAATTAGCCCACAGTTCTTTTTCTTTTTGCACTCAACCATATTCCCCCTTGGGCTGTTCGCAGGTACTGTCCTTCACACCTCTTTCTCTGATGTTTCCCCCTCTTTGTTTTACATACCCGTTTCTTATTCGTCTCGACAGGAGTAGCTGCGGTAGTCCGTTGCCGCTTTGGCTTTGGCTTCGGCTTTGTTGGAGCTTGTGATTTTTGTGTTTTGGCTTTGCCTCTTTTCTTGTCGTCGACAGGCATGAGGGGAAAGTCAGGGCCACCGTTTTTCTCGTTATAAGCCTGTGCTTCCTCGTAAGCTTGCTTCAGAGAACGTTGGTTGACTATGGCCGGTTTGCTGATGGGCTGTATATGCGTGTCATCAAAAAACCCACTGTGTGACATTATTTCACATGAGTCCAACTGCGCTTTTTTCTTTCCTTGTTCTTTTGTGGTCAGCATAATACTTTACTTACTAGTCATTGGTGCCGAAAAAACAGACAGTGCAAGTCAGCCGCTTGCTCTTCTTTTTCGCGACCATGACGGCCTCAGGAGTATCTGCCTCGGACACAACCTACGCAGATGGGAAAAGTAAGCGCGTTGAGCAAATGGCGTGTGTGGGAATACGTTGTTATGGCGGCTTACTTTGGCAGGCCACCATGGGAAACCATGCAGTTTGGCAAGCACGATCTTGCCTGGCGTGTAGTCAATCTCGCTCATTGAGAACTGCGTTACGTTGAACGAGTCAAAGGCAAAGTAAAGAAAAGAAAAAAGAGAGAGAGAGGGAGAAAGGGATAGATAAAGGTGAAGAAAAGAAAAGAAAAGAAAAGTGGGCTCACATATGCGCGCAGAAAGAGAGGGAAAAAGTGCGAACGCAGAAAAATGACGAGATGTCCATTATCGGGTGTGGGTGCCGCGTGTGTATCATAGTATGGTTTTTCCCTTTTTTTTTTTTTCTTTTTCCCTCTGGCTCCTTTGTGCTGTTGATGCGCGCTGTGTTTCAACAACGGTACACACGCACGCACCAACCAACAACGAGCGATGATGTGTATTCTTTTTTCGGTATTTCAATCGACGCCACGCTTCTTGCATCATGTCAAAAGTGCTCGTTTTTCGCATCCGGTCCCGCTGGTTGGCTGCCAAGAATGAAACAGCAGGCAACTCATGTAGAAAATGACGGTTGGAATAGAATATGCTTGGACACGCTGGTATATCGAAACGCATCCATATTTCGGAGCGCACCCGGCGTGTAGACGGAGCCGACATGTCCGGAAACGGCAAAGATCGTTCCATCGAAACGAGGCAATAATGACGGCAACCTGCTCCGAAAATAAAAATAATAAAAAAAAAGGGGGGGGGCGAGTTCTCTCCTTCCAGAACCTCACACGCGTCATCGTTCTTAAGTAATGCACTTTACTATAAAAAATACATTAGTCCGGCCTTTGTCGCTGTCATAAAGGCGAGCTATGATTTATGTCCATTTAGCAACAGGAACAGGATGGCGCAAATGGTGTGAGTGTTGAACAAACATGACGATCTTATCTTGAAAAAAGCACCTCACTAAGCTTGAAGGCTACTGGCTGGAATAGTGATATTCGAAAGCTTATGCGGTTGCATTTGTTTCAGCGCCGCGAGTACAAAAGATAGCTTATGCAGACACCCCTGAAAGCGTTATATTTATGCTTCAGCGGGTCATTCTGGACTTTTATGATACCCTGTATTTCTCTTTGTTTTGTTTTGTTCTTTACAGTGCCAATATGTATCTACTGAGACGTCGATTTTGCATATCGCAAAGCGGTATCCAGGAGCTTCCTCCGACGAGAGAAGCCGATGAGACCAAAGAGACCAAAGAGAGAAAAGCTGACGAGAAGGCGAGAAGTGGTGCGCGCTTGAAGCCAACGGAAAGGATTAGAGGTAGGAGAAATGCTGTTATTGCTGCCCGATGAAGATGCACCCGCCTGGCCGGTAGAGGTCCCGTTATCGTTGGTGCTGGTGAGGTTGTCTGGTTCCTTCATGCGCTGCGACCGGATAACGCGGCGGTCCTTATCGAGGACGAGCCGGAGATGGCGCTCGGGCTGGCTGTAACCGCCGTCGCTGCGGTGCAGACCTTCGTAAGGCTTTAGAGTCTCGCTGTGCAGGCTCTGGCCATAAAAGCCGACGCGGTCGAGTCGGGGCAGATAGAGTTCGTAAGCGGGCATGTACGTGTCGATAAACGCACGCACGTCTTCGTCGGACATGCCGTCCACACCACGGGTGGCCTTCATGTGGTGCTCTTGTTGCAGCCGCCACTCAAACACTTGCTCTGGGTCGGCAGGTGAAAGGTGGACAAAGATATCAAAGAACGAATAGAGGCGGGCCTCGTAGGCTCGCAAGTTATCATTCAGTTTTTCCAGGTGGGGCAGTTGGAACAGAGGCAAGCGACTCTCGCCTCGCACCGTGTTTTTACCGGTTGCACATGCTTCACGGTACATGCGACGCAGGTCCTCAAGCTGCAGCGGCTTGAAGCCTTGCGACCAGCCTTCAAACAAGATCACGTCGTAGGGCGCATACGTCTTTCGCCACTTTGGCCGGTCGACCCGGTCACCCAGCCCACCGTGCAAGCTCTTATCGTACGATGGGATCGACACTTCCACAGGCCTGTCTGCGCTGTGCTCCTTGTTAGCTTTCACCAGACTCGTCAACGTCCGCGTCGCCAGCTCCAAATCGTGCGAGCCTGCTTGACCGCGTTTCTGTAACAATGGATTGTCCGGATTCGCCGCAGCGAGACGGACCTGATCGGCGCGAGTCAGGTAGAAATCGTCGAGGGAGAAACTGACAACATTGAGGTTGTAAGGCTCGCTGGTCAGAATGTGCTGGAGTGTATCGCACAGAGTGGTCTTGCCACTGCCCTGACAGCCCGAGACACCCACGATAAACGGACGGCCTGCAAACTTGGCATCCTGAATGTACTGATTCCGGTGGTGAATGATATGCTGGAGTGATTCCTCTACTTGAGGCAGCATAGTGTATGACGCCATTTCGATATAGGCTCTCTGTCTCTTCTCTTTTATACGAAAAGAGTATAGTATTACCACATTCGCTCTTCTCCAAGCTGTTCGGGCAGTTTCAAGCCCGTGTTACCATTCTCGGATCATTTCATGTGGCCGGTGAGAATTTAGCCCATTTCGGTTGTCCATATTTCATTTGTATTCTCTGCCCTTATATTATCTACAGGTACAGACCTATTCATTTTATCCATGACCTACCTTGTTCTTTGAAGTCTGCTTAATCACATACAATGAGCCAGAACATCAGATTAATCGCGTTTTATGGATAGAGTCTGATTACTTGCATATATATAGATAGTCGGGTTCTACATAGACCATCATAGCATTTCAATATCTTACTTCGCCTTGCTATCATTGCCTATAATCAGTTGATACACCACCCCTTTTACTGCTGACGATGTGGGCTGTCTTTTATTGCATCCGAGTGGCATCATGCTATAATGGTCGGGATTATAAATTCCCTACCACGAAACAGACGCCTGTGATCACTTGATATTCTTATTTTGACGACGTGTATCATTCGTCTGACGTACTTTCATATTGGAAACTGTCATAAAATATCAGATAGTAATAGTAAATTTTCTCAAGACAGAGATTGAGCTTGGATTTAAAGAGGCAAGGCGTTAGCAGTAAAGCTATTCTGCTACACTATGATTGCTACGCGTCGTCCGCTTTACGCAAGGCTTGATTTCCCGTGGTAAGAACTCGATGAACCCGCCCTGCCATTGGCAAAGCGCATGCTTTAACTTATAGAAGTGAGCATTGTGGCCAAAACCAAAAGCTATAGGGATATCAGTAAGCAAAACTTTGGCAAGCACCCTTTTCGCACCGAAACAAATTACCCCAACCACTTTCATGTGGGGTTTTTTGTTACTGTGTCACCTATGACACCACCTGCCGTCACTCTATCTATTTCCACTGGGTTGACTAGTTCTTGCGGCGCTTCAGCCGATAGTATTCAATGTATCCATTCAAATGTGATAGGAACACTTGATGTACTTTATGATGACGATTACTGTGCTGTGAACCTGTAGGCAGTGATGAACGCAGGTTTGTGTCAATTGCAGGTCAGAACTGGCAAGGTCACACGAAGACACATGACAGTAAGACGACGATCATCGGTTCGAATACAGTAGCTTTCGGCGAAAGATAAAGAAAAAAAAAAAAAGAGAAATGGATACATGTATTTGAGAAGATGTGTGTATATAAATGTGTGTGTGTGTGTGTGCGTGCGGTTGCATATGTGTGTGCGAGTGTAGAGTGTGCGTTTGAGTGATGTTTGGCGGAAGGTTGTGCTATTGGAGTGAAATTACTGCTTCTTGGCGGTCAACGCCTTTGCTCGCTCTTCGCGATCGATATGGGCCAGTGCGGTGCTTGCATTCACAATTTGGACAACATTGATGAACTGCTTGGCAAAGCAGATAACGCCAGTTACACCCAAGGTGACGACCCACATAGCTGTACGCATCCATGAGAAATGGGGTCTCTTTTGTTCCACTCCTCTCGATCCTCCTTACCGTTAATAGGCCAGAACTTGAGAACATAGAGGGCCACAAAAAACAGCTCGTTGCCGGCACACATGATAAACAAGACAATCTAATTGAAAGACAGGTGAGTAACAAGGAGCACGCTCTTCGTATGTACGGTAATACATTGTTCGTATAGTAGAGACGCAGAAAACGGCTATCGGACTCTGACATTTTCTTGTGGCTCGATGAACCAGCCGTCATTGTGCTATAATCATGTGTTTCAGCGGAAGTTCCAAGAATTAAAGTTTTGTGGGCTCATATACCTGTACATGTGCATGTAATGCGAGCTAAAGTCGAGTGATATCAAGCCTTGGAACAGGATGGTCCAGGCAGGGTATTGGATGGACAGGAAACATAAGAGACACGTCGTTGTTGATCTAATACGCGCATAGATGTATATATATATATATAATTAGCAACGCCTCATATTCAGAGGAAAACTCCTAACACCTTTAGGATCCTTCCCCTAGCATTCAGTCCACTTACCTGTCTGTCACCATGTCCAGTACGGCACCAAACTTGCTGCCTATAAGCGAGATCGTGTTGTCAGGAATGACTCGTTTTGCTTCCTGCTCTGGAAGAGAGCGAGACTTACACTGGTCAAAGTAGCGCGCAGCGTTGCCGTCGACGGCGTCCAAAAGGCAGGAAATACAGTATAGGGCGACGCACACCTTGGGGTGCCATGGCATGTAGTATAGAGACAAGGAAGCGAGGATAATACGTGTATAGCCTTCGTGGGCGAGATGACAGCAAAGCGTTAGTCGACGGAATGATCGAGGGATGAGTCAGCGACCCACTGCTTGACTGACTTACCGATGATGTTGGGGATGAACAAGAACACGTTTTCTGTATTCTGAACGACCATGTTGCTATCTCGCGGTGCTTGAGTGTCAGTCATGGCCGGTCGCCTTTTCTGGTTTGTGTGTTTAATATTATTGAAGGGAAGAAGGACACTCAAATAGCGCAAGCAGTATTTGAGGATGTTGCTTTATTTTAAATGGCCGCCAATTGCGGGAAAAAAGCGTCTTATTTTTTCTTTTGTCATTCATCAACCCAACTGGTTTTTTCACCCACTTTTTCTGCATTCTCTGCCTTTCCGTTGTAATATCATAGGACATTGTCATCAATGGGGCTGCTTTTATCCTCATTCGTACCGTCGAAGATTCAGTCAGTTAAGATAAATCAACATGAGAATGGAGAAAAAAATGAAATAAGCTCGAAACTCAAAAAGCGAAAGTCAGTAACTCAAAAGGAGAGGATTTTATCTTACTCCACATCAAAGTGCTATAAGAGACCATGCTCAATCTTGCGCGCGCGAGCCTGGTATCCCACAAATTGAAACAAGTCATGCACACTTAAAATCCAGACACTTCGCATACTTCCAATAGTGACATCTAATTTATACTATCTATGAGACTTTTCTTCTCAAAATTCATAGGAAAAATAAGCAAAAAAAAAAAAAAAGTACATGGGGGAAATTAGCAGTGACGTGCCTTTCTGATATCGTTCTCTACATATACCGTTATACACGTTAATGACATACAGGTTGCATGTACTCGGGATCCTACACACTGTATACGGTATGTACATATGCGTACACATAAAGGAAAGCCTTGCATATGATGTTCACTCAACGGTCCTATCGGCGACTGGGGCCTTGCGCTTAGCTAGCCTTCGATTCGGATAGGAGGGGCCCGAAGAGCAAGTGCAGGTTGTGATATGGCCCGTAGCTGATGTGTGAGGTGTGATATGGCCTATCTAGAATAAAGCCCTCTGGCCGGAGACAACACAGTCGGGTTCCTGTGAGCATTGATCAATTCATGCGGTGAATGGGGGGGGGGTGTTTGTGTGGAGGTTGGTGGGGGTCTTTTGACCCTCCAATCAGACTGGCTGCAGCGGACACGAGCAGTAAGCTTTGCTCTGGTGGATATGTGGGTCTTAATGAGCTCCACTGCTCACGTGGCCAACGCGATACCAAGAGATAGACATACCTGCCTTCTGTTTTTATTGAGGTGCTATACTTGCAATACGCAGTTGATAGCTTATCTGGAGGTATTGGACCGATTATAGGTAAAGACCAAGAAGAAATCCAGAAACTGAGATCCAACGGAAGAAAGAGAGCAGACAGAAAGCAGACGATTTGATCTCAGCGTTTTCTTTCCCTTTTCTTCAAAGAGCGCCTTCTTCTCCGTGGATCCTACCATTACCGAAATCAGACAGTCGCACGGTATGGAAGACCAGCTAGTCGACGATGCGACGATAGCCTGCAACGACGATCAGGCTGGCGGCTACAGCACAGACGAATCGACGTCGACCATTGCCAGTGCGGGTCCCCCTGCCTCCTGCTGCGATGATCAACAGCGCTACTTTGATCCCACAGAAATCACCACTTCCCTGCCGCTCTTGCCCTTCCACAACCAAGTCGGCGGCCATGCCTCCTTCTTTCGTTTCTCGCGACGCGCAATCTGCAAACCTGTCTCCCGGAAGGAGCAGGAATTCTATGAACATCTGGAGGCGCATCATCCGCAACTGTTGCCGTTTACCCCGCAATACATGGGTGTCCTGAATGTCACTTACCGCGCCGTTCCGTCTGACCAAGAAGATATGTCGGATGGGCGTGCCAAATCAAACGAACAGCCCCAGTCCTTGCTTCCCGAGGTGGTCTTTGAGAAGAACAAGCACCTTCTTCGGGATTGGCGCGCCTGTCATGATAAACGCCACCACAACAACCCCCGGAATCAGCGTCGCGGCTCGTCGCCGGCGACGTCCTCGTCCCTCCGCAGTACGCCTCTTAAAGGCACGCGAGATCGGCTGCAGCTGTCACCTGATGATCCGAACGCATGCGCGGCACGCTGCCGAAGGTTTCAAGAGCAGGTGCTCCGCGAAGTGTTCTCGCCCGATGCCCTCCGGGAACGCCTCCGCCAGGTCCACGACTGGCAGCAGCAGCGCAAGCGCAACTCTCGCCGCGTCTGCTACTCCCCCGGCTCCCGCCCCTCGTCGCCTGCCAGCCATCTTCAAGAACAGCACTCGTCGTCGGTGCCCCTTTCCCACAGTCTGTCTGACATCCTCTACCATCCCAAATACGACCATGACACTGACACTGCCGACGCCGATGCTGATGCCGTTGATAAATACCACCGCTCTCATCCATCTGGCGCGTCCTACTCGGAGGGCGGCCATTCGGCTCCCAGTATGACCATCAACCCCGTCAACCCACGCACCTCTTCCCCGCCCGTCACCCCCGTCGAAACCCCACCCATCGACCATGTCATGATGGAAACCCGTCGTCTTTCCATCATCCAAACCACTACGTCCGCTCCCCTGACGCCTCAGATACGTGCCATTTCTCGAACCAGGAAGGGCTCCGTCGACCTGATCAACCCTGAACGAGGTTGGCCCATGGAAGACGACGACGACGTCCAAGAGCAAGACCAGCAATCCCTGCTGCAGCAACCGCTACAGCAGCGTCAGGGACAGCAGGGACAGCAGGGACAGGAAGAACAGCTGTCGACGACGATGACACAGGGTCTCGATGACGCCATCTTTGAGATGGAGGACCTCGTAGAGACGACCGAGAGGCCTTTTACTTTGACCAAGAGTCCTTCTGAAATGGCGTTGCCGGACCTCAAGAAGGTCACTTCTCGACCTGTCGCAACATCCCAGAAACTGGTACCCAGCTCGACCCCGGCCGATTGGAAAGCGCGTGAAGTACCCAACAACCCATGGTCTCTGCAGGTGTACAATCGCGATCTACAAAAGATGCAACGTAAAGAAACCGCTCAAGTCAAGCAGTTCATCTTGATTGAAGACTTGACCGACGGTGTCAAGTATCCCTGCGTCTTGGACCTAAAGATGGGCACGCGCCAATATGGCGTCAATGTGACACCCGAGAAGGCCAAGAGCCAGACGATCAAGTGCGAAACCTCGACGAGCAAAGCGCTGGGTGTACGCGTGTGTGGCATGCAGGCAAGCAGATAGGCAACCCACAAGGTATTTCGGGAGCATACTGACCTGTATTATAAAGGTATACAAGACCGACAAGAACAAGTTTTTGTTCCAAGACAAATATTATGGGCGACGGCTCGATCCGTTCTCGTTCCGAGATACATTGGCGGAATACCTCGATAATGGTCAAGGATGTCAGATTCAGCATATACCCGTCGTTGTGCGCAAGCTGAGGAGACTAGCGCGGATCGTTCGGTCCCTGGAAGACTATCGGTTCTATGCGTCGTCGCTGTTGATGATCTATGACGGTGACCCGCTCAGTCAGCGCAAGATTGATGTCCGCATCATTGACTTTGCGCGGTGCGTGACTCAAGACGATGTACACCAGAATCGCGAAAGCTTCTCGTTTCCGCCGCTGCATAAGGGTCCGGATTATGGCTATCTCGTAGGACTCAAGTCGCTTATTTCATGCTTTGAATGGATCTATGACAAGCATGGAGGTGCCCTTCAAGATTTAGAAGTCCACAAGGATGATGTGTTTGATAGCATTGGGACGGAGGAGAGCTTCGAAGCCCAGGCAATGGCCTTTGGAAAGACTAAGACGCCATCGTCATAAAATATCCAGCCGAGCTGGGCTCTGCTGCTGTACATGTATACACCTAATCACATATCTCATCCTGACCCTCCTTTCACCTTCCCTGCCCTTCCGTTGCTTCTATTCCTTCCTAGTAATTCTCTCTATACGCCCCTCCTTTCACTTTGGTGGTTTCTCTTTAGGCTTTCTTTTCTATATATGGATATATATATAGATAAAAGTACGTACACTCCAAAGCGTCTTGGATCTTTGTTTTTTTTCTTTCCTGGCGAGTATGTGAGAGAAGAGAGTAACGGCTTCGGCTTTTTTTTTCTCCGGAAAAAGGTGGAGAGAGTTACTAGGTAGTGTGTTTCTGTGTGCTAAGTTACATGTGTTGTGCGAATGTGTGCTGGATGGGCAGTGGTGGCAGTGGTGATGGTGGTGGCGGTGTATGTTACGCGAGTGTGGTTGCTAGGAGGGCGTAATGGAAACGTGTTGGGTTGGGAGGGTAAAACAAGATATCCGTTATCATCATTGCATTATCATAAGGATAATTACATCTCATTAGAGTAGCCAATGACCTTGGTGAGCTGCTCAAATTTGATGTTTTCGCGCACGACAACCGTCTTGGCCTCGTTGTCCTTGTTGATAGGAATAAGAACGCTGCTGTCCTTGATTTCCCAGTTCTTCTGAGCGCAGAACTGTTTGAAGGCATCGCCCTCGAGGCAAAGATAGGCCTGCAGCTCAGTGGTCTTGATGGCCTGATAGGACATGGCAACCACCTTGGCGATCACTTCGCGGATAGCCTCCTCAAAGCCCTGGACGTTGGCAGTCAAGGCCTTGTGCGACGCGTACGCGCTCCAGAACTGAACATAACGCGATTGCTCGAGCAGCTGCTGCAGAGACACCAAGTTCTGGATGGACTCGGATCCCTGTCGAATGATGAGTTCGCATGTTTCAAATCGTGCTCTTTTACCCTACCGCATACTCTGCAAGCAAGTACATGCAGAGATTGAAGTCGGGAGCAGGCACAGCCGTCATGGACTTCACCAGGACATTCACAATGACCGATTCTTTGGCCGATTGAGGGTTGAACTGGTACCTAACAGGTGCATTATACACATATAAGATATCGCTTCATGCGGATGGCCAAGATGAGCATGCTTACAGCTTGAGAAGAGCCAAATTGGCTTGCAAGTCGTATTGACCGTTCTTGCATTGGGTGGCCAAGTAGTCTTCCAACACTTGGACATTATCGGGATTGTAACGCTCGACGCTGTCGATGAGCGACTGAATGGGAGTGGGGCGGTCGACGTGTACTGCTGCCATCGTATATCGTATGTTTATATGGTGATATGAGGATGGATGGATGGATGGGTGCGATGGATGGACCGTGATTCGCTCGGCTGCTTCGCTGGCTGGCAGGGTTGAGCTCTTCTTGCCCACCCACTTCGCGGACATTCATTTCCCCCCTCTCCTTTTGACTCATTCATGCAGTCTTGGTTCCCAGTGCCATCGTTATCCCATTCTTACACCATGCTATCACCTTGTCACAAGTCATGCTATGACCTCATGAGTGTGGCGATGATGAGATATCATTTATTACTACAAGACGGGCTGAGAAAGGCGAGAAAATATACTAGTGCTGGTTTCAATCGATGATTCGGAGGTCCTGTTTCCGGTCCTTCGCGTAGGTATCCTTGTATTTGTTATATATAGCTTCCAAGCCTTTTATGTACTCTTCCTGGACAGCCACAAGCTGCTGCTGCGATGGTTCCAACTGGCCTTTCTCCAACTTGGGCACCGGAATCGGCTTCCCGACTTTTGTATAAATTCGCTGTGTCAGCTTCATGGAGGAAACACAAAGCATGAGGAAAAATAACTCACCGACGGTAGTAATAGGATGGCGGAATGGAATAATGCCGACGTCGTCTACAATACAGGAATACAAAGAGTTTCATGGATGGTAATGTATCTGTCAGCTTCATGTGACCATGACTGTCGGGATGACAACTTACAATTAAAGATACCGCGTGCATGGAAGAGCGGCATCGTAAAACCAAGGAGGGCCTGCATTCGTTTCTGGAGCTGGTAGACCGTGGATCCTTTTGCGTTATCAAACTGCTCGTACAGCTCATTCTCGCCAAATGAGAAGACGGGAACCAGTGCGGCTTGGTGCTTGATGGCGAGCCGGATGAAGCCGAGACGACGCTTCAGGGTCAAGTCAGCAATACCGGGCCGTGCGCTGAGTGATTCGGCTGCACCACCAATGACAATGACAATAGAGCGGCCCGGGCCAGACGATAAAATGGCTTCGCATGATTGGCGTGACACGGATGAGATACCGAGGGACAAAATCACATCGCGGTAGAGAGGCAGCCGAAAGTTGCTAAGCAGCAATATTGAGTGTCCTGTGCAACAACATTCCGAGTTCCATTCTACCTGGCAAGAGTGAGAAGAGACGGGATGATGCCGGGAAACTTATCCGAGAAACCAGTAGCCTCGGTTGCAAAGTTGGCAAACGCCCCCATGGAGATGATACCATGAGGATGGTATCCAAACACGTAGTTACCACGCGCATCCAGATCATGCTCCTAGATATGAAGATGTATATCAGACCCTTGGCTATCCGAAACATTGAGTCAAGAATACCTTGATGAGTTTGACAGGAAAGTAGTCGACAAAATAATTCCATATTCTCCAGCGGCGAGGCCAATCAAACCGACGACCGCCGTTTTCGGGAGCCTTGTCGACAAAGAGAAAAGTGATATAGGCAATGAGGAGAGGCCACAAGAACGGCAGCGTGAAGCAGTAGGCGAAGAGGACAAGACAGACAAACAGCATGAAGATCCAGGTGCAGACGGCCAGCATCTGCAGTCGGCGCTCGAGAGGAATGCCACGAAGAGGGGCCCAGCGTACGTGCGAGCGCGACGACGGGCTTTCTGCCCGGTCAGTGGTAGCAGCAGCAGCAGAAGCAGAAGCAGAAGCAGAAGCAGAAGCAGAAGCAGCAGCGGGAGCGGGAGCGGGAGCGGGAGTCGTGGGTGGGGTTGTGTCTGTCATGCGCTAATGAGGAAAACTGGAAAGGAAAGGAAAGGAAGGTATCCTTGGATTGATTGGGGACAGGACAGGAGTGTGAGAGAGTGTGCCAAAACGCAGAAATGCTTGACTCTTTTCTGCCGCGTGTGTTGCCAAGTATTTTTTTTTATTTTTACTCTTAGCATTTTCACGTGGGAAATGAAAAATGGCAATGGACTGACTTAAAGCTGAGAAGTCGGCATGCATCGCTATAATAAGAATCGAGATAATAAAAATGGACGCGTGTGTATGCTGACCGTAATAATTCTTTCTCCCTCTTCTACTTTCTGGCATGCTTGCTGTCATATCAGCCCTTGCGGCCACGACCTACCTTTTCTCGGTAGCGTCGTCTGTGCTCTTCACTGCCACAGCCTTTGACAAGGACTTTACCCGAAAACTCTTTGGTGGTGCTTCCCTTGCGCGTCGCTTCCTCGGTCTCGTCGAGGTCCTCTCTTCCGCTATTTCTGAACAGCCCCTGCACCTTTTTGCCCTCAAGCTCGCAGCTTTTGTAGTAGCCACCGTCTTTGGCGCCTTCAGTAATGCCCTGTTTTTTCCTCTTTCTACAATCATTAGCCGACCTACTCATCTGCCACCGCCGTTCCGTTGTAGATTACACCCTTGCCTGCCTCTTCAAATGGATTGACATTTGCAACTGCGCCGCCCTGTTAGTCCTCTTTGCCGAGAGTCTACGAGAGAAGGAGGTATTTCGAGAGACCATCAAGGACATGACGGGCGGTGAACCCTCTGAACTCGCCGAAGACGCTCTCAGGTACTCTCCACTTAGCACTACAACGGTCACCTGGGCAACATTTCTCATGTGCGTCATAACTTGTTTAGCCTCGATTGGAGACGTATCTTGCTTCCCGTCTCAACACCTGACAACATCGTGCTCTATCCAAACAGTAGGGAATGCTGTATCCCTCTCACGCCTTGCTCACTTTCTTTTTTTTCTGTTTAGTCCCTTATGCCACCAATGAGGAATCCACTTTGGCTGTCGAGACCACCAAGGACTATGATCAGCCCCGCCGCATGATGCTCGATGTGTACGCCTGGTCAAAGTCTCCCAAAGATGCTGCACGTCGCCCCGTTTTGGTAAGGAAATGGTCATCGCATAAACGCCGTAGTAATGAGGCCATTCATATCATCAGGTGCATATTCATGGTGGTGCCTGGAAAATGGGCAGCAAGAATATGCTCTATCCGCATGAGAAGACCTTGATTACCGAGAATAATTGGGTAAGTGAAATAGGGTGTCCAGCATCGCACATAGCTCACTCTCTTTCGAAATAGATTGTTGTGAACATTGGATATCGCTTGGCCCCCAAGAACGCCTACCCCACTCATCTCTGTGACGTGAAGCGTGCGCTGCGCTGGATCAAGGCCAGCATCCCTGCTTTTGGAGGAGACCCGAACTTCATCGTCTTATCCGGTATAGATATATATACATATGCTCAAGATACGCGATCGTTGGTTTACCCATCCATGAAAAATAGGCGATTCTGCAGGTGGCCATTTGGCCTCGATGGCCGCTTTTACGGCCAATGAACCTGAATATCAGCCTGGCTTTGAATTGGTTGATACGGCTGTGCAAGGTGTCATCACCTTCAATGGTGTCCTGGATGTCCAAAACGACCACGGCCGTGCCGTCTTCTTCAGCCGCGACATTGCCCTCCAGCCCAAAGTGGATACAGTCTTTTTGAGCAAGCATTCGCCCATAGACATCATCAAGAAAGCCAAGGAAGAGAATCACCTGGTTCCCTTCCTTATCCTGACCGGTGAACGCGATGCACTTGTAGACTGCGGTGATGCTATGCGCTTTAAGGAGACCTACGATCATGGTAAATGTAAAAACCAAGGCAGCCCTTCCATGGTACTAATATATTTTTACATTAGTTCTGGGTGAGAAGACAACGCAATGTACGCTTGTCAAGTTGCCGGTAAGTCGTTACAAAGATAAAAGGATGCCGATGCTAAGTAAGGATTCAATAGGGCGCCCACCACATCTGCCACGCATCCTGGTCCCCTCGTGGTTTGTATATATCCCGTCTCTGCCAAGTGTGGTGCCAACAGTTGTACCAAAAGAAGAAATAGGCAACTTTTACCATTCCATTTCCATTACATACATCCAACTTTTTTGCTTGTGCTTTTTTTTTTTCATCTCCAAAACTTTGACAAGCCTTTCCTTTATTGAAAAAGAAAATGAAGAGAGAGAGAGAGACAGAAACGCGCTTAAGCAATGGTGACCTCAACCTCGACACCGGGTTCGATGGAGATGGAGGTGATCTGCTTGACGATCTCGGAGGGCGAGTGCAAGTCAATGAGACGCTTGTGAATCTTCATCTCGAACTTGTCAAAGGTCTCGGAACCATTACCGCAAGGCGACTTGCGGGTGGTGATACGGAGAACCTTGGTGGGGAGGCGGACGGGGCCCTTCACCTTGAGCTGCTTGTCCTTGGCACGCTGGACAAGATCGCTAGAGACTACCATTCACTGTTATTTAGCATCTGATATTCTAGCTGCCTTGCTAAACTCACCCTTCTCGAGGTTCTTGACGTTGCGCGAGGTCAAGGTGATGCGGATGCGGTGGATCCTATTTGAATAGGTCGTGGTGAGTTCATATTCGGTCTGAACGGAAGAAAAAGACTTACTTGGGCTGGACGGCCTCCTCAACACCGGGCTTCTCGTTCTTGGCGACGTAAGACATTTTTTTCAATTCTCTACAAATGCCATGAATGCTACAATGAGGACATTGTCCACTTCGTGAAGGCTTCGTTTTGCTCTTACCAGCGGTGACCAAGTGAAAAAAAAAGAGGAAGATTTTTGTTTTGCAAAAACCGATCTCGAATTTGATTTATTCCAAGCCACGCTCAGGAACTCGAAGTGAAAAAAAAAAAAGTCCTACTCTCAAGATACGCATGCCGCTAAGATTGATCCATCCCTATGGATCAAGCCCGCTCTCATACACCCTGTTGTCTTAGCTGTATGATCTTTGCCAGAGCATACATAGTAGCAGATAGTGTGGCGAGGGTATGCACATTGCATCTCTATAATGGCTCTGCCTGCGTTATGAGCGTGATAGGTCGCTATAAGAAAAATTAGTACACTGGTACGCAGAAATCGAGCAAATTAGATAAATTTGGATCCACCTACCTTTTTATATTACGTGAACTACAATCATAACTTATAAACCAATATAGCTTTGCCTGTAACCAGGCGCACAGGGTCCACAAGTAAAGTATAAAAAAAAGGGAGGGTTGAGCAAAAGGGGGCGGATCCAAGCAGTCGAAATTGCAGTTTACGCATTTTTTATGCACACAAAAACATTTTTTTAATGTTTTCGACCTCTACATGCAGAGCAGGAATAGAGCAAGGTCACATTCCTGACAGCTAGTGCAGCAGAAAGATGGATAGACAGACAAAAAGAGCAGGCTAGGATGCAGGATAAAGTGGACGGTGGTGGCAAAGAGAGGATGCAAGTCACAGAGCGGGAGGAGGTTTCAATAGATGGGCAGACTGCGAAAACACTTTTGCTTTACTGGAATACTATGACAGACGTTGAGACTCGTCCCGCAGCAGTTCCCGTTGAGGAGGAGAAGCCCGTTGCCGACTCCTCTGCTGGTGAATCCACCACTACCGCCGGTGCTGCTGCTGACACGCCCAATGACCAGCAACAGAACAACAATGCCGAGGCTGAGCCAGTCACCACCGTCTTCCACGATCGCATCAACTACAATGTCAAGCACCCGCTTCACAACTCGTGGACTCTGTGGTTCGACAACCCTGGCAAGAAGGCCAGTGTCTCGTCCTGGTCCCAGAACCTCAAGGAAATCGTCACTCTCGACACCGTCGAGGACTTTTGGGGGTAAATTTGAATTGCTCTCGCCCTTCTCCATGTTGACGCGAGGCACTGATTCCCACTCGATCGTCCCGTTTTTTGTAGTGTTTACAACAACATTGCCAAAGTGAACCACCTCGATACCAACTCAAACTATCATTTCTTCAAAAAGGGCATCCGACCCGAGTGGGAAGACCCCGCCAACACGAACGGTGGCAAGTTCAGCATTCAATTCCCCAGAGCCAGAACAGGTGACAAGATCAACGAGTATTGGTTGAACCTCGTAAGTTGCCCCCGCTCTGTCCAGAGGTGGCATTTCCATATTCACGCCTACCTTCCAAAATAGCTCCTCGCCATGATCGGCGAGCAGTTTGAGCATGAACACGAAGTCTGCGGTGCTGTCATTTCTGTCAGAAAGGTTTTCTTCCGTGTCGCCATGTGGATCCGCAGTTCGGAACGGAATGAAAAGATTGAGAAACTTGGGTAAGAGGCACAGATGTCACACATATCTATGAGATAACTCATGGTTCCTTTACTGTTGGCCTCTAGTTACCAAATCAAGGAGTTCTTGACCATTCCTCCCAACACGCAGCTCGAGTTTACGCCCCACGGTGAAAACCAGAAGGCTCAAAAGTTCACCCTCTAAACATCATTCTTTACGCGTGTACAAAGTCCTGTCACGAACAGAAAACATTTGAAAAATCTGATTAAAAGCTCCTTATTACTGCATTGAAACGCCTGCCTGAACGGTTCCACATATCAATGGCGAGTATGATACACGCACAAATTGGATAGCAGTCAACTTTATATAGAGCCCGGTGGTCTGTGCTTTTCTATCTGATGTTTAGGACGTATCCTCCTTATCAGAGACGACGTGCCGGCACATGTTTCCCCTAGAAAGAGACTTTCAAATAGTATCGAGACCATACATTTAAATCCGGCACTGATAATGGTGCATAGTAACCAAGACTTTTCATATGTTGTTTCGATCTAAAACGTTACTGCCTAGCGAGCAAAATATGTGCCTCTTGACTGGCATTCTTTTGACAACTAGACCTGAAGCCTTATGTCTGATGCTATGGCGCTTATCCCAAAAATGCAATAAACTAGAAAGCGGATATACAACAAGATCGATGTATCAAGCACGGTATATGGCCACTTCTTATGCGTCTGGAAGGGCACACACGCCCAGGAGATCAGACGAACTGGCAAATTGTTTCGTCGGATGACTAACAAAGTTAGCGCCTCGACAACTCTCTTTTGCCTGCTGTCCAGGGACGTTCCCACGTTTGAGGCTCTGTAAAAGAAAGTTAAGGCGTTACACCGACGTCTCAGAACTTTGATGTGTTGATTTATGCAGTTTAAAGTAGGCACGTGTTGCGTCTTGCTTTAAAAGTCGCAACCTGGTCGGATAAATGGTATGCCATACCGGATTTAGAGACAGAAAATGCAGGATACAGGGCCAGAGAGCAGACGGACCTGTATACAGATTGGCGAGAGCAAGAGATCCAGGTGTGGTTCGGCGAGGGTTGAGGATATTATGTACGAACTATTGACAGCAGCAGTAAGTAGGATAGCGGACCGCCAAGCGGGCACGAAAGGACAAGTGCCCTGAAAGGAAGGTGCACAGGGAAGTCTAGAGAACCCCTCTTTATAAGGTAGTCTGTATGTATCGTAGCCAAAAGAAAGAGGAATGTCCCGGGCGAGACGGGTAGAGGATGGATGGATGGATGATACGTTGGATGGAGGGAGCCCAAAGACGGAATTCCGGACGACTCAACTCATGGTCCCCATTTCAATGACAGTTCGACAATGGCCTCGCACAAGATCACCAAGCTCGCTGGAGCTAAACAGACCAACGAATTTGAGCTCAACATTGCTCAGGCCCTTGTCGATCTTGAGAACAACGTCCCTGACCTCAAGAAGGAACTTCGCCCTCTCAACATTACCGCTGCCCAGGAGGTAATTGCTTCAGCTGAGTGTTGAATATAATATACGACGATACGCGGGACACGACGCATATGCTTATACCTTTATGCGACTCGAAACGCTGACGCTGTCTATTCTATAAACGAAGGTCGACATTGGCTCTGGTAAGAAGGCTATCGTGATCTTTGTTCCCGTGCCTCAGCTCAAGTCGTATCGCAAGGTTCAGCAGAGGTAACGATAAAATAATATAGGCCTGGAATATGTATCATCATCGGCGCAGGCATAACTGACAACAAAACGTAAATGTAAAATAGACTCACGCGTGAGTTGGAGAAGAAGTTCTCTGATCGCCACGTTGTGATCGTTGCCCAGCGCCGTATCTTGGCGAAGCCCAGCCGTCGCGAGGTGCTCAAGCAGCCCCGACCCATCAGCCGCACGCTGAAGGCTGTCCACGACGCTGTGCTCGAGGACCTTGTGTATCCGTCTGAGCTGGTTGGCAAGCGTATGCGTGTCAAGGTCGATGGCTCTCGCACTATCCGAGCGTAAGTACTCTTCGCATAAAAAAGTACAAATGAAACGAGCTTTGCGTAACATGCTCACTGTGTCACTCTATTATTGTAATTTCAATATCCATAGCTTCCTCGATACCAAAGAGGCCAACGCTCTCGAGTACAAGCTCGACACCTTCTCGGCCATCTACAAGAAGCTGACTGGAAAGACCGTCTCCTTTGAGTTCCCTGCCTACAACGACGAGCTCCTGTAAGCTTGATTTCTCTGATACAAATATAAAAAAGTCAAAAAAAGCAAGAAAATACGTCAAAAAAAAAGAAGAAAAAGAAACGAGGAAAAGCGGTCGTACCATCCACTCCTCATATCGTACAAGCGTGCGTGCACTAACAGAAGCGAGAAACAAAGAAGAAAGAGTTGCATCACGGGCATCTTCTGTTGCATTTGTGTCACGGCGAGGGAAAAAAAAGTTGGCACACTTTTTTTCCTGGTGCATGCTTACTTGCGTGCTTGCTTTCTTTCGACCTCTCTTTACTCTTTCTTTCTTTCTTTCCTTCTCTCTCTCTCGCGCTACCTTTGACGTGCCTGTGTTTCACTTGTCTATTTGAGTTGATTCCACTATTTCTTTATCGGACCAGAAAATCAAAGGCATCATAACGACAACAAACGCAAAATACCCAACTCGCCATGCAGAGCGCGTTTGCACCAATGAAGCCATTGGGCTATCCATCGCTCGATCTTGTGCATTCTCAATCGAAGAATGTTTACAAAGAATTGGGTGACATTCGCAAGAGGCTGCAAAAAGAAACGGGTTTTGGACTCGTCTTGAAACCGTACGACCACTCGGGCAAACGGTCGAGGGTAAATTGATGCACCTTTCCGGGAAGCACTGGAAAACCAAAAAAAAAAAAAAAAAAACCGTACGTGTTTATCTGACTTGTGGACATAGACACGCTCGGGTAACCTATCCAGCCAGAGCAGCAACAGTAGTAAAGGCAGCATTTGCAGCAATGGCAGCGGCAACAATAACAGTAACAGTAACCAGAGTAACAATAATAATACTGGCTGCAGCAATAGCCAACAGACACCCAAGAACGGCCAGTTCACCATCACGTTTGCCTCCCATTCAGCACCGCGCAGCAGACAGCAAAACAAGCACGAGCCATCGCCGTCGTCTTCAACCGCCACGATGATGGATACAGACCCAGCTTCAGGAACAGAAGTCCAGCGCGATATCGGACTGGACGCAGGGTGGAACATTGATGGTATGGGTGAATACGGTCACCTCGTGAAACCTCTCCATCGTCAGCCGACCCATACCGCTATTTCAAAGTTGCCCTCCCCCTCCTCGTCATCATCATCCTACGACTTTTTGCTATCCCGGAATCGGGCACTCCCTGTCTCGCCTGAACCTTGTTGGCCACCCCGCTTTCTGTCTCTGCAGGACCAGTACGACCTCATTGAGCTGTATTATCGCCACGTACACCCTACCGCCCCCGTCCTCACCCAGGCGGCCATGCTCAATCAGCTGACGCTTTGTCACCAGGGGCTGCCGTCCTACCTTTCGCCCTTTTATTTCTATGCCCTTTTTGCCAGCGCTTCTCGCTTCTGCGATCCGTCCTGGCACGACAAGCGCGACGAGTGCATGCGGCAGGCCGCTGCCTTTCGCGGGTTGGACTATGGCCAGTCCAGTCTAAGTTCTGTCCTCGCCCTCCTCATGATGGCCTCCGTGCTGGAATCGTCCAAAACCCAGGAGAGCTTCTCGTCAGCATGGATGCTGGCCGGAGAGGCTATCCGAATGGTACAAGACCTGGGCCTGCAACGGCGGTGTAACCTCCCCACTCCCGCCGACGATCCCGAGTGCACACAGTTGGCTGTCCGAACTTTCTGGTACACTTTTACCACCGACAGAGTCATGAGTATCACCTGTGGTCGCTCTTTTGTATTCGAAGAAAAAGACATGTGAGTAACGGGAAACAAACGAGGCTTTCTGTGTTCGCGATAAAACAAGCGTCTTTAATACATGTTCTCTGTTTGTTTATTCAGTGATGTGCCTATGCCAGAAATCACGACTATCGAACAAGAGAAATTTCCATCCACCGAAATCTATCTGACGAATCTGCACTTTCTCATTGACATGAGTCGTGTCATTGGTCGCATTATCCGCTTCAACTATTCGGCTCAATCCGCGATGCTCCGCGGACCCTGTTTAGTCAGTTTTCATTTTCTCCCTCGCTCTAACTCTTATTGACTTAGTGTTTTTTGTTTCTTCGTTTGTTCTGTAGCACCAAGAAGCAATGCTTTCTACGCTTGATTCTTGGATATCGTCGCTTGTCAAGGACTCGCTCTCCTCGCAAGACGATAACACAGACTTAGCACAGCGCCACTTTGACAAGATGCGTCAGTTTGCTGTCTATGTACTGTTGATTCTCCTGCATCGGCCTTTCGTGCACGATGCCAGATCGAGTTCCGGTAAAAAGGCTTCAGAATCAAGACCCTCCTTTGAGATATGTTCACATGCGGCAACCATCATTACTCAGCTAGCCTGCGAGGTACCCGCACAGGAGTTAGCCTATCACACACACCGTGCCATTTCCCTGTACGCGCTCCTCACCGCAACGCGTGTTCACCTTATGAAGGCTTCATCGAAACGCGACAAAGACGCGACAATCAATGGCGAGATCAGTTTTATGAAGTCGATGGACCAACTCCGCAAAGTACAGCACTTGTTGCAGCAAGAGCAAACGGGTAATCACCCACGACCGTTGACGCTGGACGCGACGCTCGATGCTTTCCAAAGCCAATTTGAACAGCGCGACAGCCAAGAGTTATCTAGCTATGCAGCCGCTGAGTCCCTCTCACTTTCACTTGGCTCTCAACATTCTTCTGCTCATTATAGCAGCAACCACAGCATTCAAAGTGAGGCTTCCTCCACCACCTGGTGGTCTGCTGCAACCGCAAGCGCGCCCACACCGCCCTCGTCCGCTTCATCCGCTATATCGCCCGGAATAACAACTAGGTCGGCCGAGCGTCAGGCGTCCCCAGCAGCGGGGTCGTCTGTATCACCTGCGGATGGCACTCAGGCTGTCCGGTTTATCCAGGTTAATCCCTCGCGGGTCTCAGTAACTCGGCAAGCTTCTGCCGGAAGGGAGAGCCGCAACGTCCGCGCCCGGCACACACCGCCACAACCTGACAAAGAGGCCCTCTCTGGTTCACACACAACCACCGCCGCTAGTCCCGCTGCCGCTGCAAAACACCATCCTGTTTCAGGCTCTCCCGACGTCATGGTACCTACGCCGTTGCCTAGTAGCGATGGGGTCACCATGGCCAGCAGCGGTGGAACAATAGTATCATCACAAGGTCCACCTCCGCCGCCGTCGACTGTGATGATGCAACCCTTCAACGCATTCCAGACGATGACGAATGATACAAATACGTACATGAATAATCCTTCGTACGGTCTCCTCCCTATCATTATGGATTTTGGAGCGACGACGATGCCCTCGTCCTCCGAGTTGGCACAACCTTCATCTTCCTTAGAAGGCCACCCGCAGGAGCAGGAGCACCAGCAGCAGCAACAACAAGGAAACGCTCAGCAAACATGGCCCTACTGTGGAGACCTTCAGACATTTCATTTCTCGATGGATGAGCCTCCTATGGATGACCAGTCTGCCATGCTTGGAGCATCGATGGACCAGAGCGCGTTTACTCAATTCTTCACTTCGCACCCTCCTGGTCCACCTCCCACTGCAGCGGCCACTGTCGGTGGAGAAGGGCCTGCCCCTGTGCTCGCGACGATGGGCAACCATACTCTTCCTGGCGGAGACACAACTACCCCACCTATATACCATCAACCCAACTTTGCACCCTCGCCGAACGCGTTGGACATACCCATGACCTGGTCCTGAAAGTCAGCATCACCCAGCAAACCCAAAAAGAAAAAAAAAGGAATCTTATCCACATACAATAATTATCCATCATTTGCCGTAAAGCACCACACACGCACACATATACAGAGCCCACGCAACCCAACATATTTCATATAACTTGTTTTATCTATCACCACGCAACAATCCATCAATCCATCAATCTCTCTTATTTGCTCGCTCTAAAAGCATACTGTATACTCTTCCATGTTCCACTTCATGTGCTACACTTCTTTTTCCTTGTGATACGCGGTGTCCCACCAGAGATATAGACTAAAGTGAGACTGCGGTTGCCCGTCTGCAAAAAGCAGAAGGAGCCGAGAGAGATAGCACGGCCTTGATGAAAAATGTTGCCATGGTAGACTCACAGTTACTATTTGAGAGCATAAAAAACATGATAAACGCGTCTGTGTGTGTGTTTCTCATGGTCGATCCGAAAAGAAGGAATCAAAATATAAAGGACTTCCTTTTTCTTTTAGGCCAGGCAACACAACGCGCTAACACATTTTCAGGTGTAAACCGCCTTTCTCCCCTCCTCCCTCTTCCCTGTCTCTCTCCCACTCCTTCTCCTCTCTCCTCTCGTCCCTCTTTCTTACTCTTGCTCTCTCACTCTTACTTTTACCTTTATTTTTAACTTTTACTTTTACTTTTACCTTACTCTTATTCTTATTCTTATTCTTATTCTTACTTTTACTCTTACTCTTACTCTTACTCTTACTCTTACTCTTACTCTTACTCTTGCTCTTGCTCTTGCTTTTACTCTCGGTCTTACTCTGAACAACTTTTTGCCCGCCCCCTGGCCTCCTTCTTCCTCTTATTTTTCCTTTTCTTCTTCTTTTATATACACTTCACTTTAACTTATACACATCACACACACCCAAATACCGTATACTGTCGAATATTGCATATCTTCTCTCACAGTTGCTTTTTTCGGTGCATATCTTCCTGCTTTAATTTACATATTTTTGTCATGTCCAAGGCATCATTTTTGCGAGAGTAAGGTGACGTTTGGCGTCCAGAACAATAAAAGTGTGGCTGACTTGCACGCGTTTTGTTATTATGCACGTCTCTTGTCATTCCTTTCCAGGTACAAGATTGTCATTGTTGGTGGAGGAGGTAAGGAGAGCAACCCACAGCACCATTGCCATCAGTCAACCTGAATGCTGACTTGGTCTTTCTCTCGAGGTGTCGGCAAGTCGGCGCTGACCATCCAGTTTATCCAGAGCCAGTTTGTCGATGAGTACGACCCAACTATCGAAGGTACACAAATACACACCATTATACTGCCGACAACAAAAGGGGTCGTACATGGCAGGAAATAGGGGATTGACACATCCATCGTCATATAGACTCTTATCGCAAGCAGTGCGTTATCGATGATGAAACAGCTTTGTTAGACGTCCTCGACACTGCAGGACAAGAAGAATACAGGTAATTGCGTTATTATGATCCTTGATAATATTGCTGTTACTAGTTCTATTACATACTCATCGCTATCCCGCTTATAGTGCCATGCGAGAGCAATACATGCGCAACGGTGAAGGTTTCATCCTTGTCTACTCCATCACATCTCGTCTGTCTTTTGAGGAAATCACCACTTTCTATCAACAGATCGGTCGTGTCAAGGATCGCGACTCGTTTCCGATGGTCCTGGTCGGTAACAAGTGCGATCTCGAGGCAGACCGGCAGGTATCCAGTCAAGGCAAGTACTCCATCATCTCATGTGTGCATGGACTTTGACTGATGATGAATATCACAGAGGGTCGCGACCTTGCCAAATCCTTTGGCTGCCCTTTCCACGAGACATCAGCCAAACAGCGTATCAAGGTCGACGCCTCCTTTTATGAGGTTGTCCGCGAGATCCGCAGGATGAATAAGGAGCAAGAAGCCAGAGCGAAGGGCGGACACCAAAGGGATAATTTTGAAATGGAAGAAGGACATGAAAACAGTGGTTGCTGTGGTTGTGTTCTCATGTAAAAACACCGATAAGAAACATACACATATCAGAACCTGCCTCTCCTCACGGTTCCGCCCTCTTCCTCCCACCTTTTTCTAATTCAGACTCTAGCCCTACGATCAGATATTATATATTTATACCTAAATGTTTTAACTAGCCTATGGAATGCGTTCCGAAATAAGCCCTCGTGTAGTATATTTCATTTCTTCTACACACCTAAGCGACTGGAGCCGGGGTCATTCATACACGCTCACGGCGTGTTGGCCACTGCCTCATCTGCCGGCTGTTGAGCAGAATGTATTTTTTTTTTTTTTTTTGAGTGCATATTATCAACCACAAGCACTTACCGGTGGGCGTCGGGTAGACATTTTGGCGCAAGGCACATGTCTATGGGGTGGGGCGAGGTAGTTGGAACAATGGTACCGGCCACCGACCGCCAAGGCTAGGGAGACGCGAACGGAGAAGAAGGACGAGGGAAGAGCAGGTGGAAAAGAGGAGAGGCAAGAGGAGAGGCACGAACAGAGGAGAATACGGGAGGAGAGGTGGGAAAGAAGACGGCAAGCTTACATCGGAAGCAGGGTAATGATGTTCAAGATCATGTACTCTTACGCGACACCAGCTTGCTTTTATGCACACCGGTGCAATACGGGGCGAGCGACCGGTGGCAGAGGGATTTGTGGGAACTCGTTCAGTCTATGTTGCGCTTATTGGCTTATATTTATAACCGTGACACTTCGCACGTACTAGCCAGAAAAGACTTTGACCAGAGTAACGAAGAGAAGAAGTAGACAAGGGGGAAAAAGTTCGTCTTCTATGAGTTACACTTACATCAATTGACTTTCATGCGATTACATAAACACGCGTCTGCCAATGGAAAAAAGAACGCAAGAAATAAAGAACCGGAATTGATGTCAGGTAACTTCCGCATTTCCAAGGATTCATAGGCCTACTTTGTTAACACGCACTTCACGTTTACCGAAGGCGAACAGAGTCCTTATGAAAAGGGTATTGATGCTATATGTATTCTGCAGAAGACTTGTCAGATATTGAGATTTTTACCTGCCTTCTCTATGGCACCCGGAAATTGAAGGGAAAAAAAGAAACAACTGAAGCCGAGTACCCATATGGGATGATAGCATATAGTCATACAATATACGTCAGTTAATGATAGCTACGTATATCTTTGGTAGAGCAGTGCATAGGTCAGGATTTACGGTTTCATGTCTGCTGGAACATACAAAAATTCGTATCAGCCGCCGGTGTATGATATGATTCCATAAGACAGCCAGTCTCGCTATCGTTTTGCTGCGGTCATTCGTAACACTCCAAACTGCGCCTTTTCCCGCTGAGCTCCTATGTCTGCACTACAGGTCATCACAACCTACACGTGCTCTTCGAGTCTCTCTTGTCCGAGCCGAAGGCTAGCTGAGGCCAAGGCCCCAGTCGTCGATAGGAATGTTGAGTGAAAATTATGTTGCAAGGCTTCCTTTATGTATATGCAGATATACATACCGTATACAGTATGGAAATACTGAATGCATACAACCTGTATGTCATTAAGGGATGACGTGTATAACGGTATATGTAGAGAACGATATCAGAAAGGCACGTCACTGCTAATTTCATCATGCACTTTTTTTTGCCAATTTTTCCTAGGAATTTTCGGGCAAAGTTTTAACAGATAGTAGAACACCAATAGTAGATAGAAGAAGTAGATATGTACTTGGCCCCATTTTCTCCTTTTGGAAAAATGCCGTTTCGTATCTGTCTATGTGCGCAAGACAAATGCTCCTCTACCTAGGCAGCATCCCAAATGTGTATTTCCGTGGTATATAAAATTCGTAATATTGGTGTTTGAGTGGGTCGTGTATGTTGGTGAGATGGTGCGATGTGTGTGATAAAGAAATATGAGGGAGGAATGACTTTCACTCAAACTGACGTCGCCAGCCGCTGCTACTCCGCGGAATGGCTCCAAATAGCTCCTCTGCCTCGTCTGTATATGTGCTGGCAGCCAGAATATGCGGCGGTACCATCGGTCCTTCCTCTGCATCAGATTCGCTATCGTGCCCTGGTCTAAGTGATCCTCGGCGGCCTGCCGTTTCTGCTGGCCTTCCAACGCTTCCTCCTCTTTCTTTTCCTCCTGCGATACTTGACTTACGGCTCCAGGCCATAGGCCCCATTCTTCCACGCGTATCCAATGATCCACCAATGACTGTGCTCTCTAGCGGAGTAAGAGTACGAAACGTCATGCCGGTTGCCGCCAAAGACTTGCGTCGCTCGGTCAGGGGAAACTGCCTCGAGACAGCCTGGTCCGACATGGAGGAATGGTCGTAACCGACATAGCTTGAGGCCTGCACAGCAGGTGATCTTTGCTCAGTTCTTTCCGACGAGGTGGGAGGTTGTATCAGCTCTTCATTGATAGAGGTCGGATCCCGCTCAGCAGGATTGACAGTTTTTTCGGGCTCCCGGGGTACCCACGACTGATAGCCGTGGCTGATAGCAATGGGTACTGAAGTCGCATACGCAGACACAGAGGTTGACAAATTATCTGATAAAACAAACAATCTCAATGATTACGCATTGCTGGTTTAGTTCTTACCCTCTAGGTCCGCAGGTGAATCCTCATCTTCATCGTCTTCATTTTCCTCGTCGTCCAAGTACTTCCTGTTGGGCCGTACCCTGGTCCATTCTGGAGAATCCGCAGCGGACGAGACATCAGGCCTGTCCGATTCCTCCCCTTCAATCTCTTCGTCAAGATTAAACATATCTTCCTCGTCCTCTTCAGTGTTCTCATCGTGCATGGGCTTCTTATCGCCAGCTAGACAACGAAGATGAATATAATCAGACGCATCACTTTTGAGTCACATACCTTTGACATCGTATACTTGATCCGACGGACAAGCAGATTTACCAGCATTAACTGAAATGAGATGCTCATCAAGGGCGAAGCTAGGTCGATGAAAGGAAGAGGGCGTGCCTGTAGAAGGTGCCGACGATCGACTTGGGTTGGTACCAGGGCTGGATGTTACTTGCTCCTTGCCGGCAAAATGAACTCTGCTGCCTGACTCCTTTCCTGATGAAGGTTCGCTCTTGTCGCCATGCGGAACGGTAGGAAGTCGCGTACCCTCGCGCCGTTCTTCTTCCAGGACTGCTCGAGAAACTTGCAGGATTTTGTGCCAAATAGTCTTGCGGTCATACTTGGCACGTGCGGAGGCCTGCTCTAGCTTTGTCATTTCTTCTTCACGATAGGCCGCGATACGTTTCTCAGTCTCTTCACGCATGTTCTCGAGTGAGTTTTCGAGGGTTTTGCACAGCTGTTTGTGCTGACTGTAAAGCTCTCCCGGGATTGCTGTAGCCCCGTGTGAGTCACCTTCCAATCTGATGGTCACAATTTCAGGACATACCTGTTTCGCTCGCTTCCTCCAGACCTTGACCGTCGGCCAAAGGAGTAGCGTCAGACGTGAGCATGATCCCGAAATGGCTTGAGAAATTGGTCCTTTTTCGAATGGAATCGATTTGATGGCCGAACTGAAGAGGACATGTGAGACATCATTTCGCGTATCGCCCTCACCCCGTTTCCATAGCAAATTCTTGTACATACGACGGTGTCCTTGTGAATAAGCACCTGATCGCCGGCTTGGCATAGGGATTCAAGATCCACTGGATATCTCGTAGTCAATTTTGAAGAGGCTTGAACAGAGTAGACACTGTCGCTAGCACAGTTAAGACAAGAAACGGTGACCCAATCACCAACGGATCGCGTCTTCATGAGTGTATTATATTCCTATAGATATGCCGATTAAACAGGGTTGCGATCACGGCCAGGAAGACTTACGGCCTGCACGCCACCCATACCCAGCTCAAAGGACCAACCCTCGAGGGGTGGATCGGTGTATGTCTTGAAGCACTCAGTCCGTGAATCGTGGTGATTCTCCAAGATGAACTTGTTGGACAAGTGCATTTTAATATTCAGGCAGGGGCATGCGTAAACCACCCGTTCAGACATGTCGTCTTTCCAAATGGTGTTGAAGTATGAGAGGGGTTTGAGAAAGGAAAGAAAAAAGGCAGGAAAGACAACACACGCTTAATGTGGACGAATGTGCGTGGTCAACCGCGATGATAATGTTGAGTCTTTGCACACCGACCGAAACCCCACACTTTTCTTTTTTTTTTTTTGTCGTCACCATGAGTTCTGCCAAGAATCCGCATAACTCATATTCCAACTTCGACGTTGAAAACCCTACAAACGAAGACGACGATGAAGATGCTCATGAGTTCGCCACGTACGTCGAGAGTGACGACGACGATGAAGATCCTTATTTTATGCCTGAGCATAACAAAAAATCAAGCACACTTTCATTCAGACGGTAACTCGTCAGTGATTTGCCAATGTCGTGCTAAGGTCCTTTTCGCTAGTTTGACATGCTCACCACTGCAAGTACTTCGATTCATTGTTCCTGCTGTCTGCATCTTGACCATCCTCGTTTATACGATTGTTGTCGCTGTCCTCACCCACAAGCACCGTTTACCCTCACAGCCAGTGGACGAGAAGGAGGGATTATAAGCTGCTTTTCCTTCTAGCTTTATACCACCAACATCCTGTACATAGCTTGCTATTTTCTTATCTCCATCGTTGGAATTTTCATTGCTGTCTATTAGCTTCATGCATGAAATAAATAAATAATATGATTGGGCTTAACAAAAATAAGTGAAAGCGATATGGAAAGAGTCGAGTGGGGATTAGGATCGTTGTTTGACTGGAGATAGAATCATGCGACTTGAGGCCGTTTCACTGCTGCCATTATACTGTTGCGGTCTATCTGAGTCGAATTCGCGACATTCTAAAAATACAAGCACACACGTACGAGCAACCAGAGAATAGAACTTACTCATCAGCTTTACATTTACAGCATTCTCACGTAGCTGCAGTCGGTGCTGACCCTTGCCTCACCCGAATCAGATCATGCTCCGTGGGACCTCAACACCTACTAACCTGGCTAATTGGATAATCCACAAGGTCTTGTTACTTGTAGTATGTGGCATAATCTGGAATATCAAAAGATAGCATTTGACTAAATATACACTCTTATACAATTATCTTTGCCTCTATGATAACACTTGAACGAATGGCTGAGTAGATTGAAGCGATAATGTGTAGAAACTTCCCGGATCTGTCATTTTTCCCTCAACTCCCCCTATCGAGCCGGTGAAACGTAGATTGTACAACCTCCCACATTACTGATATGATAACCTTTATAAGGTTTACGATATCATTGGAATTCCCCATGCACAGTCGCCCTCCTTTGGAAACAATGATCAGCAACAATTCCAGAAACGAAGAAACATTGAAAGGAGTGTCTCAGCATATATTCTCAATTTGCAGAATAGATTTGAGTTAATGGAAACCTAGTATGCTCTTCCCTTACAACCAAAAGAAAACCGTGGCAAGCACAAAAATATAATGCTTGCTTGTGTTAGTAAGATACCATTACTTAGATAAAAAGTAAGATGCCTCTTTTGTAAGGTTGTGCTTTGCCCATAAGAAGGTCGACTAAATCATGTCGCTCCGAGTGAACGGGGATAAGTAGGTCTTTAAAAGGACACCCAGATGGTTTAAGTTCCAGATATCCCTTCTCTTCATCTCGCCGAAGAAAATCATGCTTGAGGCCACGACTTCTACCGCTCCCCCAACCTACGAACAAGTCCAGGTCCGTTCCTTCAAGGGTAGAAAAATAGCTCGTACAACTCACTCCTACTATAGGGCACAGCTAATATCGCAAAGGGTGTGGACCCCGAAGCCGTCCAGAGCGTCATGTACGCTGCTATTGAAGGGATTTCGAGAGAGCTTTTTGCTATAAACCAAGACGTAACTTACTGGAAAGTGGTCTCTAGCTCAGGACTAAACCAGCCGCATATGTCTTTTTTTAGTTGCATGCGAATCCAGAGTTAGGCATGCAGGAGTATCATGCGCACCAGGTCCTAACTGATTACCTCGAGGAAAAAGGCTTTACTGTTACTCGTCATGCCTACGATATGGATACCGCATTCACAGCCGAATTTAGCCGTGGTGAAGGACGACGCATCGGCTTTTGCTCGGAATATGACGCCTTGCCCAAGTATGTCAAACATCCGTTTATTAGCATCTCTTACGAACTCACATATGTTTATCATTTGCTTTCGCTTAGGATTGGACATGCTTGCGGCCATAACCTCATCGCTATTGGTGGCCTTGCATGTGCGATAGCCGTCAAAGCTTTATTAGAGTCGGGTTTGGCTTCGGGCAAGGTGATTCTTTTCGGTACACCAGCCGAAGAGCGTTTTATTGGCAAAGTTGTCATGGTCAATAAGCGTGCCTTCCAGGACAATGTGGACGTGTGTCTTATGCTACATCCTGCGTGAGTTGTTCAACGCTGCGCTCTCGTCTCTGACATCTCTAACCGATTACCTCCTATTTAGTGCTTATGATCTACAATACGGCGCTATGACGGCAGCCCAAGACATCACGATTGAATGCAGAGGCAAACCGAGCCATGCAGGAGGTACGTATTCATAGTTTGCTTGGTACTACATGAGCCCGGAATAACCTTAAATCCATCATTCTATCACAGCCACTCCGTGGGATGGTAAGGATTAGCTTTAAGATACACGTCTGACGATGGCTAATACACAAGGGTCGCAAACAGGTGTGAATGCACTGGATGCTATTGTTCAGATTTGGAACAACATCAGTATGCTCCGCCAGCAATTGAAGCCCACCGATCGGTATGAGAAAAGCGACACTTCTAAATGTGTTATTTATCTTTTATTTTTGTGCAGTGTTCATGGTATTATCACACATGGCGGCGATGCTCCGAACGTGATCCCAGAATACACCTCTGCTATGTTCTATGTACGAACCCCCAAAGCTACAGACATCGAACGCGTCATGAAGAAAGTTGAGAAATGTGTCGAAGCGGCTGGCACTGCCACCGGGTGCGAAGTGACATACAAGTGGCGCGAACTCGGCACCACACGAGGTCAGATCAAAATCGCTCGCTGATATCGACCAGGCACATCGACTAATAGGAAATTTAGACGTCGTTCAAAATGGTGTGATGGCAAACATGTACTCAAGATACCTTGAGAAGGAGGGAGTCACTTTCCTTCCGCGCCATATCCAGGTAAATAACATGATGGGTGGCTCAACGGATATGGGCACCGTTTCATACTGGTAGGTTATCAAATAGAAAGAATTTTGAGTGCACGAAGCGAGTGATCTTTTCTCGTTTCTAGTAAGCCCACCATCCACCCCATGTATGCTATCAACAAGACGACAGCTGCAAACCACACGAGCGAGTTCACTCAGGCAGCTGGAACGCCAATGGCTCATGAGGACACCATCCGAGCATCCAAGGGTCTTGCCATGGCGGGTGCTCTAGTCCTGGTTGATGAGGATTATTATCAAGCCGTGAAGGCCGATTTTGAGCAGAACGTGCCCGAAGATTATCGCATTGTTTAGAGACGATAACTAATGTATCGTGTATACTGACTTGATATGTATATGACAAATTACTCGCATCCATCGCAACTCTAACACGTTGAATATGTGCCGGTTGTGCAGAAATTTATATATTTGCCAGCAAGCTTCTATGAAAATTGATAATCGCTTGCACAGATGATACTTTCCCATGTACACAAAATAAGAGCTCTGACTGAATATCAGCCACTCAGAGAGAGACCTTGTATTGGAGCCAATATATGACGACATCCTTTTTTGTCACATGGTCTCCTTCGATATGGGAAGGGCTTGGTCATCAATACCGCCAAAATCATAAATCATGTTAACCCTAAGATGAACCAGGAGCTGCTTTTTGTTGGCAATGTGTCTCTATCTCTGATATTGTGGTCATCTGCGTATTTTTATGCAAGCGCTATGGATCTGCAATATGCACATTTGACAGCTGCACGAGACGTTACATTGAGATTCCGCGGATGTCGAAGGCAGTATTTGATTTAGACCATGGCTGGAAGGTACGCTGTAAGTTTCCTCATACCCATTTTCCAATCACTTTCTATAGAATTGTTTTTGGGAAGGTACAACATATGTCAGAAAAATGTTGTCCCTTGTGGCAGCGGTCCAAGAGGCTTGATTGGGCAACCAGGGGCTCGACCGTCGGTATGCTGCATATCCATGCGAACTTCAATAGGTTTTTAGACATGTCTACAAAACCGCGAAGGCGCCGTCAATGCCATTCCAGATTACACGTAGCTAAAGCAGAGGGGCCTCCTCAACCAGTCGCGGACATTTTGTACCTGCTGAACTAGACGGAAAATGTTTTGGGGATGCGACGGGCTGCAAGGATCCATGAAAAGCGCGTTTTCTGAGTAACACGCGAGGTAAGCGTGCCTTCTTTTCTCCTTGTACCGTTTCAAATTATATTGTTTTTCTTATATGAGTGGTTTGAGTCTGCGTGCGGGGATAGATGTCGTACAGAATAGCGTGTTAGCTGATACATATGCAGAGCACATGGATAAAATGCGGTATCCATTTTATTCCTAAATCGGGGCAAGCGGTGCCATGACAGCGTCGACCGATTTGGACTATGTTTTCTCATGACATCCCAATCCGCACGATATACTCCGTCTGTATTAAGGCACTGAAATAACGCGTGAATGCAAGCTCATAATGTTAGTATGTGGGGTCAACCAAGGCCTGCAATGACAGAGGCACGAACCCTGGCAGACGAAAGTTTATGTAAGACCACTAGAAGACTACTAGAACTGATGTAAGAAAAGCAGGCCCATTGATTATCGCATTAACTGATTCTACTTTTATTCAGTATTGGAGACGGGAAAAAGTCATATAACTCTCTGGTAATAAAGGAAAAAGGAATCGGGCATATGACATGCTTAAATGGGGGTATTGAGGGGGGTGAAAAGGGGCATAAGGAAAGTATGGATGAATTACTGGGCGGTTGATTATGTAGAGAGATGACAGTAGGAAATAAATATGTTCGAATATGTGTTGTGCTGTGCGTGTTGCGTTGCGGTGCGGATGTATATGCTGCGAATGAAAAGCAAAATAGAAATTCTGTACGTGCGCGGTTGGATAGTGTGTGTGCAAGAGAGTATACGGGTTATGTTACGCGGATGTTGAATGTGTGCGATGATAGTTGTCTAGGAAGAGAACAGATATAGATGGCAAGAAGGGTATGTGTTGCTTAGCAGCTGGAGGCGGGCAGCCAGGCACTAGGTTGATGCTGTTGCTGTTGCTGAGCATTTTGCTGTCGACGACGCTTTTCATGACGCTGATGAGTCTTCATGTGCTGAGAGAGGTTATCAGATCGCGAGAAGGTTTTGGTGCAGTTGGGAAAAGTACAAGCAAAGGGCCGCTCGTGGGTATGGATGCGCATATGACGTTTAAGGTGCTCCAGGCGCTTGAAACGTCGTTGACATTGGGGCATAGGGCATACGTGTGTTTTTTGCTGAGCATCTTCCTGAGAGTCAGTGCTGGATGGTGAGCCAGCGACAGCAACAGTGCTTGTGTCTGCCATGGACATGGACTGTTCCGGCAAGTAATACTGTGGCATGTCGGGCGGAGATGGCATGAAAAAGGAAGCTTGTCCCTGTTCGTGGCTCAACAGCGATGTGGGGGGCACAAAGGGACCACTTGTCACTGGGATGTACTGTTGCTGCTGCTGCTGCTGCTGCTGCTGCTGCTGCTGCTGCTGCTGAAAACTATCGTCGGATATCTGCACACCATAAAAAATGAGCCATCATGTTGTATGCATGAAATATGTTTTAACTTACATCAAACGAGTCCTGAGAGGAGCAGCGGTCGTACATGGTATTGACATCTGCATGGGAGCTCTGATACATATCCATAGAGTGCAGGTTGAAGTCCGCGGAAGGCTGATTACCCTCGTCAGCGGCAGCAACCTGGGCGGTGCTGGCGGAAGATGTTTTCTTGGAAGATCGGCGGCCATTTCCACCTTTCTTGGCGTGAGTCCGACAGTGCGCGTGGAAGTTGTCGGATCGACTGAAGCTCTTGCCGCATCCGGGGAATTGACACACGTGTGGACGCTCACCCGTATGGACAAGCATATGTCGCTTCAGGTGCTCATAACGCTTGAAACTCCAACCGCAGTAAGGATATTTGCAGATATGCTTATGACCAACGTTGTTGCGAGCTGAGTTGCGACGAGAGGAAGATTTGTTAGCCGACTGCTGCTGATGAGGAGAGGGAGTGTACAAAGAAGCATCGCCAAAAATAGTTATAGGCTGCTGCTGCTGCTCCTGCTGATGGTGGTTATGTGCGTCGTGGCTGCCTTCAATAAAAGGGGCATAATTTTGATGCTGCATAGCATCATCAAAGGACATTGCAGAGCAGGCAGAACTGCGACGATACAATTCATCTTGATCGAAAACCGACTGAGCGTCGAAGCCAAAGGGAGCGACATCCGCCGAGAATTTGCGCTTGTTGTACTCGAATGAATCGAGGAAGCCGGCAGGTGAGACAGCTGGTGTCAAAGGCGGTGAGACACTATAAAACTGCGGTTGTCCCGGAGCCTGCTGCAAGAACGGTTGCATGTTATGGTCACCAAATTGCTCGATCAAACTATCTTTGATAGGTGTGTTCATGAAATTGCAGGAGTGCAAAGGCGGTGTGGTCGTATCAAGCGACGGAAGCATGGTGATACTGGGCAACTTTTCAGGTTGCGGTGGGGTGTGCGGGTGGTAAGCTGACATGGTAGTCGTCGGATGGTCCATTATAATTGATTATAAGAGAAATAATGAAAAGTGTGGTTTTAAGAAGAGAGAGAGAGAGAGAGAGAGAAGGTTCTCTTCACGAATGAAGGGACGACTATTTATTTTAAAGAGCATATTGATCGACAACACTGGAAGGGATATTTTTTGCATGACGGAAGGCACGACCCACAGTAGCTGAATTGTAACCCAGCAATCCGCTTACCTGTTCATGCCCATCATGATCCACTCCCGTTTCGAAAATAGGAAATGAAAGGGGATTTCTGTCAGGGGATACTATATCTTTTACCCTCTCTGTGTTAGGCTTCTTATCCTCCATCTCAATAGCCCGCTCATTAAATGTTGGCTATCTGGCTGGCTAGATCTGTCTCTCTTTCTCTCTCCTATAATGCAGTAAACACTTGCCCGACCTGATAGACTCCCCGACAATTTGTCCTAAATCAGAGCTCCAAATATGCTCATCGACTTTCCTTTTGTGCTCACTCCATGTGCACGCTCTTTTATATATTGCTGCTCCATTCTTGACAGAATCTCTTTCCCCTTTATCACCTCGCAAGTCCCAAATGCGGTACTTTGTCAAAAAGGCCGGTTAGACTTTCACCCTGGTCAAAGCGCATGTCGTGCAATATCAGACATTGGGATTGTATGTGTATATGTGTATATGTGCATGGGTGAATGGGTTCAGACCAGCAAATTTATGTTGTGGCATGTGCTTCGATAATGACGCTTTCGTCTGCATTTTTCATTTGCAGACCCGCTTCTTGTGAAATCATGGTTGAATATTTCCTCTTTCATGTACGACAATGATTGAACCCTTTACTTCACGTATCTCTTCGATTGTTCTGCGTCTCATGGCGAGCTGGCGATCACTATTTTAGAAGTGCTCCTGTAAAATAAAGGGGTGGAAACAGCTTCGTGTTCAGCGTGTTCAACGGAAACGCAAGGACATACGTGTCTCCTCGTGCACATTCTCTGTTGTTGCAAAGCGTTCTCCTATACCATGTGACCTCGCCCACTCGTTTTTGGATCGTGCGGAAACAAAAGAGCTGAGTTTACCCCATTCACCCCCCAATCAAGCCCAACTCCTATGTGCCAATCCATCAAGACAGAGCTGAGTTAGGCGCTATGATGCAAAATAAAAATAACACCAGATTACTCGTTCAATTTTTATTAAGGTACAGTCAAATATATGCTAGGAGTGCGTGTACAGTACGTATATGCTCTATACCTTTGTTTTCTGTCGGACCTTCTTCCTTTTTTTGCTGAAGCGTGTCATATCAGCCGAGAACATGACCGACTTCGTGTTTCCGAGAAACACGGTTTTGAAAGGGGTTTTGTCGGGGGCTAAAGATAAGGGTCTTTTCTTTCTTTACAGCCTCACAGTGCAGCTTTTCTCCATAAAATGGCTTTCTCCTAATTTCGCTCGGACTGTAGTCCCCATACGGTACTGCAAACGTTTTCTGTTGGTTTTTATTTTTCACTCATGAGCCCCTTTTCGTCCGCCTCTGGCGAGTACGCTTCTACTGCTCAAAGTGTAGTTTATCAGTTTAAATGTTCGAATGTACAACTACATTTTTCTGCTCGCGCATATAGAGTATGCAGAACTCTATCTGGTCTTAATAGTGGATCGTCAGCACGTTGTCGATCGTGAGAAAAAATGCAATGCTTCTCATATTGAGATCCTAGATTATTGGATAGCACATTATTACTGCTTGCATTTAGGACACATTAATTGCCTCAATGTCGTCCTTTGGATCTGGGATGATAGATGCTGGATGATCAGAATCATATCAACAGGACAGTCAATCAGGGGTGCATTACGCGTATTTTTTATTTTTATTCAATGCAGCTTTCCTTCTGTCGATTATTTATATTTCATGTAGTGCATTGCAGACAGCAGCTGCTCTACAGCAGGGGATCACATACCGATGTTGAAGATCTTCTGTCTATCAACTTCTATGAAATCTTCGCCAAGCCATCAAACGGTCAATGTGGTGCTCTCATATCATACAGCAATGAAGTACGCATCCGGTCACATCGTTCTTTTGAAAGAGCGGGATCGAGGCTTACTTACATGGCTGCAGATCGGAAAATTTGATCTGATCTACTGTGTCAAGTTCAAGACTGTATCCAGAGAAGAAAAGCTCCATTACATACACATCAAATGATTCGATGTTCGACTTTGGATCCAATGAGTTCTATGTGAGTGCATGGGGATCAAGTGAATGAAGCTGGTGATGAATAAACTGAGACTGAGACCGTGAATCAAAAGAAGTATGTACCACAGCAGTGACAGCAGGAGGTCCTCAGCGCTATTATGGAGACAACATTGGGACGAAACTTAAGTGAGCTCATTCAGGTATGTGCTGATACTCCTCTTTCTCGCTTCATATACGCGTGTCTATCCCTCCTTCTTCAATGCCAAACATAGCAATAGATGACGGAGCATGGGCTGAGCATGGTCAGACCCTTATCTACCCCAGTGATTTCTTCACTCGGAAAGGCCCACCGTCTGAGCCGATCCGCGCCAGGGATAGATGTCTAAGCAACGTGAGAAAAATCGGTTATTGAAATGATAACTGGCTCGAGAGAGACAGGCAGAACAACAATTGCTGCGATAAACGCACTATAACCACGATAAACTACTTCCTCGTCTTATGGCGACAACTCAAACCAGAGACGGGGCAGACAATGCGCCTGCATTGAAGCCCTATTCGTCTCGCAAATTATTTGGTCTCTACGGGGTCGATCTGGCTTCTGCTGCTGCATCGTCGGCTTGCGTAGCACCCTTCATTGCGGTCGTGGACAGGTACTTTACCTTTCCTTTAACACGTGCAGCTTGCACAGGAAGCTGCCATACTTTAGGGCCTCTCTCCCCTCCCTTTTTTGTTTAAACACTCTCCTTCATTAGAGCCATCATTGAAAATGCCAATGGCAAGCGAAAACTGGGAACCGGTCTCGTGCAAGGCTTCAAGGCGGTTTTGACGACCCCACACAAATTTATTGCATCGCCTCAATTTCGATACGTCTTTGGATTGTATTTCAGCACGTACGCAACCGCAAATGTCATGGATACGAGCTGCGAAGAGAATGACGTGACTTTAGCCAAGTCGTCATGGTACAAGTTTATAGCCACTTCGTCGGTCAACATGACGCTGTGTATCCTAAAAGATCGCGCCTTTGCCCGCATGTTTGCCGCGACTACCGTCACCCGTGGAATGCCCAAGCTATCCTACCTTGCATTCGCCTTACGCGATTCACTTACTATTGCTGCCAGTTTTAATGCGCCACGTTATCTTGCTGCGCGGCTGGACTCACTCGACCATGACTGGAGCCCGAATGAAACCAGCGTCGCCGCTCAACTTTTCTGTCCTGCGTCTGTACAGATTATCAGTACCCCGCTGCATCTTCTCGGTCTAGACTTTTTTAATCGGCCCAACGTATCTCCCTCTCAGCGTTTCAGCCTTATCCGTGCAGAATATTTCAAGAGCACCTGCGCTCGAATAGTCAGAATAGGTCCTGCTTTCAGTATCGGTGGTGTAGGCAATGCTTACTTGCGGAGTCATCGACGAAACTTCATAGATACCTGAAAAGGCGTTCCTCCCATCTTCCACCTCGGCATACATACATACTCCTAGACATCTTTTTATAACATAGCATTCGAAGCCAGAGCCAAAGCAAATCAACATTTGACATCATTATATGGTCGATATTACGTAGCAATTTACATTCACTTTGTCTTCTTTGACTCCTGGACTACCTTCTCAGTATCCTTTGTATCCTCCTTCTTCTCTTCTTCTCCTTCTAAGCCAACCTGACCATACTCATTGGCACGTTTAGGGTCAATCTTGTACTTGTACCTCTGATACAAGTAGACGAAGAAAACGAAATCATCACGAAGGCATGCCAAACGATGGAGCGTGGGCATTTTGATGACGAAGGCGAACAAATCGTCTACCGATTACATTGTTAATACCGCGCAGATACCGCGGCTATAAATCACTTACCAATAAATGTGTTGAGCGACTTATACATGAGCGTTTTCCAGGGCATGTGCGCAACCTATTCACAAAAACTAAATATTCCGAGCACTACTCATTTCCATGACTTACACTCTTGAGTCGGTAGTTGATGTACAGTTGCGGCAGCATGGTAATGAAGCCGAACATGTAGACAAATTCCACCAAAGTCTTGAGTACATATGAATACCAGCTCTTATGCTCATCATATAACAACGAGTAGACGGCATAGCCAGCTAACAGTGGGTAGGCAGCCCACATGAGGTACTTGAATGCGATCGCATCGTACTTGGCAGTGTCGTCTTCGTCCTCGGAAGAACCTTGCGATTCTTGGGTCCGTACTGTAGGCAAAAACGAGCCCGGAGCCCAGATAAGCTCATATTTGAGCGCCTTGAATACCTTCCAAATCTCGATAGCAAGACCTACGCCCTGGCTGATCAGGATCATCCATGACGTGTCTTGGTTGTTGTCCAACAGATAGAGAAAGATGACAATTTGGAAAAAGATGTTCGTGATAATACTGCGAACGGAGACACCGGTACTGTTGTCCTTCTTCTTCCAGAAAGCAATATCTGCGTCATACAAGATCAGATACGCAGTATACTGGACATTCCATGCACATACCGTTTTTGAAAGCCAGGAACTCAAACGCGCTATGGAGCAGACTCACTGCAGCGGTGGTAGCAAGCAAATAAGGGTTTGTCTCCAACAGCATGCGTTTTACTTCATCCATTTCGTGGGAGGACATGCCGCCAAGTGGATTGTTCGCCTGTTGCTTCATCGAATCGTCGAACATTGCGTACATGTTAAACTTCCACATGGATAAGGGTTCCAAATGGACCGTCAATGGCAGCGAGCTACGCACAAATACCTAAGTATACACCTTTTTCTTTGACGATCTGCCTTTCTACTTACGTGACCGAAGAGTTGATTGGATACGCGTTCTGTTGCAAGAGCCAGAACTCATTGGGAAAGACGATTGGGCGATAAAAACCAATTTTGCCAGACGCATCACGACCCAGACCAGTATTGAAAGGAATATCTACGGTTGCATTACATTGCGTTGCGTTGCGTTGCGTTGCGTTAGATCAACGAGTGAGAATATAGGGACGAAAGGTCTCACATTTGAGAGTAGCGGGTTGCATCGCACTCTTGGCAATGGGAGTCTTGGGGTCGCTGATGATGGAGATCGTCATATTTTCGTGCCAGTAAGATGCGAGCGGGGCCTGGCGGGTCCAATCCTTGAGAAGATTACCGCTGCTGACCTCTTGCTCTTCATCCTGGTCCGATCCCTCGTCGTTCTTATGAAGCAAGTTCTTTTGCTTGACCTCAGCCTTCTTGGGGTAGTACCGGTTCAGAGCTACGATATGTCAGGAGAGGCATTGGTTGAATACAGCACAATCCTTACTATAGCGATGATAGACGAGCGAATCAGGCATAAAGCGAGCATGGTTAGGATCGATCGGGGCATCTTTCTTGGTCACAAATATGTGAGCATACAGAGTTCCATTGTTTCGAATAGCCTACATCAATGGATCAGTCCAGTTCGGTGTGCTTCATCCTGATTGATATGATACTGGTACCTGAGTAGTAGGGATTTCGAGGTGATACTCGCGCGAATCAGATGCATCACCCAGGGCGATGTCTTCGGCAAATAAGACTGGCTTGGACTGATAGGCGGTGAAGTACTCATCCTCATTTACGAAGATGGACAAATCCATGAGAGTAGCAGGTCGCCAAAGGGGCATGGCAGTGGGCGGCAAATGGCTGGCGGGGATATTGGGTGGAAACGGGCTGTGATAGACATCATTGGGAATAGCAGGATAGGTGACTTCAGCAACCATAGAAACAGGCGAATCACCCTCAGCAGACGGAGTGGAAGTAGTAGCAGGGGCCACATGTGTGTTAACATTGGCTTGTTTGTTGCCTGATTCGAATTTTAATGGCATGTAAGCATGAATATAAGTTTGTAATGCCTGGAGAACTGACCCATAAAGTACTGCATGGCCATGTACATGATCAAGACGCGAAGAATGGTGCCACCGTACTTGGCCATGAATCCTTCATCCTCCCGTCGTTCTTGGGGCGGTGCCTCTGCTGCTTCTGGCATACTCGCGGGTGGGGGAGTGTGACAAGAGAGGGAGAAAGAGGGTGGATAAGGTTTTTTTTATTCGTTGATCGAAGTTTGAATACACAAGATCATAAATGTTCACACACACAGAGACCCCTTCAAATTATGTAATCTGATCACCGCCTATCCCTATGTCTGCTTCGACTATCTCGACTTCTCTCGCGCCGCCTGTCCTTGTCCTTGTCCTTGTCTTTGTCCTTGTCCTTGTCTCTGTTCCTGTCCCGCTCATGTCCTCGATCACGGCTCCTATATCGGGAGGAATGGTGGCGCGAACTGCGATAGTCCTTGCTGCTGCTTGAGTGTCGTTCCCGGCCTCTGTCGTCGCGCGAGGACCGTGATCGAGAAGGCGAACGCGACCCAGTCCGCGAGCGTCGGTGCCGTGACGGGGACGGAGACCGGGACCAGCTCGGCGATCGCTTGCGAGACCGGCTCTCGCGGCGTTGATGATGGTCTCGGCGGGCACTGCTACCCGTACTCGGTGATCGCGATTCTCGGCGTCGGCGGCTGCTGCTACGGCCCTGGCTATAGTGGCCGTTGCTTGTTGTTGAGTATCCTTCACGATCTGCTCGCGGGCCAGTGGGAATCGCTTCGTCTGGACCGGCCATTGCAATTGCTTTTGCGCCACTGTCACTTCCTTGCTCGTCGCGCCGCGATACAGAGTCACTGTCATCATGATCGTTCCGTCTTGGTGGCCCAGACGGCCTGCCGCCGCGCATGCCTCCACGCACCCCTCTAATGCCGAAAGCACCTCCTCCGCGCCCGCCACCAAACATGCTCATACCTGGCCCTCCACCCCCAGCAAAGGCTGCCATCATCTCGGGCGGAGGAGGCATGCCCGGCATCGGGCCCATACCATACATATCTTCAGGGCCGCCAAAGTTACCTTGGAAACCAGGATTCATAAACGGTGGGCGCGGCATGCCGCCGCCCATGCTCATTTCCATATCAGGGCCACCATTTCCAAAGTCAGGCATGCCTATCATGAGAGAGTCAGTGTCTATCGAAAAGAGCGCCGTATGTGACTATGTACCGAAGCCGAACTGGTTGCGCATCATGGCTGCCGCTGCTGGATTCATACCGGGAGGCATGCCTCCCATCATCCAGGGCATATCGCCAGGGGGGGCTCCCACCATGATCGGATTCGGGAATGGTGACCCACTGCTCATTGAGTCTGCCATCATTCCGTCTGGACCTCCCCGTTGCTTGTTGCCTCTGGGTGCCCTTTCTTCGGATTCGAATACTTGAATTGGTAGTCCTCCCTTAGGTGTCTGTTGCTTAGACTACGAGAAAAGCGACATGACATGTAAGTAACCGCACGCTTTCTGGCGAAGAGAACTCACTTCCTCTGCCTCGGTTTTTATCGATGGAGACGAGATGTGGGCAGGTTCGTCTGCTGGGGGAGGTGTCTGCTCATTTTGATTATCCTGCGTATCCAAATCCATGCCACTCCCATTTGATTCTTGCGGGAGAGGCCTTACATTCTCTAGTGCCTCTACTTCCCGTTCACGTTCTTCCTTGAACGCCTGTATCGTATTCCGTAAAGATCGGTTCGGTATCACTTGTGCCGATGACATTCCTTCTTTATGACATGCAGGGCATTTGCCGCCCGATTCAAAGTTGGCGCAGATACCTAGAGAACAAAAGACGATACTAAGTAAAACTGAGGCTGAGACTGCAAAGAAAGAAAGAAAAAAAAAAGGTTCCAGGAAGGCACAGGTTATATGAAAGTTAGAGGCATAAAATTGACTCGGCGTAGCAGTCCAGTTGAAGCCAGGCAGGCAGTGATCGCTTTAATAAATCTCGGCATACTGCTGCCGTTGCCGTCGCTGATGCTGATTAATCTATTACTACTTTGATGTTGGCAGCCCGGCGTTAGCCCCAGTAACAGCAGCAGCAACAGCAATCCACATAGAAGAGGACCATGAGAAATAAGAGGTAGCAAGGCAGTCGGTGTATGATGTGCAATGATGTCGACATCGGCACCCAGATTATCACTACAGATTGACATACTACAGTATCCAGATAACCTCGTGGCTTCCAGTGGAACGAGGCATAGCACATACAAAGGATAATAATACGTACACTCTTTACAAAAGGACTTGCCACAACACGCAGCCAGAGCAGCATCCTCCATCAGCTTTCCACAGATATTGCACATCAGCTCCAACGGCTTGTGTCTGTCGCCAAATCCCTGGTTCGTCAGGCTTTGTTGAGGACTGAGTAGGAAGCATCCATGTTAGTCAAACAGCCGAGTGATATGAGTTATCGTGCTTACCTTCCACCCATTGGTGCCCGTGGAACATGCTGCCCTTTCGGGACATTAGGGCAATAATATATCCAATGGCCTAAAACCAGCATATGAGTAAAGTAAATGCAACAAGATGAAGCAAAAGAATGCGTACCAGGTTTTCCGCATTTGAAGCAAACGTAACCGACAGGAGGCTTCTGCGATTCGGGAGGAATAGTGGAACCAGTACCGGGTCTTTGCTGTTGCTGCTGTTGCCGTTGGAATTGTTGCATCATCATTTGCTGAAACTGGAACTGCGGATTCATCATGGCCATCATTGGATTGAAGCCAGCAGGCATTCCCATGACTGGATTCCGAAACGACTGACTCGGTTGTCCAGGATTAGAACTGTTTCTTTTCCATAAAGGTTAAACAATAGCGGAAGCCGACGTGCGCTATAGTAGGTACCCTTGTTGCATATCCTGGTTAGGAGAATCAGCACCTTGCTGTTTTGTGCCAGCGATTGGGTCTTTTGATTCAGTTTCACTCATCAACTCTTGAACAAACGTCGCGTTGCGTGTATGGGAGTGTGAAAGAGTAGAACTGAAGTGGTTGTGACGGTTTCATTCTTGATTTTGCTCTGTATGGATTTTTTACATTCCGCCCGCACTTGTCCGGCGTCGCACCGCGCAAGTCCGGCAGCAGTGCAAGTTGGGTCCGACAAAACTGTTTGGGAACACCGGACAAACACCGGACAAGCACCGGACTGTTACTGCCTATGATATAATTAAAATTCAGCAAAAACAAGAGTGGTTTCGTGATGTAGGTCAAAGTGTTTATTAAGAGTGGAGGCAGTGGACAGTGGTCTAAAGTGATAAGTCTGTCGCCTCATTGATCTATGGGGGGAAGGGGGAACGGAAGTACTGCAGGACAAAAACACGTAATGCCTGAGTAGGAAATGGCGGGAAGCGAAAAGGAAGGTAAAAAAAGGAAAAAAACCCAGAAAAGGGCAAAAAAAAGGCGGGGGTAAAATGTGGCCTAAGCGCACAGACAGGGAGGACAGGGCGAAAAAACTAGCGGTGCCAGAAAAACCTGAGTAGCGGGATCTATGGTAGTGAAGCGTTAGTGATCAGTCACAACATAACAGAGTTAGCAAACAAGAGAGATCAGATGGTCATGGGCTACCACAACTGTGGCATGCAGAGATGAGAGACGAGAGCGGCTCCGGTCTATGCTGGTAAGAGAAAAAGAGGAAAGCGGGAAAAAAAGAGGAACGTACAAGAGGAGGGCGGAATACAAGACAAAGGGGAAGAAAGGAACGGAAGGGGAAAAGAGAGAGGAGGCTACCCGTAGAAGTCGGCCATGTCCAGATTGTTGATAAACTGGCTTAGGCTTTCTTCAGGTTCGGGATCGGGAGCGGGGGGAGAGAGGAGCTTGGCGCGCTTGGCCAGGTGGGCTTCGTGTCGGGCACGGCTTGCCTCCAGGAGGAGTTCGCCGGCAGGAGGCTCGGACTCAAAGTCACCATCCGACGTGACCTGGTCGATTCGCCGGAGGAGCGAGAGCAGGGCGGGCCAGAGCGTCTTCCAACGGCCGAGAGAGAGAGGAACCGTCTTCGGCAGCTGGTTGAGGAGGTGGTCGAGGGGATTCACTGATGCTGGAGGGGGTGGGTCGAGCAGAGCAGTGAATTGGCGGACCTCGGGAAGGATGACGGGGCAGGCGGCAAAAAGATGGACTCGGCTAGCTTCCGGAGCACCACACGCACAGGCAACATAGGGCTTGGGCGGAAGCCAAGATATGCGCCACTTGATGAGGCGGTGGCGCTCCTTCCGCGTACACGGCAGGTAGAGGACCGGGTTGCGCTCT